>OZ026814.1:473300-979362 GCA_964023185.1 Macaria liturata | reverse complement strand
GCGCACTTGCCCCGCTGACTTAACTCGAGGTGACGCATTTGTTTTATTTCTATTTATCTTTTGCTTTAAGTGCTCGTGAGTTTCTTCTTATTTACTATTATTATTATGTGTGTTTTAGCTTAGTGCCTGTTTTGTAGACTGTTAACAAATAAATGGATGAGAGCATATTGTTTGTGACATTCCAGCGGTGTTCCCCGCTGCCGCTGGGGGTGTGGTGTTGGCGGCGCGGGGTGCGCGCGCGGCGCGGGGCGCTGCAGCCGCGGCCCGCCTGCGCGTGCTGCTGGACCTGCTGCCGCACACGCTGCCCGCGCCGCGCCTCTCCTTCAGGGTGGTGATTTCTATGTAAGCGTATTCGTTACTCTCTTGCTATCTGAACATGTCAAACTCTCTACCTGGAGCCCTTTTTCCTGAAAATTCTTACCCAGGGGTCTAGGGTAAATAGGTTTTTCCTAGACCAACGTGCAACATCTTAGATTACAGTAGTGCTTAACATCAGGCAGGCTGTACAGTAGTCAAGCGTTAGCCTATTCAATGTAAAAAAAAAACAATTTTCTACCTGTAAACAATTAAACATTTCTATTTATAATTTGTCAGATTCATGAATAAAATATAATAAAACAATTTAAAGAAACATAACATACATTGGGCGGATAGAGCGATTTCTTCGATCGAATATATGTCTGTCCGCAGATTTCTCGACAACCACAAGTGATATTGATATTCTTAGTTATTTTTGTATCAGATTAGGTATGACTCAATTTAACCTAGAGAAAAGTGGAGGGAGAGTTCATCAAAATCGATTCTGTAGTTTGGTTGGAGTTCTGTAAAGCAAGTCAAAGAAAAAGCCATGCTAGATAAAACTTTGTTGTGTCTGTTAATAATATAGAGTTTTATTTATAATGTTTAGTAAGTATGCAAGTTATAACAAAACTATTTAAATTCAAATAAAATTATTCCCTATGCATATTTTTGTTTCCTCGTTTTAAATTTCTTACTTGAAAACTGACGTATACAGTTGTGGTCAACGAAGGACGATACATATTTTGTGCACGGCAATATATAGATTATTATGAGAAGAAGTTTGGTACTTATATTAGGACGGTATGATGTTACTCGTGCAGGGGCGTAGAGGAGCGAGCGTACTACTCGGCCGGGGGGCAGTTGGTCGAAGCTCTGTGCCGGGTGGCGGGAGGCAACCTGCGGGAGGAGGCGGCGCGCGGCGGAGCGCACGGGCTGCTGCGCTGCTTGCGTGTGCTGCTGGACTGGGCCGCACACAGGTACTATCTATACACAGCATCAACCTGCAAGAGGAGGCGGGGCGCACGGGACGCTGCGCTGCTTGCGTGCGCTGCTGGACTGGGCCGCACACAGGTACTATCTATACACAGCATCAACCTGCAGGAGGAGGCGGGGCGCACGGGACGCTGCGCTGCTTGCGTGCGCTGCTGGACTGGGCCGCACACAGGTACTATCTATACACAGCATCAACCTGCAGGAGGAGGCGGGGCGCACGGGACGCTGCGCTGCTTGCGTGCGCTGCTGGACTGGGCCGCACACAGGTACTATCTATACACAGCATCAACCTGCAGGAGGAGGCGGGGCGCACGGGACGCTGCGCTGCTTGCGTGCGCTGCTGGACTGGGCCGCACACAGGTACTATCTATACATATCATTAGCATGTTATTGTCCACTGCTAAGCATAGGCTTTCTCTTCTAGTACGCCACTCGTCCCGGTCCTGTGCAGATTGAACACAGGTGCTCCTTACGGTTTTTCTTATGTCGTCAGCCCACCGCATTGGTTGGCAACCTCTGTTTATCTATACATATATAATACAACTAAATGCTAAGGGGACACGTGAAACTTGTAGTATAACAGAAGTTAATTATAGATTACTTTTACTCCAATAATCACAACAGTGTGATCGTCAGGAAAAAGAAAAATAAATCGAACATGAACTAAAAGTTAAATGACAGGATCTTCTGGTTGTCTTCTTGGTTACTGGGGTATTGCCTTGCAGCGTGTAACGGTGTGTCCAGGTAGCTTCGATTGAGGGTAAATTGAATTATAGTTAATTGTGACACGTTTGTTGTGTGATTGCAGACGTGCGTCGTGGAGCGCTCACCCGGGCCCCTTCCACTTGCGCCTGCTGGAGGTCGTCGGGTACGCGTGCGAGCGCGCAGAGCCCGCCGTGTGCAGCCAGGCCCCGGAGGGCTTCCTGCCGCCAGTATGGCCCGGGTAACTATATATATTTATTTATTTATTTAACTTACAAGTTGTCCAACGGACACAGACACACAATAGCAAATAATAATATATATATATATATATGTATCTATCTCTTATTAACTATATCTCTTGGACTTGGTCGGTAGTGGCTCTGCTTTCTAAGTAGGTTCGATTCTGGCGTGACACAATTATTTATGTATTTTAAAATGTATGATTACTCGTGTTGAGTCTGGTCGTTTCTATGTATAATAAGTATGTATTTACAAAAAAAAGTATATAAGTATTATATCCGTCATGTAGTACCCGCTACACAAGCGTTTGCTTAGTGTGGGGCTAGATGGCGCTGTGTGCAATGTCCTGGATTATTTATTCATTTATTTATTTACTCTCCTATTATATCTTTGTATCGTACGCCAGCGCCGTCTCCCTTAATTTCTGTCTCTGTTTGTTTTCCTCTATTTCTGTCTATGTATCTATCTCTCTTTCAATACTAAACGGGCTCAGGCTTCAGTGCGACTCGCCTGATGTGAAGCTTCAATACTAAACGGGCTCAGGCTTCAGTGCGACTCGCCTGATGTGAAGCTTCAATACTAAACGGGCTCAGGCTTCAGTGCGACTCGCCTGATGTGAAGCTGTGTTGTAATCTACAATGTAGATCATTTGTCTAGAACTAAACTGGTTGACTTGAAGACCGATAAATTATAGTTCCAATCAAACAGAGATTACGGCAAGGAGCCCCACAGTTGGCTAGTTTACACTATAAATGTCGAATAACAAAATAAAATGAAAAAAAAATAATTCAATTGAATGATGTGAAATTAGGGTATTTATTTGTTAGATTTAATATGCATGTTAGGTTTTGTTTAAACAAACATTGGTTGCAACATCAGATCACGTTCATCTTCGCCAGCGCCAGCGTAAGATGAAGATTGTTAGAAATAAAGGTTGTTAAGATTGAGAGTTCACAGTTGATTATTACTTGACAAGAGAAAGTATTGTTTCAATTCATATCCCACAGTCCCAGTAGAGTTATAAGTAGTAGTTGCCAGTAAAAGTTCTGCTACTAGTTAGTTAGAGGTAGTCAGGAGTGTCAGTACCAGAGCAGCAGAGAGTCGTCGTGGTAGCCACATCAGGAAGAGGAAGCCGGCGGCACGGACCTGTTCCAGAGGCGCACACTCGACTAAGAAGAGGGTGAAGAGTCATCACGAGGTCGACGAGAGGAACCACACCAGGAGGAGGTAGCCGGCCACACGGACCTGCTCCAGAGGTTCTCCGTCAGCAAGTCAAGGAGCTACGGGTCATCGGCCGTCCAGCACCAATCCCACTGGAAGGGCGCTACGTACCCTTCTCAGTCCTCCCACCACGGCCAAGACTCCCTCGCCGTCACCGTAGGTGATCCTGTGTATGAGCCTGTGCACGGGGTGGTGGGAAAATCATTTCCTTCCTTCTGTCCTTCCCCCTTCCGCTGGGTGTCTTAGGTCTCGTGGCACCTGGTATCCTGCACTTATCTATCTGTGTATATATTGTCTGTGTAGGTATCGGTAGGGCTAGGGTTGTAGGGCAGTAGGTGGTTAAGAGTGTTAACGTAGAGAGTAGGTAGGAGTTAGGGTAGGTGGTGAGTATTCCAGACTGTGTGTTAGAAGACAGGAGTAGGGTGTAGTGGGTAGGTTATAGAGATAGGTTGGTTGTAGGTAGGAATACAGCTGGCAGGTCCCTATAATTTCTCTGTACGGGCTTAGCTCCGTACAGGTTTACTTTTTAGAAGGAAATGTACGTCCGTTAGCTATATTATTATTTTAAGTTAGTAATTATTAGTACATTTTTAGTTTAGTGAACTTATAGCAATAAATAAATAACGCTTGCTGCGGGTTCATATTGAAATACTAGCGGAGCCCCGCAGTTTTACTCGTGTTAATATAGAAATTATTGCACAAAATTACTAAAGAAATTAAAAAAATATTATCACAGAACCAAACTTGCTAAAAATAGAAACAATTTAAAAAAGACATGGGAAACCATTAGACATGTAACTAATACATCAAAAATAAAATCTAGTAATGAAGCTCTATTAAAAATAAAAGATAATTCGACTGATTCTATAAATTTCATTAATAAATATTTCTCGAATGTAGGCAAGACCTTAGCAGACAAGATCATTGACCAAGATCAAATTCACTATAATAATTAATAATAATAATCTCGAACTAGATAAATTTCCATATCGAAGTAATTGTATGTATCTAACAGAAACTGATGAAACAGAAATTTATAATATAATAATAGGATTAAAAAATGACAGTGCTGTCGGTATAGACGGTATCTCTGCCGGAATTGTCAAAAAGTGTTTGCCTGTCCTACTACCAGTCATAACAAAAATTTGTAACCTGAGCCTAACCACAGGAGTTTTTCCAGAAGCATTTAAAACCTCAATTATTACACCTATATTTAAGAATGGGAACAGAGATCGTGTCGAAAACTATAGACCGATTTCAGTTTTAACAACATTCTCAAAAATCCTTGAAAAATTAATTAATAGTAGACTTAAATCTTACCTTCAAAAATATAACATTCTTTCCACTCAACAATTTGGTTTTAGAAACGGGTTATCTACTTCAGATGCTGTTAATGAGCTTACCTCCTTTATTGTAAATAAATTAGATAAAAAAAAGAGGGTAGTCGGAATATTCTTGGACTTGGCAAAGGCCTTTGACACGGTCTCAGTTCCTCTCCTTATAAAAAAACTAGAGCATATAGGCATCCGCGGAATAGCTTCTCGCCTTTTTGAAAGCTACTTGAGTGGTAGAATACAAAAAGCAAAAGTGGATGGTATAATAAGTGAAGAACAGAAAGTAACATTTGGCGTTCCACAAGGAAGTGTGTTAGGACCTAGCTTATTTCTAGTGTACGTAAACGATTTGTGTGATAAACAACTGAAAAATGGCAGAATATACTCATACGCGGATGATACAGTTCTTATATTTGAGGCCAATACCTGGCACACGCTGAACAAGGTCTTAAAAAGGTATCAGGATGGCTACGTAGTAATCTACTGACCTTAAACATTGAAAAAACTAAATTTATCCAATTTACAAATTCACGGCGCAGGATCCCAAAAATAGATTTAGCAATACACGGGCAATGTTCTAACGAAAATTGTGACTGCCCAAAACTTGAAGCCGTTGACTTTGTTAAGTATTTGGGTGTCATTATTGACAAAAACATATCCTGGAAACCGCACATAAATGCCTTAAGTAAAAGAGTTCGTAAATTAATATACGTCTTCAAGCATTTACGAGAAGTAGCGGATAGAAAACTCCTGTTAGAAGTATATCATTCTCTATGCAGGTCAATCTTAACTTATTGTAATACAGCTTGCGGGGATCATGCAAAACTCAGTTCCTTACACTTGAACGAGCTCAACGAGCAGTGCTTAAGGTTGCCACCTACAAACACTTTAGATTTGACACGACAGAATAGTGTACTGACAGTCCGACAGCTATTCATCAAAAATATTATTATGATGCAGCACAGGTCACTGACATATACTAAAAGCAACGGCAATCACAGAAGAAATGACATACATTTCCCTATACCTAAACATAACACTGCTCTGTTTGAGCATCATCAATCTTTCTTGGGTCCTTATCTTTACAATAAGGCTTGTAGTATAATAAATAAAATGAATAGTTTAAATAATAGAGATTTACAGTTAGCATTAGACAAATGGCTAAATTCTCTTGACTATGACAACACTGAAAAACTCTTAATTGTTTTAAAATGAAATACATGACCAGTCACTTCTACCCGATATTTAAAAAATAAATAAATAAACAACACACCTATTCAGACCAATTGTCGCAAATAAGAACAATGCACACTGCAATGATTACATACTCGTTCAAGCACATACACATAAACACTCAAACATTCTTACTCATTACTATTTATGCATATACAAATATATAAAATAAAATATATATATACACACACACACACACTACACTCACACAATACACAAAATTAGGCTAAGATTTTTCTTTTTAAATATATCTCTTTTTATTTCTTAATTTCAATTTTTATTAGCTTTGTTTCTGTAAGATTTACAACCTATTAAAAAATGTTTCCCTGAAGGAATCAGATGCTACAACACGAGAGACCACTTTCTCTCAGCGTAGCAGCTGCTCGACATATCTTTTGTTTTCCAAAATGCCCTATTTTAAATTACATTATTAATAAGTATTATTATAAGAATTTGTGTGTCCAATAAACATTTTTATTATTATTATTATTATTATAGTATAATACAGTAAAAACCAAGCCACAAAAAAAAACGAATAGGAAGTAGCTTACGTGTCAAACCATGGTTTATTCAACGACCATGCCAAATTTCATCCCAAATCGCCGTCTGTGCGCGAAGAAATAACAAACAAATACACTCACACCCGCAAAAACTTTTTGCTTAGCTTATAATTATAATGTTAATAAATAAATCTTCTTATATACCTGTATGTTTGTTATATAGATATTAGAAGATTGCACCGTGTTCATGTGAAATTTCATTTGGTTGCAGCGAGTTCGAGGTAGAACAAGAACAAGTCACCGCGCAGACGGTGCTGGTCTGCGCTTGGAGAACTATCAAGGAGGTAATCATTGGAATCATAAAATAAAACAACTTTTATTTATTCAGGTAATATTGAAAAATTTACTTAAATCTTATGTTTAGGTTTTTGTAATAAGAACACTAGAATAACCTAAGGATGTTAAGCTATATCACTATTAAAGCTTAAATAAGCTCCTACTTATCATTTTTGATAAATCTGGCGTTACGTCTGTATATACGAATATATGATATCTTGTTGTTATTGTTATATTTTTGTCACGATGCTTGTTTACAAACAAACATCGTGACGTTAGTTAACCGACTTCAAAAAAAAGGTGGTTGTCAAGTCTTCTGAAATTTATTTTTCTTTAATTAGTTTATAAACAGAATTGTACTACAATCAAAACTTATTACTAAATATACAAATATATAAATCATTATGTACGCTTCCTTAACAATGAACCTAGCTAATATAACATAACTATAACAAGAATAAAACCTACTACTACTGTGAAATAGACTACAAATAATATTAACTATTTTGTTTTAGTGGTATGTTTGTCCGAGGCAACGACATTAATAATACCTAAATGGACCGGCCGGCCCTCTCAGTACTTTACCATCCAAAAATATAAGTCGACATTTGTTAGATTTACATGTTACGAAGTTCTAACTAAACATCGTAGCATAATTGTTAAAACGAGATAGGCAATACAAAAAGTGGCAAGTGAAAACGAGAAAACAATACAAACGTTTATCAGTTGAAATCGCAGCGAGCCCATTGGCATCGCAGAATAGGGATAACCGTCCGGCAAAATGTACCGAGACAGTTATCTTTTTGCCGGATGCAGTAAGTAACTGAATAAAAACAAAAAATATACAGTCACTAAATAAATAAATACAGTAACTGAATAAAACAACTTGAAAAATTGCCTAGATCATCTTGTCTAGATGCCCGCACGTTTTTGACCCATTCATCACGAATGGCATCATCTTTTGGAAATCTGCATTGAGAAACAAGAACACTTCTTGAATATTGGTGTTAAAACAGCACGATAAACTGAATATGATATATATAGGTAAATAAATATATATATTTCTGAACTAGGCATTTTAATAGCTTGAAAGCTATATTTGATACCCATATTGTTATGGTAACAAAAACAAATCAACTCCACCCTCCCCATTCCACCTTCCTTCTGTCGCAGTCAGGTAAAAACGTAGATTTAAATTAAAAATGAAGCTAATGTGAAAAAAAAATCACCGACGCCCATAATTATAAAATACAATCCGGCCAATTTTATGGCCGGATTGCCGGATACGATCGAACTCTAATGTACTAATGTAGTCCAGTCGGGGCAGACATTTAAATAGAAAAAAAATCTTGTTTTAAAGTTCAATTTTTTCGTTTTTCGATGGCGGCGAATGCTCTACCGGGATTAGTTAGAAAATCGAGATTTAATACTTCCAACCACCCCCCATGACGTTTAAAAAAAATGGCTCCCCGGAATTTTTTCTATTTCAGGCTAGTTTTATGTCTACCTCGACTGGACTAATGTTCCATTCCAAAAAATTACAAGTCATGCTTTCCTTGTCGCACTAACCGCAATCATATAAATCTATCTCATTTTTCATTATTTTCCTCAAATGGCAGCATAACAAATAATTGGTTGTAAAAAAATTTACTTAGGCTCAAAATAAATAATGATAAATCGTGCATAAATCAGTACTAACGCGTGAAATGTGATGCCTGAAGCTTTATGATGTATTTTACTCCTACTTTAACACTTTCGGAAAGCACAAGAAGGCATTTTATTACATTTATGGATCGCGTCGCAGTGTCTATGAACGTCTCGCCTCATTCGCGGCCGAACACAGAATGAAGTGCCAAGTCAGAGACGTCTCTCACTTTTTGTAAAAAGGACATGCTTAAACTTTGTGCTCGCCTAGGCCGGTCCACTTAGGTATTATTAATGTCGTTGGTCCCAGGGCGCCGCAGTGATCTCCCTGCTAGCCCCTCTCGTGGTGGCGTTCGTCTGCGCGGACGCGGGCCTCTACCTGGTGGCGCTGCTGACGCGCGCGCGGCACCGCGGGGCGGTCGAGCAGGCCGCCGAGGGACTGCAGGCGCTGGCGCACCAGTGAGTATAGCAGGGCTAGCCGGGACAGGGCCCAATCGACTCGCATGGAAATCTAAATATATAAAACTCAAAGGTGACTAACTGACTGACTGATATAGTGATCTATCAACGCACAGCCCAAACCACTGGATGGATTGGGCTGAAATTTGGAATGAAGGTAGAGGTTATGACGTAGGCATCCGCTAAGAAAGGATTTTTGGAAATGCTACTTTTAAAGGGGTCATAGTCATAGTCATAGTCATATAATTTATTTGCAAATTGTAAAGATATAAACACTTAACAATGACCCTGATAGGGTATGCAAATATGTACATATGTATATGTAAGTCTGAGTGAGAAGCGGCCCGATTCATATCTCGATTTAAAATGTATCTCGATAATTCAATTTCTCATTTAAAAATTCGTCGACGGAGTAATAGCATTTCGTAGTCAAATATATTTTTAAATCACGGGCAAAACGTTCTAAGTTTACAATACTTTTTAAGTTTTCTGGTAATTTATTAAAAATTTTGATAGCCATTGATTTTGGGCCCATATTTAGCATTTGTAATCTAGCTTTAGAAGTTTTTAATTTGTGGGGGAATCTGAGTGGGTACTTTCGCGGGATGTCAGCTACTTTTATAAAATATTCCGGGTGTCTCATTACAAAGTAGCATGCCTCATATATATATATTGATGCTACAGTCAAAATACTAAATTCAATAATATATTTTGTGGAATTGTGGGTCAAATAGGGGATGCAAGTTTTACTTCTTAATGCGAGCGAAGCCGCATACACCCACTAGTATCACACAACAGTAAACCATTTTAGGGGGTTTTTTACCTTTGTAAGAGAGCCGAATTAAATTTGACCGAAAAAAAATGCTTTTAAATGCTCAATTAATATCACGTGGAGATCCGATAAACTCTTAGACAATAAAAAAACCTTAACTACCTATCTGGTTACAGTTATAAAGTATCGTGGGTAATTCATAGTTTGCTACCTTACTTACGTAAATAAATCAGTTGTTATACCGCTCAGTGTTTCATGCCGAATATTGCTGGAGTAGGTACTATTGTACTTCTCAAGTGTCTAACACCGCGGGGCAGTCGACCGACAGGCTGAAGTGCTTCTGGCTCTAGCTCGTGTGGCATATTGGGGTTCGGGAGCAGGTGTTATAAGGGGGTCAAATAAAAAATATGTTAAGCTTGAAACGTATTGTTTGTTGGTGTACAGCTGCTGGGAGACCGTGGATCGCACTCGTTTCCCTCGGATGTGGCTCGATGAGTTGCTGGGTGTGGTGTGCGCAGGCGCACCGCACGCCACGCGGCGCGGCGCGGGGCTGCCCGCCGCCATACAGGTACACATGCCTTAGTATGGGGCTAGATGGCGCTGTGTGATAATGTCCTGAAATATTTATTTATTTATTTATTTATTTTATTCAATCAGGCAATATCATAAAAAATAAATAAAATAAAAATTGGTATCAGGCCACGCGACATGAAAATAAAATATTGTGAAATTCAAGTGAATATGTCAACTGGGAATTTTGCCCTATTACTGACATCAACACCTGGAACATCCCCCCACTACCAACGCTACTTAGACTAACACAACGAGCTTACTATTATAAAGGCCCTGCTTTATACTCCCAATTCGAATATGAACATAATAAGATAACACATAGCATAGGCGTGGCTCAGACTGACAGAGTCTTACAACACAGGCTTAGCCTAGTGTAGGACGCGGAATGCCTGCGCTACACAGCAATAATATTACTTATTTTGTCTTGCAACACATGGACATCATTTATCTCTTCTTGGCACCTCCCAGCCTATTTAAATGTATGTCTTAACCTCAGGAAGAGCCTACACTCCACAATACAGGTAAATTACATCCGAATTGTGGAGTGTACCAAAATTGTATTAGAACCCAAGTTTTAGCAAAAAAAAATTCTTTATCTTTATTTTTTTACCAATGTTTAATTAGCCCTCAATTTACTATTACATTGTCATATTTGTCAAAAAGCTCTTAATAACTATTATAATATCATGTATTTCAGTAATGTTAAATTACCATTCACGCTGATGTTAAAACACGCTTAACATTCAAAGTAAACATTTATAACTTATTCATAACGTTTTTGGCATAATACAGTCTAGATTGCTAAAAATGTGAGGCATACCATTTCAACGTGGAAATGCTGCTAGTATTTTTGGTGAACTATCATGCCATAATACGCCATTTAAATTATCTTTGTTGTAATAAGAAACAATTTCTTTATCAGAGTTTGGTTTATGTTTGTCAGTGTTATATTTATAAATTATTATGAATAAATGAAATCACTCACAAAATTAAAATATTACCTTCAAAATAATCCTTCAAAATAACTATAAGTAAAGTCGTTTTCTGTAGGCGCTCGTATCGTCGGAGGTGACAGCCACAGGGCGCACCGACTGCTTCGAGTATTGTATGAAGAAGCTACTCCAGATTGCCACAAATGGAAACCAAAATGGCTCCTCGGTCGCCTGTAGTGACGCTCCAACCACCCACAATGTCTCAGATACTGCTGTCATGGATGGAGACAGTACCGCAGATCTACCGGCAGATGTCGCTCGACGCACGCTCGCCGCCAATATTCTACGTGCTCTGTTCAGGTAACTGGTATTATTTAAAATTTGTAAAGAAATATTTTTATTTTTCGCACAATACTTATAGTTTCTCTATTAGTCGGAATAGGATAGCAGTATATATCTTATCGCAGATAGAAGTGACGTTCAATGAAGCAGGTACATGTGTTTGCATCTGTTGCAGGCACTCGGCGCTAGAACGTGCTTCGCAACCGTTTGTGGCGGACGGATTGAAGCTAGCTCTGAACGGGTTCGGAGCTGCCGCCTGGCCGGTAAATACGCCTTTTGTTACCGATAGTGAGCGATTATCCAGTACCAAGTTATTTTTAATAACTAATGTCGCTAAGAGATGGCGCCACACAATCGCGTTGTATTCTTGCCCCCACCTCATTTATTGCCATGCACAAAATACGATATGTTTGATTTTTTGTACTACTTATTTTTAATTTGAGCTTTGAATCGCTCATTGCTAAATAGTTCTCTGAATGTATCAGATTGATTGTTTTTAGGGTCCTGTACAACCCAGGTTTGCACAAGTGCGATCAGTTTAGCTCACCCATCAAAACAGTTTCTCGATCCTGTGATTAATTGAAAATTAGAAATCCACCACTGACAGCGCTCATTAGCAGATTTGATGGGAGATTTAAACTGAAAGAAAACAGAAGAAAGGAAACATTTATTGTGACAGTTTTAACAGAATTTAACACGAGTGTTCTTACATAATAAACAAACAAACATAAAATCTGCCACAACTCAGCATAATGCTGGTTGTGTGGAAGCAACCAGCGCTGGTTGTCGCTCTACCAACTGATTGTCGTTGTAGTGTTTGTATAGGTACAACAGTTAGTATGAGAATGCCCCAGGGTCAAGTTACACCTGTCTGGTGGTTCCAGGAGCGCACGGCGATGTCGCTGCTGTTCTGTGCGCTGTCCGTGCGCGTGTTCGGCGTGTCGCGCGCGCGCGGTGCCCTGCACGCGCGCAACACGCTGCCCGCACACGTGTTCGCCGCGCGCTACCCGGGCGTGCTCGACGCCATGCTGGTGAGTGTCCTCGGTACTGAGGGTCGCACGTCCCCCGCATTTTTTTCTAGTTGAGCAAGTTTTCCTCGGCACGTACATCGTGGTGCGCGCACACGTGTTCTCGGTTCTTGTGGTCCCCAAAGGTGTCGGTTTCCTCACGATGTTTTCTTTGCACTGCTAAGCGCCGAGCCAGAGTCGCTTGTATAACTAATGGTAGATTCGTACATATAGTACACCAGTCGCGAGTGAGACTTAATACATTATTGACATTGGTATTAACAGAGATGTACGCTGGGCCCCACACTAGGCTATAGCCTGTGTGGTCGAGTCCAGAGTCCCCGTCAGTGAGTGTGTTACAGAGCAAGCTGGTGGCGTGCGGGGGCAGCGTGTGGAGCGGGCCGGCCGTGCTGCCCGTGCTGTTCGTCCTAGCGCGGATATATCCCACGCACGCCACGCCACACAGTCTACAGGTAACCAAACATAAGCCTACCGGAAATATGAATAAATAGGAATATATTGTACTTGTATTTTAATGTGGCTTATATTACAATACAAATTATTATGATTTGTGATTACATATGATGCGCAACATTGAGTTCATCTCGTATCGAAACGACAAAATGATGCCGAGTAATTTGTCGACCCCAACCTGTCAATCTACATAAAACACTACAAAAAAACATTGGTTTCTCGCTGTTTCACGTCAGCGACAGACATACACTATAACATTTAGATGCGCATGTTACTATTAACATCTCAATATTTTTACGCTTAAACCCACGAGAAACTTAGCTTGTGTTGTGTTTTACAAGGTTACAGTAAATGTTTGATGTTTCTGAAAGTAAATATACTGAGTTAATAATATTAAACTAACACATCACCTTAAAGGTGGTTTGACTTTTCCAAAAGAAACAACTTTCGCTTCACGGCTTTTGGGATTTCGCGAAAGGAAGCAGTTATTTCATACTAAACGTTCAACGCCCTCTTGACAAAATGTACATATGGAGAACCAAATTTTATCTTTAAATATAAAATTCTTGTTTATTCCATCCATATCTGCTTGTAGAGTGTGAAGAAGGAACAAACATACTCACAAACTTTTGCTTTTTAATTTTTGTATAAAGTAGGTAGGTGTGATGTAATCTAGCTTCGTCGATTTTGTATTGACACGTCTATGAAAAAACATGGTAAGAAGAAATAGCAGCGTGACCAGGCTGATAAAGAATGTACATTATAAAAAGTTACAATTACCGTCAGGTTTAGAAAAAAAAGAGGTTTTTTTCAACAGATAAACATATAATGTTTGATTTTCGGCGACAACTGTCAATATATAACTTTGAGAGATGCCCACTCTACTTACTTCACTCTTCTATAAAAAGCTTTGACTACAAATACAAATTTATTTTAACTGTTTGTGTTGTGCGCAGATATGTCGGTTTGTCCCGCTCGTGCAGCGATGCGCGGGCGCATCTGACTTGCGTGTGCGGCGCTTGGCTGCGAGCGCACTGCCAGCATTACTACTACAAGATCAGTATGTATTTTTTAAATAACTTATATGTCTCCTGTAAATAACTAAGCACTTACTTACTTTTATTCATTTTGTTATGGATATGCCAACGGAAAATAACAAGAACCGTCAATTTCCCCGTAAACTGTACCACAAATTTGCTAATTATCTAATATTAATTACTTATATCAATTTCACATGGTGTTTGTTCATCATTTTAAAATTGGATTCCATATATTATATTACGCTTCCAAGCATGTGGGCTAAAGTTCGTATGTTTGTGTTTTTATTTTCAAATGTACGTAAATATTTATAAACTGGCAGAATTGCACACATTATTTACGTTTTATTTTCCAATGGCTGAAGACTGATTTTAGGTTTTACAATACAATACAATATCTCTTTATTTCACACCAAAATAAATTAAAATATTAAAAGGACTTAAACTATGAATAAATATACAAGTGGGCGGCCTTATCACCTTGAGTGATCTCTTCCAGGCAGATTTTCATGTTTTTAGTCAATTTTAATGTTTCATGATTATAATTTTTAATTTCAGTTAAAATAGTTGTAGTACTGTTGTCCTGTTTTTGAAGTTGCTTTAAAAATAACATATCATTGTTTCCAGACAACTTCCGTACATAGAAAAACTGTTGGCAGCTGTTTCGAAGCCAAACTTGCACCGGAACCACTGGCATGGAGCTCTCCTGACTCTCTCCAGTTTGATAGCACGTGCTAATTGCTCCGACGGGCCTATCGGTGCAAATGATTCGGAAAGTGCGAAAGATAAAGAAAGAGAAAATACTCCTCAAAGGTGTATAGAAACCCTTAAAGGGTGTAACACAGGAAGATCTGTTGTGTTGGAAAGTTTGTGTGCCCTCACGCAGGCCACGGGAGAGAGAGCTTGCTACCTCATAGCGCGGGAGTACTGCGGCATGCTCAATCTACTTGTTTGGAAGTGAGTACACTTTCAAAACACCTACTGATTGCTTCCAGTCATTGATCTAAATATACAGTTTATTTATTCCAGGCATAGATATTTGTATATATCTCAATACTTCCAGTAATCAGCATTATGCTGAGTTGGCGCTGTGTTGGGGCAGACTTATTTATTTATTTATTGTATACATGTATATGTGTGTGTATGTTTTGTAGTCTGTCTCAATAAATGTTTTTCTATTTCAATTACTAATCAATATACATAAAAGAAAGTGGTGCTAGTTACACCATTTATAACTCAAGAACGGCTGAACGGATTTAGCTGAAAATTGGTAGGGAGGTAGCTTAGAACCAGGAGACGGACATAGGACTTTTTAGTCCGTTTTTTATTATTTGAATTGAATAAAATCCAAAATCTGCTTATAGCTCTAAGGCGGAACAATGTTCGCCGGGTCAGAAGCATTTAGCGTTCAACTGCAATCAAGCACTCGGTTGCATACGGTTTTCACCGATATCATAATCAGTGCGGGTAGTGTGTGTGAGAGAGATATGATGTAAAAGTTTTTTCAATGTGACCTTTGTAAAAAGTTGCAATAATGTTTTTTTAAATGTATGTATATAAATGTCATGACGATGGTGTAATGGATGTACTGTGTGAATGGGGATGTGTGTGCGAGGGGAGTGAATGCGGAAATAACGAGTGACAGAGTGAAATGGACCAAAGAAACATGCTGTGCCGCCCACACATAGTGGGATAAGGTAATGAAAAAGAAGATGATTTGTAAGAGTTCAATTTGACAGTATAAGTTTTTCGTAGCTTTCAATATAAGTATTAAGTATATTATACTTGTATGTACTTTATCACTTTTACTGTACTTTTTCATCTCAATTCATGTTGACAAGTTATCTTTTATAACAATAGTTTTGATATTATTGTCTATTGAGCGAAAAGATTTACAACATTTAAAAATCGACTAGGTATGTTTTCGCTTTCCCACAGGATAAAAAGTATATTTGTGTGTGTTATATTAAGCCATCTATTACCATACCAAGTACCATAAATAATTTTACCGACAAAACATCACCGAGTAAGTATAACATTGTAGGCAAAGAAAGTTTTTCAATCAGTCCCATCTGAATTTCGTTTATTCCTTGACGAAAGCTAGCTCGGTGTTCAAGAGCTGTGACCGTTGATGACTAGATGGCGTATTATACTAGTTAGGCGTCAAACGCTCAAGGTCATTGGTCTCTTAACTTGCTTTATTACCTTAGAGTAAGAAAAAGCTATAGAGGATCGGGTAGCGTGGCCACACGAGACAAAAAACTATAAACTCTAAACTATTGTTTTATAGGTTTATATCTGCTTTAAAACAATCAATGCAAGCAATTTTTTTTTTGTTATGGCTTTTAAGCAAATATATTTAAAAATGCAGAAAAATGCCAAAATAAACTTCACAATTTTACAAAGACGAAATAACTGTCAAAGTTTGTTGAGCTACTTATGTCGCTGGCCTTGAAAAAGCTGGCACGCTCTTAGAGACGGAAATAGTATAGCTTTGTCCTTTTCTGTTACTTATAATAACTCAATACTATATCTCTTTCTTGTTGAAATGAAACGGAGCTACCCGCCGTCTATTCTTTTCTTCGTCTAAGTTTATTACCTAGACGCGATTGGCAGAACCAATATGGCTTATTACCAGTAGTAGAACAAAATTGGCTGTGGATGATGATGATTACATTAGTGATCTTATGGGATTGCACCGTATACCTGCACTTGGTAAGCTACTAATTATTGTTTTCGTTTAAGTTTGACTGGCCTGTTAGAGTGCGCGCAAGATAAGTCTGCGCGCGACGGGTGGCGTACTTAATGTTGCTAGTTTAGGTAGTAAATTTTACCAGGTTGTCACTTAGAGGGGTGAATTTAAAAAATTTGAAAGTGTTTACTTGAAAGAGTTACAAACACCCATCCATACTCACAAACATTCGCGTTTATAATATTAATAGGATTATTTATTATGTTGTATGGTCGTAATGAACAATCTTTGTACTTATTAGAATAATTTCTATATGTACAAGAACTTCCCTGGCCCCATACAACTCATTTTGATAGTGCTCCACTTAGATTGATTAATTTTTGTTTAGATAAGTAACATTATTATATACCATACCATAAATACCTGTCAAATACCTGTCTGTAAAAGGAGAATAAAAGTCCTCAATAACGTTTCAAATCATTTATTGAATATTTTGTTGTGTTGTTAAATTTAGAATAGAATAAAAAAAATTGGTATATGTATGGTCCTGTAGTGGATTAATGCCTTCCATATCAACATCTTCATCGGAGCATTCGCTTGAGTCTTCATCTGAAGATTCAGATGTATCAGTAAATTTAAAATCAATATCAGCTTTCAATTCCATCCAAAGTTTATTTATTGTAGGAATCTCCTTCTTCACAACATAAAATGATTGAATTATATGCCTTATAGCACACATATCAAAATCGTCTATACCATCAATTTCTTTCTTCCGGTTTCTGTTTTTTCCTGGAGTAACAATCTTAGAAGATGAAGCTGCTGCAATATTACTCTCTTGAGTAATTTGGGTGACAGTACGTTCAGAAACTCCTGTAACAAAACAAACTGATTGGTAAGTATGGTATTACAGATATAATTATCATAAAAGGTACTGATGAATAAATATGTTTATTATATGATGTTTTTTAAGTTTGATAAATCGTATTACTCGTATTTGAAACCAAGGCTAAGAGTAATAAAGTTAATTATGTCAATGTTACGATAATACTAACGTAATAAAATAAACAATATAGCGGGTAAGTTTTGTCGTTATGGCAACTCTAAAAAATACCTGTCAAATATGCCACGCGGGCTCGAACTTTCGAAAACGGCAATGTAGGCCCGTTATTGTCTCGTTCTTCTTCACAAGCACACTTGACCTGCAGGATAATGTTCCGACCAGCACTTTTAATCACTTTTGGCATGTTGATACCGATTAAAAACGAATAAAATCATGGAGTACACTCGCTCTTGAAATCTGACGTAAACTAACAACATGGCCGCCTGTCAATTAGTTCCGATATCTGCCGCGCGCAGACTTATCTTGCGCGCACTCTAGCTTAGTTGGTAGTGGCTCTGCATTCTAATATAGAGTTACGGGTTCGATTACCGCATAACATAAGTAATTGTGAATTTTAAATTTGTTATTACTTGTGTTGAGTCTGATCGTTTCTATGTATAATAAGTATGTATTTTGAACAAAAAAAAAGTATATCCTTTATCTAGTACCCACGACACAAGCGTTTGCTTAGTGTGGGGATAGATGGCGCTGTGTGCGATGTTCCGGAATATTTATTATTGTTTTTAAGTATTTTTTTCGTTTCTTGCTTATATTGCAGGTACCCAGGTATGGTGGGCGCGGCCGCAGCTGAGAAAGCCATGCTTTACCTGGACACCATAGTGTTTAATGGAACTACTGAATTTGGAGCCGACAAAGAACTGTGTCGCGCTGACTGCTTGCTACTTCACCTCGTCCTTCTACAAAGGTAATCTATTTCTTATTAATCTATTTATTATTAACCCTTAATAAGGCAAGGGGATATAATATCCCACCTCCAAATGAAGAATAAAAAAATAAATCTTCCTTTTTGCAAAATGAGCTAAAATAAGCACGACTGGCAGGATTCGAACCTGCGTATTTCTGTTTCCCAGCCAGAACGCCTAAACCTCTCGGCTACGGTCTACTAACTGCCCTTCGCTCAATTAAATTTTTAAATTAATCAACCTGTGTGGGCTTAGCTCTTTACAAAATAACTCTATAATGTATTGTTGTTAATACGAAATAACAAATAATTATAACAAACTAGTAGACGCCTGCGGCTTCACTCGCAATAATTTGGAATAAAAAGTAGCCTATATATCTCACAGAATCTCAAACTACTTTATTTATACTAAAATCATAATGCACGATTGTACAGCCGTTGTTGTGTGATGCGCACACACATGAAAAGATAGATAGATATAGAATAATAAATAGACAATAAATTAAACTGTTTAATAGTTACCGTAAGGCATGATTACAATTAGTTGGTCTGGACGAGGCGGCCAACCGGGACGCGCGCGCCGACTCGTCCTCCTGATGATGGAACCCGCAGGTTTCCGAAACATGTCGAGTTAATTTTCGACATTATTACTAACGTATGTAAGTGCTAGCCGGTTATTACAACTAAAAAATTAAACTAATAAAACGTGTTCTGTACATTCTGTACCTGCAAAAACCAAGCAGTTCTTTTCGAATATCATTCATTTTAAAATTTTGACCCTCGAACTTTATTATATGTATAGATATATATAGATAAATACGCACGCACGAGATTAATGTGTTTGATTCCTGTGTTCACAGGCTGGGGCGTGTTAGTGAAATCATACCACTCATTGTTCGAGCCCTCGCACATACCACTTACGAGGTAAGTTCGCATGATACCGGTGAACTCTGGTGTCGACAGTTTTCAAACCACTCTACGGGCCTCTGATATGGTTTCCTGCTACGACCAATTGATAATACAGAATTATAACTCCTTACAAATCTCGCGTCGATAATGCTTCCACCTATCATCACTCTCCCACACACCTGTCGCACACATGTCGGTTACGATGCCGGAAATAACCAAATGCTGCGGAGTGCTTGTTGCCTTCCAACTCAACCGCGTCGGTGGTTGACCATTTTTTGGGTCAATTACGTTTCTATATTATCCATTCATTGGTTTTCTGACATTTTGTATCTACTTTTAGGTATATCTAGCAGCATGCGACTTCCTCCTCATCCAACTAAATAAACTCGAACACGCCGAACCCTGTCTCATTCGACAGCATTTAACTACCATCAGAAACGTCTCCATCATACCAGCTCTCAGATCGAGCGAGCAGTACCAAACATACCTAAACACACTCACAAGCATAACCAACGATACGAAACAATACCAGGAATGTAGATTCAAGTCGCTAAGACTCCTCACATTGGAAAATGATACACAAGAACGTATTATACGCGGCGAGTTACCGAACGACACGGTATGGCTTTGGGTAGTTTATGAACTAATGAGAGAAATCAATGAAGATAATGTAACGAAATATATGTATTTGGAAAGCCTTTTACAATATATAAAAGGAAATATGGAACTCCTGGGTCCAGTATGGGACAATCCGGCTTTAAACGTACTGCATCTTGTATACGATTGTAGCTCTTCACAAAATACTCGCGACTGCAGATTGGCAATCATATCGTATTTGGAAAGCGATTTGAATGATGTCATCGGACGGACTTGGGAAAATCGACCGCCGCAGTCAATGTGTAAGTTATTAATCTATTTTTTTTCTGTTAGGTGTATTTTAATCTACTAACCATTAGAAGAAAAACTAAACATACTACTTCTAACTACAATATAAAAAGAGGATTAGAGAAAGGGCACTTAGAAAATCTTTAGAAAAGCCTAAAGATAAAGCCCACTGCCAGAGGGCAGCGTGCCCAGCATACTGGCCGCATTACGACGCTGAATGGTAATGCTATTACCAGTAGAAGTGTTCCTTGTTTTTTTTTTAAATAGATCTGTGTCTCTGTCAATATCAATGCTCCATATCAAACAAAGCTACTTTGGTAGGTTTTTGCTTGTTTTTTTTTTCTTGTAAATAAAGGATGAAAAAAAATATACCTTATCCGTATTCCATAAAAATCTGAGTTGACTATATTACACCTAGCAGGCTTATGATGCGCAAAACGAGAAATTTTCTCGTGAAAAATGAAATCTGTTATGTGTTATATGTTATATCAACAGTCGTGTGTCTCTACGAAAAACTGCGATAAACCAATGTTGTGATGCGTATATTGACAGCTGGAGTTCACAGATTACTCTGCATAATTTTGTTGTTTTGACTCGATATGAACGATTTTGCGCATCACAAGGCCTCTGGTCAAAACTGGGCGAAGCTGGTGCAAGATCCAAGCATATACCATATTAAGAGAGCAATGGGATGGCAATGATACGTTGAGGCAGAAAAAGGCCAGCATTTTGGTCACGCGTCGCATCAACCTGTGTTTATTTGATTAAATAAATGTATTTTCAGTTTTTTACAAGGCGTTACTCTACTCGACCTTGGTAACGCTGTTGGAAGATGATGATGATGACATCCGGCAGCGCGCCTCTGACGTCACTCTGAAGCTCGCTTGCTGCGAGAGCCAGCACGGATGTGACGTCACCACGGACTACGAAGGTATTTTTTTCTAACTTTTTAATACTTGCTACGACGCATAATATTTTAAAGGTGGCTCAAGTACGACAAAAGCAACAATTTCAGTTCTTCTTTTTATCGAATGAGAGTGGCCAACTCTGGTGAAATTTGTATGTTGCAATTATATATATTCTTAATTAGAATTACGTATACTTAATATAGTATATGTTAGATATTCTAATTTGTATAATGTTTCACCTTGGGCCAGTAAACGCTTTAGGTAAGCTGGTGGTCAAATGGCTGACTGTAAAACGTAAAAATATATTAAAGCTTTGGAACACTACCAGAAGCTGTGTTTCCTGCGAACTACAAATCCAGGGGTTTTCAAATCTAGAGTTAATAGGTATCTTCTAGGTAAACGTGTTACACCCTAGGTTGCAGCAATGCTTAACATCAGGCAGGCTGTAGTCAAAAGTAAACCACGTAAAAAAAAAGTAAAAAACTCTTGTTTCAGCATCACTGGAAGACCTTTATGACGTCACTTCCTTACCGTTACTCGAGCAAGCAGTGCGTGACAATGGCTGGCGTGACGTCACGGCCGCCGCGAGCGGCGCGGTGCTGCGCGCTCGCTTGCGGACGGAGCAGGATGGGTGTGCGCTGCTCCTGCTGCTAGCCTTGCTGGACTTCCGCGCCGAGGTGTGTCTCACGGACGCACGGGACGAGGTCAGTATATACTTACTTACTAAAAAATCGTTTATTTTTGCATTAAACTTATGGCATAAAATTGTATATATTATAATACTACTACTTACTAATGCGGGGCTACGACCCAAAGTGGATCCTGGCCTCCGACACGTGGAGACGCCACTCCTCTCGGTTCTGTGCCATCTCCTGCCACTCGGTAGCATGGAGTTGTTGCAGATCCTCCTCTATCTGCTCCTTCCAGCGGTACTTCGGACGTCCGACTGAAAAATCTAAATATTATTGGAGCAACAAAAGGTCGCCGTAGCCGACGGCGTGAATGATTATGTAAAATAACACTGCACACTAATATTATAAAGGTGAAAGTTGTGTTGTGAGTTTGTTGCTTTTCACGCTCAAACGGGTGAATATATTGGATGAAATTTGGTATGGAGGTAAAATAGAACTTGGATTAACGCAGAGTGGATCGGATGAAAAATTATACATACATATTTTTGCTGTCGATGCTTTTATTGAAAGTATCGTGGACTTTTGTTTCGTTTTGATATTCTAATTTGTGTTGCATATTTAAGTTATACTTTAATATAGGTATATATTTAGTTTGTAGCAACACTTGCAATGTTGTAATTTCATTGAAGATTCTTTATCTACACACAGAACCACACACAACCACAGGAACAGCATTATGCTGAGTTGGGGCTGTGTTGTGGCAGAAACTCAGAAATGCAGTCCATTGAAATGTTACCATTTTAGGTCCAAATATTCCATTTCTTAGAGGGCGCAATTTTATTTTTGGGGCATGTTTGGGAGGTCAATAGAAGCTTAACTTCAAGTTTGTGAGGTCGCCACTCTTGTCCCCCGGCCGCCATCTTGGAAAATGGAAAAACTATGCATCGTACAAAAAAAAATTAAAGACATCATTTGTAGCAAATTGTTTTGCCTACAAATGTGTTCATTATTTTTTTTGCCCTAAATTACAAATTAAAGAAGTTATAAGCAAAAAAGATAAATAAAAAAACGTTTAAGAACAAAGTCGAAAATGCTTTTTTTTTAATTCATGATGTAAATTATATATTTTCCTCTTTATTTTCGAGTTTTGTGTGGTGAATTTTCATTTAGTTATACACATTGTGACTTTTTTAAATTTTAATTGTTATATATCGTATTGAATAGCGGAACTGAACAAATACTAGTATCGCCGTATAAACCGAGCAGCAACGGCGCAGCTGAAAGTTCAGTTAAAATAATTAAAAACTGTTTAAAAAAGCCATCTTGGATAAAAATAATTTAGATTTAGCGTTGGATAAGTTTTGAATGTCATATAGATGTACAGCTCACAGCCTTACCGGCAAGACTCCAGCGGAGTTGTTGTTAGGCCGCAACATACGTACGCGGTACGATATGCTCAAACCGAAATTAAGTGACATAACACAGCCTTACCGGCAAGACTCCAGCGGAGTTGTTGTTAGGCCGCAACATACGTACGCGGTACGATATGCTCAAACCGAAATTAAGTGACATAACACAGCCTTACCGGCAAGACTCCAGCGGAGTTGTTGTTAGGCCGCAACATACGTACGCGGTACGATATGCTCAAACCGAAATTAAGTGACATAACACAGCCTTACCGGCAAGACTCCAGCGGAGTTGTTGTTAGGCCGCAACATACGTACGCGGTACGATATGCTCAAACCGAAATTAAGTGACATAACACAGCCTTACCGGCAAGACTCCAGCGGAGTTGTTGTTAGGCCGCAACATACGTACGCGGTACGATATGCTCAAACCGAAATTAAGTGACATAACACAGCCTTACCGGCAAGACTCCAGCGGAGTTGTTGTTAGGCCGCAACATACGTACGCGGTACGATATGCTCAAACCGAAATTAAGTGACATAACACAGCCTTACCGGCAAGACTCCAGCGGAGTTGTTGTTAGGCCGCAACATACGTACGCGGGACGATATGCTCAAACCGAAATTAAGTGACATAACACAGCCTTACCGGCAAGACTCCAGTGGAGTTGTTGTTAGGCCGCAACATACGTACGCGGTACGATATGCTCAAACCGAAATTAAGTGACATAACACAGCCTTACCGGCAAGACTCCAGCGGAGTTGTTGTTAGGCCGCAACATACGTACGCGGTACGATATGCTCAAACCGAAATTAAGTGACATAACACAGCCTTACCGGCAAGACTCCAGCGGAGTTGTTGTTAGGCCGCAACATACGTACGCGGTACGATATGCTCAAACCGAAATTAAGTGACATAACACAGCCTTACCGGCAAGACTCCAGCGGAGTTGTTGTTAGGCCGCAACATACGTACGCGGTACGATATGCTCAAACCGAAATTAAGTGACATAACACAGCCTTACCGGCGAGACTCCAGCGGAGTTGTTGTTAGGCCGCAACATACGTACGCGGTACGATATGCTCAAACCGAAATTAAGTGACATAACACAGCCTTACCGGCAAGACTCCAGCGGAGTTGTTGTTAGGCCGCAACATACGTACGCGGTACGATATGCTCAAACCGAAATTAAGTGACATAACACAGCCTTACCGGCAAGACTCCAGCGGAGTTGTTGTTAGGCCGCAACATACGTACGCGGTACGATATGCTCAAACCGAAATTAAGTGACATAATACGTAGTAAACAAGAGAAAATAAAAGAGTCTAGACCAGGTAAATCACGTAGTTTCGAAGTAGGTGACAATGTGCTCTTTAAGTGCTACAAAAACAACAAATTCACATGGGAAAAGGGGACAATTATCAAACAAAAGGGACCGCTTAGGTACATATCTTGTGCATAGCCGGAAGTTTAAGAAAACGTTTAAAAAGCACATTGCCCATATTATAAAAAATAACGGAACAGAGAGGGAGAGTAAGGAAGATAAACGCGCAATGAATAGATCATTATGTGATTTCAATGTTACTCATATGAATGATAGCTATTAAAACAATAACAACATAGTTGCGCACGAGATAACACCATCCACATCGGCGCCACCGTCTTCGCCGAGTAGGGATTTTGTACCGAAACGTACTCGCCGTCCAATCGACCGATTTGTTGTCGAGTAGGCTACGTTATGTTATTTGATGTGTATACTGTTATCTTAGAATTAAGTACGATATTGCTGAGTAGGCAAAATTGTATTGTATATCGTGCATGGTATTTTTGTGGGTGGAGTGTAAAATTTGTTTGTAAATTAGTTACAGTACTGAGGTTTTTTGTACTGGTTTGTGTAGTTTTAACAAGATAGAAATAGATTAAACAAATAGATAAGTTGTATCTTTCCTAGTATAATTGTGTAAGTAGGTTAATGTATTGTTTATACAATTGCAAAAATATGGACTCCCTTGCTACCTACTACCTGAGGTAAGGTAACAACAGTATGGCAGTATCTCCAGTACTGCCTACTGGATCACTTTAATTGCAAGAATTGGTGTAAATAATAATAAAACGACAATCTGCTGGATTAGAAGACCTGGTCTCCTTCGCTACCTACTCCCGAGGTAGCGACCGTATGACTGTACCTCCAGTTCTGCCAACGGGACCACTGTGCAGGAACCATTGTCAACCAAACAATAGTTCTGCTGGATCAGAAGACTAATTCTTAATTTACTCACTAATATTCTATATACCTATATAATAATATAATACAATACAATGGGTCTACTACATATACAGGGATCTCTTCCATCGGATAATTTTAAATTTAAGTATGTAACTCCCCTTGAATTAATGAAGATAGCTAAGAGAAAGATAGACCGATCAGAGACGATGGATATATTCGATATATCCGGATCTTTTCTATATGAAATAATTTTGCGTCTGGGGGACCATCTAACTTTCCTTATTAACAATATTCTACAGTCGGATGAATATCCTAGAACGCTAAAAAAGAACAGAGTCACACCATTATATAAAGGCAAAGGAGAAACCACTTCTGTGAATAATTATAGACCAATAACAATAGTACCCACAGTCTCAAAAATTATAGAATCACTGATGGCAGACAATATTATGAGCCATATGAGTCAGAATAATATGATCACCAATGCCCAGTACGCATATAGAAAGAATCACTCGACTACATCTGCGACTCAAAAGCTAGTAGAAACGATTATTGATGGCCTTGAACATAAGAAAAAACTGGCTGCAATATTTCTAGACTTATCGAAAGCTTTTGATTCTGTAAGTCATGACCTTGTAATAATGAAGCTCTCAGCTTACGGAATAACTGGAAAACCTCTCCGACTTATAAAATCATTCCTTGAAGATAGAGAGCAAATTGTCGAAGTAAAAATAGACAAACAACGTCATAAATCATCACCAAGGAAAGTAGATATAGGAATTCCGCAGGGATCGTCATTGGGAAATACCTTGTTTCTGGTATTTCTCAATGATTTATGCCTTAGTGGAATTAAAGGAGAAGTAATCCAGTATGCAGATGATACGACAGTGATTATAACCGCTGACTCACATGAAGAACTTCAGAAATGTATAAATAAAACTTTGAGAGAGTTAGAAAACTGGTTTACGGTGAATGGTCGGAAACTGAATACTGATAAAACGAATATAATGTTCTTCAATGCTGTGTCACCAAACTTTAAAGAAGCTCCATTAATATTAGAGAATGGAACTGAATGTGTATATGCAAAGCATGTAAAGCTATTAGGATTCGATTTAGATCCCTCATTAACATGGAAAGAACATATTGATAATACTTGTAAAAAAATGGTTAAAGGGATTTATGCATTAAAACAGTTGAAACCAATAACAAGCCCAGAGCACCTAAAGGAAACTTATTATTCATACATACACTCTATACTTTCATACGGCATAAGTATATGGGGCAATGCTACAGACTTTGAAAGAGTGTTAATAATGCAGAAACGAGCAATAAGAGTACTTGTGGGAGGTAGATATAGAGAGTCTTGTAGAAACCATTTCAAAGAGTTGAAGATATTGACGTCAGTGTCGCAATATATATTAGAGATTGTAAAGTTTGTAAAAAGAAATCCACATTTGTTTAAACTTAAGACTTATAACTCAAATAGATCCAAGATAAACAGAGTATTGCTAAAACCTACTGTGCCTAGGCTGTGTATGACTAAGAAACTACCCACTATAATGGGAGAGAAACTGTTCAATAAACTCCCCGCACACATTCAGTCTTTGAATAATGATCAGCAATTTTGCAATAGTGTCAAACAATTATTGTTAGATCAGACACTATACAGTTTTAAAGAATACTTTCAAAATGACTACAGTCAACTAGCAACTGATTCTAATCTTGCTTAGAAATTAAGTAATTAACTACTAGGTAAGGAGTGTGATGCCAAATTGTCATTTTAGCCCCTATACAGCTAAAGTGACAGTACCAAGATTTATTTAAGTTGACATATTGTATGATTACATACCTATTATTATGTTTGACATGATTTTAATAACAAAAAATTTCATTATTTAATAATAAAACTAGACATTGTAACTTCTAAAATTTTATAAAACTCAATGTTATAAATTCAATTTGACGAGATATTGTAATTTGTGTAGCATATTCTGTGATTTTAGTACTTATACCTATACCTATGTATGTTACAACTTTACATTATCAATAAAGATTCTTTATCTTTATCTTTATTCACTTTTGTTGCCAAACTGCGATCTAATTGTACTACTAGCGCCATCTATTGGCATTTCGAAGAACTAAAACTACTACATTTATACAGTCACATAACTGTGATTTAATATTTCCACTAGTGCCATCTATTGCCTTTTCTTAGAACTACAACTAGTTTATTTATTTAGTGTTTATACACAATAGTATTACCTATGTTAGTTATAGTACTTATGTAGTTTCGTGTAAAATGATGCGCATCATTTAGAGCGGGGAGAATGTTATATATCGTATTGACAGATGTCATAGTATTATGTATCTACCCCCTTAAGTAGTTACTAAGTGTTGCTTATCATCTACCCGATATTAATAAATCAGTCTCAATACGATGGCGTTTGACTACAACATAGATCCCTTATCAAAGATAAATCATTAATCATGAGTGAAAAAAAAAACTTTTTGGGGACATTTAAGTTCGAACTGTGAAAGCTAGAGGAGTGAAAACTTTGCTTGAGCGAGCAAGATTCAAAAACGTGTGTATGGATAATGAATTATTTTTACAGTGTTTCTGAAGTAACTGTCCATATTGCCTGCTATCATTATTATAGTGATAGTCGAACAAATAATGTTGTTAGTCGTCTCAGCTGTAGCAATTCATCATCTTCTTTTCTTCTTGATTTCTCAAATTATTGCATTATTTGCGGCGAATAATTCCAGGATCATAGTGAGTTGCGTTAAAGCCGTAATGTATGACATAAATTCACAAATTATGTCTTCAATTTTTTTTTAAGACTCATTGTTTTCGAGATATAACAAAAAAAGCGTTTCCATCCCTTTTTGCAAGATGGCGGCCGGGGGACAACAGTGGCGACCCCACAAACTTGAAGTTAAACTTCTGTTGACCTCCCAAACATGGCCCAAAAATAAAATTGCGTCCTCTAAGAAATGCAAAGCTCATGTAACATTTCAATGGACTATTATGTTTTACTCGTGTTTGTTTTTCTGTTAAATCTGTCACAATAAATGTTTTCTTTCTTTCTTTCTATTTTCAGAGCCGCGTGTTCGACCAGAGCGAGCGATACAACGTACTCCTAGAAGAATCTGTCTGGACAACCACGTGTGCAGACATATTCATAAAAATGAACACTGACGAAGCAAACCTGATACAACACGCGCTTACCATCATACACGACAGGAAATACTCAGATGGTTTCCGCTTTCTGTGCAGAGATAACTTGAAGGTGTTTGAGAAACTGGCCAAGGGAGAGCTGGTTGTTAAAGATGAATGTCTCAACCCTAAGATTGAAGTTTTGATCAAAAAACTCAGTAGGTAGGTACTTTTATACATCTTAGGCTAAGACCCACTTGTACAATAATGTTAAACGTATTTAGCTACAACCTTACTTAGTAAATAAGACAAATGTGTTTAGAAGTTACTGTGCAAAGCCGTCTATCCTCGGTTTGCTAACTTTGTTAAATGGCATCTGTAAACATTATTTTAGACAATAGCGCACAAGTGTCTTATCTTATCTTATGTATGCTATATTGTCCAATATTAACAAGTAGTTTGTAAGAATACAATAAATAAAAAATAAAAAAAGAATACTTGAATTAACTATGGAAATAAAAAACTGAAATAAATTAACAAGTATTTAATTTACAAATACCACAGAGTAACAAATTATTTACAGTCCAAATAGCCCAATGGAAGAGCAAATTTTTACTATTTAACTACATTGTAGGATTTCAATTTACATCTTCATCTGGTTATCATCAGTGCAAATCTTGTGATTCAAATAAAAAATCAAAGTAAAGTTTGGTCTCGGTTACCTACACATATTTTACAGTAGCTAATCTAACACAGCAGTAACTTTGACTTAAATCACCAGTTATTACACACGCACATGACGCACACAATTTCTTCCAATGTCAATATTACTAGTAATTTTCGCAGACACAATTACACATTTACAAACCAACTTCATTCAACATAAATATATAAATAGGTAGTCGTTTTACCAATTATATACTGAATCAATGTAGACACTAGACACTGATTACTATATATCTATTTCTTTTAAAGTCGGGCTTAAACGGTCACCTGAAGCAACACTGGGTAAGCACGCTCCATCGTAATAATCACTTACCATCACGCAATTTATGGTCAAATGCAAACACATTCCGTTTGAAAAAAACACGTTTGTTGAACGTGAGACGAGCCAGAATTGTAATGGAACTGGACCTCAAATAAGGCTACCAGAACATTACATAAGTACTTGTGTACCATATAGGAGTGACTAGTACTTTAATAACTTTGAAACAGAAACATACAAAATATATACAAAATTCATTTAAAACAATATACACTAATATATTTTTTTGTGTAAGTATATTGTTTTAAAATCACAACACAGATCAAATTATTGTCAAATTTTATCATTATCAATTGGTTTTTAACTGGAGGATTTATTTTTGTCTATTTATTCTCCATTTCTCAAGATCAGTATGTCTTTTAAGACTCGTTTAACACACATACTCATACATTCACAATCCCACCTGCAAACACTATGTACATCACACCATCTTCCCCCTGCGTATTCTATTAACCTGGCTCGCTATCTGACTATTTTTGAACTTCATAGGCGCTTTCTTATTTTCACTATCACTTTTCTCACTTTCACTTTTATCACTACCATCTTTTTTTGCACTGTCTTCCGTGATCAGTCTTTCAGTTCTGGTCCGAGTTGATTTAGGAGTCGGTTCTTCCTCCGTGAACAGATCCTTGACGGAGACGAGTCGGTGTGAGTTTCCAACTCGGAGCAGTTTCTTGAGGCCCCGGGTGGTCTTCCTCTCTATGAGGCTGAGAATGCCCCAGTCTTCAGTTCTCTGCTCGCTCAGCCCTTCCAACTGCCATGCTGCGTTGCGGACCTCTATCTGCAAAATTATAAGTCAGATCAGAATATTGATTACACCATTAGACTATTGTGGACTTTATGTATCTGCCCAAGAGAACTCTCCTAACGATTTAATTCTGCGTGGGAGTCACGACCTTAAGTCATGATGACTGTCCTGTTAGCTTAGTTGGTAGTGGCTCTGCCTTCTAATCTAGGGGTTGCGGGTTCGATTAACGCGCGACTCAAGCATTTATGCATTTTAAAATTTATAATTATTTGTTTAGAGTCTGGCTGTTTGTATGTATTATAAGTATGTATTTACAAAAGAAAAGTATATGAGTATTATATCCGTTATCTAGTACCCACGACACAAGCGTTTGCTTAGTGTGGGGTTAGATGGCGCTGTGTGCTATGTCAAGGAACATTTATTTATTTATGAGAATCCGACTCAAAGAATAAGAATAAAAACCATTTATTGCAACATGAAACCTTAAATTAGACAAAAACAAGCAAAAAATTTAGCAAAGAGGGAGATCGACTCGGAGGGTACTTAATGATGTGATGTTACCTTCAACCTCTCGCACTCCTCGTAGCTGACATTCCTGCTGACATTGAGCGCGTGTTCCAGCGGGTTCTGTATGTACAGCGGCAGGTTGTTGGGCTTGCGCACAGCCGCGCCCTCCGCCAGCGACACCGCCTGCAGGGTGACAAACACATTGTTCATACGATACCATAATAAAATAAAATAAAAAAGCCTTTATTTGCCTTGACATATACGATACCATACTCATAGTTTATTTACCTGTTTAGTACACGTTACGTACACTAAATGTTGAATCGAACACTTAACTATTACCCTTATGGGGTATTCAAATATGTTAAAGTATATAAGTCATTTGTACATCTATACTTACTGTTACTATAATAAAGCAAAAGAGGATAAAAAATCTGAACACAGATAATAATCTATAAAAAAATGGGTATAAGTATCGATTACAGAACACGATCAGTAGTTTTTAAAATTTTTCACTGTTTTTGTCCTGTTCCACCCAAAAATGGCTGAACGGATTATCGTGATTTTTGATATGTAGGTAGTATGAAATCTTGCGAGTGACATAGGCTGTTTGATTCCAAAATAATACGAGCGACGCCGCGGGGCACCCACTTGTATACAATACCTAGTTACTACTTAGTTTGTTATTTTTAATTGTACTTACAATGTTTGTTCCTCATGTTACATAATATAATATATATTTGAATTTGTATTGCATGCTTAGATATTAGGGTATTTATTTGTTAGATTTAATAATGTATGTTAGGTTTACTTTTAGAAGAATATGTACGTTCATTAGTTAAGCAATATTATTATTTTAAGTAAGTATTAGTACATTTTTAGTTTAGTGAACTTATAGCAATAAAGACTCCACAGCCAGCCCCAACGGAAGACCAGCGCTGGTTGCTTCCATACAACCAGCATTATGCTGTAGTGTGGCAGATTTTATGTTTTTTTATTATGTTTTTACTTGTGTGTTCTTCTGTTAAATCTGTCACAATAAATGTTTTCTTTCTTTGGTATCTTTCAAATAAATAAATAAAAATACCTTGTTCTGGAAGTCGAACTGCGAGTAAAACTCGAAGAACTGCAGCAGTAAGGTCTGCAAGTCTGCGTCGCTCTGTCCGTAACACTGTGCGGGCAGCTTGTTCATGTCGCGCACGAAGGTGCAGTTCACGTTGTCTTCCGCTATACGGACGTCTTCTTTGTCTGCGGACAATATTAATAAGAGTTTCAACACCGATCTTCAAAGTGTGGGTAAGCACATTGCAATGCAACCTAGATCATAACGATTGCTTACCATCAGGCAAAATATGGTCACGTTAAAACACATTTTGCTCTTCTAAGTTTAAAGTCTGATCGCGACTTGCGATACATATATAATTTGGCATGATTACAGTCATGTTATGATGTGTATTTGTTAACCTTGTTGTTAACGTGTATAAGTTACCGCGAAGGTAATAGTTTTACACAGTAGAACGAATAAGATAGACTCCACTCCATGCACACACAGGTCGCACTTACACGGCTTCGGTTTAGTATCAAATAATATATATACATAGTATAAAACTGTCCATAAGTTAAGACCGAGTGGTTTGTAGAACGTATAAATTGAACATAAACTAGTCAAACAATTGTAAAAGATTTTTCTGGTCCCACTCATGAAGAATTTTGGTTAAAAAAAAATAGTAATTCTATACAACAATAGGTAACTTCAACAGTAAACACAGATTATATCAGTAAACAAAAAAAAAAAGTTCCGGGACACTACACACAGCGCCATCTAGCCCCACACTAAGCAAACGCTTGTGTCGTGGGTACTAGATAACAAATGCTAATATACTTTTTTTTGTAAATACATACTTATTATACATACAAACGGCCAGACCCAACACAAGTAATTATAAATTTTTAAAATTCATAAATACTTGTGTCACGCGGGAATCGAACCGGCAACCCCTGGATTAAACGGATTAGATCAGTAAACTCACCAGCCGCTTTGACAAGCGTGTGTAGAGGCGGCAGGATCCTGCCTCCGTCCCGCTTCTGCTGCAGGAAGAACAGCACCAGCAGAGTGAGAGGGAAGTTCGTGATCCATCTGTAACACAACATTCATTCAATATCGCATGCGAACTATCATCAAAGGGCCTTCAAATCTAAAGTTAATAGGTAGCTTTCAGGTAAGTGTGTTACAACCGAGACGTTTGAAATTTATATTATTAATTATATAAATATATCTCAATTTTGAGAGTGTGATTTAGTGAGTGTGGCTCGGCGGTTTAAGCGACTGCTTTTCATCCTGACGCACCCTGGTTCGAATCCGGCCCTACACTTGTACTATACTGTTTACAAATAGATTTAGTTTGTAAAAATACTTTCTTTATCTTTATTTATTGTATAAGATAAGATAATCATTTATTCATCAATAGAAATACTCAACTTATGAACTAAACGTTAACATACAAAGTTGGTAATTTTGTTGTCTCGTCTTACAAAAATATTTATGTCAGTTAAAAGATTTTGAAGATGTCTAAAATTTTCCAAAAGTATTTCATTTTTTATAGTGGTAAAAATGACAGAATAAAATAAAATGTCAAATAAATTTAAATTTAAATTAAATGTCAAATTTAACTAGGAATCAGCAAAGTATTAACATTTCTCAGTTTGATGGCCTATCTTCCCACTTGACATTGGCAGAATTGCGAAGTTATATCTTCGCAAAAGCCATAAAAAAAAAAGTAATAATGTGTGCATGTTGTGCTTAGCTTTAATAGGTAACTAATTTAAACACACTAGTGTAACTGTATCAAAGTCATTACCAATTTTAAGCCAAAATAAATAAAATAAAATGCACTCGTTTAACGGCTAAGGAAAAAATCGTGAGAAAACCGACATGTTGGAAGACCACAATATCCGAGGACATGTGTCTTACGTGGAAGGAGCTGTGCGCCCACCACGATGTAAATACATAGGGGAGTTGGGCAGATGCCCAAGAGAACTCCCCTAACGAATTAACTCTGCGGGGTAGCCACGATCCTCAGTACTAAGGAAATACGAGTCAAAGACGATACCTGCCGGGGTGTGTGTTGGTGAGTCCCGCGGCGTGCGCCCAGCGCCGCACCGCCACCGCCAGCGGGCGCACGCGCGCGTCCAGCGAGCCCAGAGACCACAGCAGCTGCGACATGTACACGCCCGACCTGCGGGAGTATGTACATCACATCTCGTCCTCGTCTACCATTATACTGGCGTCTTATCCCTGCCAGATTGGTTACCTGGAAGAGATCGCTCTTCGCGATAAGGCCGCCAGTTAAGAAACTAGGCTTAAGTTGAACGCCTAAATGTACAGCGTAAAAAAAAAAGTTTTCGAAATTGATAGATAGATAGATAAATACTTTATTAAAACACCACAAATGAAACAATAGAAAAAAAACATACAAATTAGAATCAGCGTCTTAATTGGCGGCCTTATCGCTAAGAGCGATCTCTTCCAGAAATTGAAATTGAAAGAAATTGGTTCATAAACAGCGGAGTAATCGCGTAACATACCCACAAAAACCCGCGGAATATAACCTTGCGATCTTCAAAGCGAGAGTGAATCGGTTCTTGCTAGGTAAGCACGTTCCATCCCAGACCGTAACGATTGCTTACCATCAGGCGAATTACGGTCAAGTGCAAACCCATTACTTGTAAAAAAAAAACTTTCAGAAGACTCGATAACCTCCCTTTTTTGGAAGTCGGTTAAAATAAAAACATACAACTCACATGTTATTATAGCACAGATCGCAGTCCACATTGGCCAGTGTATGTCTGTACTTCACTATGGGCACTCTTGCGTGCAGTACTCGGAGCACCCGCGTCGCCCCCACGGCTCGCAGCTCCAGTGCCTCGGCCACCAGCTCCATGTGCCGCTGCCAGGGGCTCCGGCCACCGTCACACTTCTTCTCTTGGAATACTAGCCGCTTTGAAGGATCACACTGTAAATAAGATAACCAGTGATAATGTTAGTATATATGTTGCAGTCAAAACTCTTAACCAGTCAAAAGTACTATTGACAGGCAAAGTCAGTCAAAACTACTTTTGACTGAACAGATTGGTCAAAAGTGGTTTTGGCTAAAACTTACTGGTCATTGCAAAATTTGCACAAATTTGCAGTTAAAAGTAGTTTTGACTGACGCTCTTAGTCAAAAGTAGTTTTAACTGCAATGAAGCATCAGTCAAAAGCACTTTTAACTCGTTAGATTTGAATAAAAAAGGTATTTATTAAATGTGACATCGTTTGTTATGAAAAATGTGGCATTACAAAGAAAACATCCACTTTATAGTTGCCATTAATAAGCGAGTGTGGCTCAGCGGTTCCAATGTCTGCTTCTCATTCAGACGCACCCTGGTTCGATTCTGGCTCTTCACCAATGACTTGTATTTTCGAGTTATGTGGGGATTTACACTCGCTTAACGGTGAAGGAAAACATCGTGAGGAAACCAACAAACCGATATGTTTGAGGACCCTAATATTCGAGGACACGAATCTGTTTTTTTTGTGAAAGGATTATGCAGCTGGTTGCCAAGTGCTACCATTGCTGCGTTACATTACATATTCGGACGATTCACGAATCTGAGTCACGACCCTCAGTCAAAAGGAAATAAGACGAGAGAGAGAGAGAGAGAGAGAGAGAGAAAGAGAGAGAAAGCAACATGATTGTTTTTCTAATAACGTTACCAAGCTATCAGTCTACAATGACGAATTATTTTATTCATGCCGCACCCTGGTTCGATTCTGGCTCTTCACCAATGACTTGTATTTTCGAGTTATGTGGGGATTTACACTCGCCAAACGGTGAAGGAAAACATCGTGAGGAAACCAACAAACCGATATGTTTGAGGACCCTAATATTCGAGGACACGAATCTGTTTTTTTTTGTGAAAGGATTATGCAGCTGGTTGCCAAGTGCTACCATTGCTGCGTTACATTGCATATTCGGACGATTCACGAATCTGAGTCACGACCCTCAGTCAAAAGGAAATAAGACAAGAGAGAGAGAGAGAGAGAGAGAGAGAAAGCAACATAATTGTTTTTCTAATAACGTTACCAAGCTATCAGTCTACAATGACGAATTATTTTATTCATGCAACTCAAGCTCAACTCGCCCACCAATACAATGGGTTGACCACATTAGAAAAGCACCTGGATTTAATATGCGCAGGATCAGGACGAGTGGCGTACAAGAAGATAGACCTATGCTCAGGAGTGGGCGATAACAGGCTGATGATGATGATGACGAACTCAAATTATTATGGTTCTTTGATAATTCAAAGAACCATAATAATCATTTATTTGCATAAACAATTATTATTTTTACAGCCCGTAAAACATACACATCGTGCATAACTTTTATCGTATTTTTTATCGACCAACTTAACTTTTAAGAGTTTCGACTGGTACAACTAGTCAAAACTACTTTTGACGGAATCACTCAGTCAAAAGTAGTTTTAACCAGCTCCATTGAGCAAAAGCAATTTTAACTATTATTTTACTCAAAACTATTATTGACTGAAGCATACGGTCAAAAGTACTATTGAGTGATTTTGCCAGTCAATAGTACTTTTGACTGGTTAAGAGTTTTGACTGCAACATATATACCATTCTTGAAGAGGGAAAGTGTATTTGTTCTGGTCATCACATACTCAGCAACAGAGTGGTTACTAACTGGAACAGGTTGCCAAAAGAGATGGTGCAACATATGTAAAGGATTTGGTTAGGAACTAAAAAATCTCTTGTTAACTTGTGATCATCGCTCCAGTGGATTGTTAAATTTTGAACTTTGTGTGGACTATATAAACACAGTGTGATATGAGCACATCAGCAATTTGCTACTCACCCATTAATCTATTAAATAAAAAAAAATTATCATCCACAAAATTTCTTGGACTCACCATATCATCAGTCAACACATTAGTGAGGACTAGATCTAAATCACAGCCGAGTTTCCCAAATCCATTGACTGAAGATCCAAACGGGTACACGGCTATGTTTGCATACAAACTGCTGAATATGCATTCTATCTGAAACAAAATATAACAAATATTATGTACTTTGCTAAATTAATCAGTATTTAATGTTCTACATAGTTCTTAAGTGAGAAGATAATGGTAATAATCAGGTTTTCATTCTAAAGCTTTCATATAAGGTTTTCATCAAGATGTAGGTATCTGCCCAAAAGAACTAAAATTATTTATCATATTGTGTGGAGGAGTCAAATTACTCTCAGTAAGGAAGACTGACTCGCAGTACTGCTATTTGATATTGCAATGTTGAATTATCTCAACTGCAAAATAAATTATATAACACCTCACCTGCCTAGCCACCATATACCGTAGCCTCACTCCCAAATCATTCAATGCTGTCTGAGCATACAGCATTTGCATCTGTTCCGACACAGAACTACATTGCATCAGCTCTGACAGCAACACATCTTCATTCACTTCCATTTCAGCATTCTTTACAACCATTGATAAGTTGTCTGGAATTTTGAACTTTTCCTTCTTCCCATTTGCAGCTCTGAACCAAAGGAATGGAGACTCTAAAGCCATGACATCGAGTTCTTTCTGATGAGTGCTGCATGCTCGCATCACCTCTTTGAGGCATTCCTCTGTGCTGAACTCAATGAGCATGAAATGCTGAAAATTTTAAAATAAATAAGTTATCCTTATAGTAGGTACATTGAAGATCTCTTAACATTATTTTCTTTAACTGGAAAGAAATTTTGAAACAGAGTAAAAAAATGTGTATAAAGTAAGATTTCGAAGAGCACATACTAGGTAGTACATAGGTAACTTGTCAAACTGATTAAGATATCAAATACATACCTCTCCTCCAATATTCTTGTAATGATGAACTCCATTAATAGTAGCGAATTTGGTGCAATATCCATACAGCTCAGAAAAAGAAGATTCAGAATTGACCTGGACCACGAGACTGCGGCGTGCTTCGGCTCTTCTCTGAGCAACTACCTCGTCAAATGTTACGAATTTCCTAGCTTCATCTAAAACATTCAAAAAGTTATGAGACTCAGAAAAACTTAACCTCGAATCCACCTTGAAATCTTCTGCAAAATTTTTCCAGCACCTGAGTGGTTTCGAGAAAAGAAACATTGACACGATGAAGTTGATAATCTAATTGCTTTCCTAATTGATAATCGTTTTCCTGAATTTAATAATGATTGAAATACGGTCATTTTTGTTTTTGTTAGAGGTTAGCTAAATAAAAATTTGGTTTTGACATGTTTGTGAAACATTGTGACAGTTAAGTTAGTAAAATAATTGACAGTGACAATACGTTACGAATCATAAAAAAATGGAAAAATAAATATTGAGGTTATAAAATCAGCTGATAACCATAACTTGAAAACTAAGTTATTTTACTCCCTGATAGAATTTCTTAATTTTCTTATTGATATTTCGTCAAATGTGCGAAACACTCAACTACCATGGGATCTAGAATATTAAATCGGTTCCTGCCACTTATAAGTAATTCAAGAAGTGCAGTTTACTGTAACCTATCTCGAAGCACAAAACCCAACAGTGCGTTCTGTAAGATTATAGCAAACAATTTCCACATAACTCCTATTAGACACTATGCCAAGAGTAAAGACAAAGGAAAAGATAAGAAAAACAAGGCTACTAAGGTGAGTATCAATATGGTAGAAATGTCGGAACTGGTACCGGTTGAAAAATTACGAGATCGATGCAAAGCAGCTATTGAAAATATGAAAGAAGATTTCGCTAAGAACTTGTCCCTGCGCTCCACGACAGGCTCTATAGAGTCGCTGCGAGTAAAGTTTGAAGGAAAAGATTATGAACTGCAAGAACTGGCTCAAATTGTAAGGAAGAACCCTAAAACTTTAGTTATTAACTTTGCTTCCTTTCCGCAAGCAATACCAGATGTGCTAAAAGCTATCCAGGTGTCTGGGCTGAACTTAAACCCTCAACAAGATGGGACCACATTGTATGTACCAGTTCCAAAAGTCACTAAAGAGCACCGAGAAGCTCTAGCAAGGAATGCTAAAGCCTTGTTCATCAAATGTAGAGATTCCATCAAAGATGTGAACACAGACTTCATTAAGAAAATCAAGAAACAGACTGGTGTGTCAGAGGATATAGTGTTCAGTGTTATCAAGCAAATTAATACCATGACCGAAGAATACCATCTTGAAGCAAAGAAGCTGTTTGATGTCAAGCATGCTGAATTACTGGGAGGAAAATAATGTTGTCAACTAAAATTACTAGATAGATATAGATTATGTTTTTGTTGATTTTGCATGTATTGTTTGTAAGTACAGTGGTGGTACTAACATTAATGTTACTGCATAATGCATTTTCAGTCTTATTGTTTATTTGAACAAAGTGTTCTTGAGATCATTATTATTTTTCCTTTGCTAATTTAAATAGAATGTATAAGTACGTACCTATTTGAAAATTGGTGTTTGATAAAATATAGCCCTAAAAACGAATGAACTTATAAATCCAATGTCTGACTGAATTTTGGAATGTCCAGTATTAGCCCACCCAATGAGTATATAGTAAGGATTTGACCATGCAGCAGATATCTGATGTGGCGATTAGTAGGTAAGTGTATAGTCAACAGATATCTGATGTGATGAATCATAAATAAATAAAAAATAAATAAATAAATAAGATCGTTTACTTCAATTATTTATAAAAATATCTGTATGGATGAGCTGATTGTGATGAAACAATGTCGACAAAACATACAAATTATATATCTATCTATTCTATTATAATATATCTTCTCACTACTGACTCAAATATTATCAAAAAACTAGATTGGTCAATCTGCTTGAAAGCTATGACAGACAGACATACAATACAGTGAACCGAATAGTGTAGATATTCAATAGAAACTAATTTCTTTCTCGACACTGAAAACAATATTATACTACTAAGTATTACAATCTAAAATAGATTTTTTACACTTTCTAGTCTGGGTAATCCAAATTCATAACCCTTCCTGTAGCCCTCTGCCGTTTGTTTTGCCGAGGCTAAATATAATTTAGTAATATGCTAAATTCAGCATCTATCACAAAATATAGAAGTACAAGCAAAATTCCAAAATGAACATATATTTAGCCAAATATGATATAGTTTGCTGCCAGAAAAAAAAGTTGCGTAACTGTCATTTTTTCGAATTCTATTCTTTCTGCAGTCTGCTTGTCAAGTTTTCTGTGTTATTGTTGTGATTGGTGACATTGGTTGGGTTGGTGTAGTGTTTGTGTTGTTTTGGATAAGTAAGTGATATTTTACTGCGAGCTAGGTCTTTATTTCTGTGTACCTACATCTATGAAAGTAAAAATATCCACATGAAAAAGTACGATAGAGTCATGCCTCGAGTGTACAATCGCTCGAGGAGCAGTTTGAAATCAACTTCCTTCGTTACGCGTCACCAAACATCGCCTTCTAGTATGCTAGGCGCGAAACCATCTGTTTCTAATGTAAGTTCCGCGGTGTTTAGTGATCTGCCGGTCGTGTTGAATGACTATAAGGTGGAGCCAGATAAGATGCGGCGTCCATATGTAGTGAAGCCGCGAAAGACTATAAAATCGCTGGATCCTGCGCTGTCCCCGCCGCGGTCTGTGAGGCGGTCTCAGGAGTTCAGGCCCAAGTCTCACCTCATGAGGTCGAGAGGCTCTGCGCCCTGCGTCCTGGGACCTAGTGACGAGAAGTGGCCTGAAACTCATATGAGGCAGTGCCTTTCCAGCAGATCACATACCAAACTGAAAGAACTCAAAGTAAGTACACTAGACAACTACTATACTAGGTCTATTTGTTATTATCCTATATCTATTTGTTAAAATAAACTATTGGAAAGGTATCTACTTGAATTATTTCACAGTGTGGTTTTAAAATAATATCTGATAAGTTTGGGCTCATAGGTGAAGAAATGTGTACATGTGTAAGTATAAGTAAGAGTCGAATAGTGGAACAAATATGCCAACATCTTATATAAAACTAAAAGGAAACTGACTGACATAGTGATCTATCAACACAGAACCCATACCACATAGATCGGGCTGAAATTTGGAATGCAGGTAGATGTTATGACATAGGCTTCGGCTAAGAAAGGTTTTTTGGAAATTCCACTTTTAAAGAGGTGAAATAGGGAATGCAAGCTTTACTTCTTAATGTGAGTAAAGCTGTGAGCATCCACTAGTCCTGTATATATGCCAACATTCAATATTTCAAGAAGCTTGGCTGGCTGAATAAAGTTGGAATGTGGAAAATGCACAAATATCCCAAGTGGGATGTACAAGTACATATAGGACCTATTGCCCTCATGTAGAATAGAAGTTAAAGATATCCACCATCTAATTTATTTATCTATCAATGATTTCAGGATGAGATCAAAGCATATGAGGAGAAGGGCAAGATGTCTCGTCTCCGCGGAGAGCTGTTCCAGCGCTGTGGAGTGCTGCTGGATGAGGCACGTGACCTCGCTGAGGACAAGGCAGTGCAGGTTGAGATGGACACAGGTAGATACTATCAATATATACATACTAGCGGACCCGACAGACTTCGTCCTGTCTGTTGACTCTTTTACTTTTTAGTTAGTTAGAAAACGTTTGTATGGGAAAAAGAAAAGGGCGGTGTTTAAAGATTTTCCGGCATGATTTCGATTTTTTCTCGCCGTAAAAACCATCCTTGAACTTCAACAAATATTTAAAAAAAAGAATTGGCCAAATCGGTCCAGGCGTTGTTGAGTTATGCGCTTACCAACACATTTTGCGATTCATTTTTATATATAAGATATACTAATAATAAAAAATGTGGTTACTAAAGAGTGTTTTGAGAGCTCAAAAACTGTAGATTCTATAAAACCTAGGTACTGTTTAGTCATGTTGTGGTATTATAAAACCCTGACCTACCACAAGTCATTGATAAGCAGCGCCATCTATGAGATGTTTTGTAATGCAGTCATCTTTATATAGATGGCGCTCTTGACCCTGTTTTACTACATCAAGGATATAATTTTGTTTTCCATAAAGTTCATGATTATTTAAATAGGTACTATACCATATTTTAATAAAAGTATATTTAATATGTAACTACGTAAACAAATATTCATGCACCTATAACAGCTGATCTTCTGAAAACTATTTGATATTTGTTTTAGTAGCTGAAAAGGTAATTTAATGACGACTTCTGTGTTGCAAATATTATTTTCTCATAAGTACCTATGTAGTTAATAGATGTAAAGTTGAATTACGTTTATATGAAGCTAAAATAATAATGCAAAGTACTAGTTCACAAAGAAATAGTTGCTTACTTTTGATTTTATAGTCATCGCCGAAATAGCTCAGTTGGGAGAGCGTTAGACTGAAGATCTAAAGGTCCCTGGTTCGATCCCGGGTTTCGGCAATTGTTTTGCACTACGAGCTATAATTCAGCAGTAATAACTTCGATCTTTTGTTTTGTTTCAGATAAAACACAAAAGTCAGAAAGGTAATTTATGTGTGGGTTTGTTATTATTTATTGTGAAAGTGTTGTGATTTCCTGTGACTGATTTTGAAGCTGTTTTCAATATTCGATTTCGATACTTTCGTCAGATGCAGAGCTTGACTTTCTGTTTTTAAATAATTTAGTCCAAAAATGTTTTATGCTGTTCATGTAAAAAAGTCAAGATAAATTTGCATCAATTCCTTGCAAATTGTGCCCTAGACATAGATTCTCTATTTCGCGCGGCCTCGCATCGCCTCTTTAGCTCAGTGGTAGAGCACTGGTCTCGTAAACCAGGGGTCGTGAGTTCAATCCTCACAGGAGGCATCAGTGACCCTTTTTTACATTTTGTGTTGTGCCTCTAAATACGCTTTTTTTATCTAAAATGTTTGAGCATTTTTTTCGACGTTTTTCATCCAATAAATTGCTGTTATAAATATGAGAGGTCAAGGATTTGTCTACAGACCGAGAGAGGTAGCTCATTGCTCACACTTCAGAGACAAAAGTCTATCTCTCATGTAAATGTGGAAGAATTGTATCGGTTTACTTTTTAGATATTTCCAGTCTTGCAAATAATTTGACATTTGTATGTGGTAAACACCATCAATTTCGCTGAACGTTGGATATAAACTCAAAACCTTCTTTTTCTTGAACTTATCCCACAACTAGCTGTGCCTGCGACTTCGTCCGCGTGGAATAGTTATTTTGGGCATTAATTCTTTCATACATATTTTTTTGATATTTTGAACCGTTTTCGCAGCGCACGAAACGGAAGCCCTCAAAGATGAGTAATTATCCCCGTTTTTTGCACATTTTCCATTGTTTCTTCGCTCCTATTAGTTGCAGCGTGATGTTATATAGCCTAAAGCCTTCCTCGATAACTGGTCTATCCAACACAAAAAGATTTTTTTAATTCGCACCTGTAGTTCCTGAGATTAGCGCGTTCAAACAAACAAACAAACTCTTCAGCTTTATAATATTAGTATAGATGTGGTTGGCACAGCATGTTTCTCTCTTCCATTTTGCTACACCTATCATATATTATGTAAACTCAAAACAAATAAATGTATAATAAAACCAAAAGAGCCATTAAAAATATTTAAAAAACATATAACCACCTATGTTGTACTTGTGAGTATGTCCCCTAGTTCCGACATACATACGTGTCGTGACGTCACATCCGTTTGCGCGTGCGCTGGACTCTGTCCAAGCTATTCCTGCCTTTACGAGCGACTAGCGGTGTCCCGTGGCATCGCCTGGTTCACTTGCACTAGGTTGTGTAAGATATAGTATCCTTTGCAAGTGCTACCTACCTATATACCATTCTTCTTGATCGTAATAACATCCCACATACATATTACGTGCATTTTCACTGAGATTGCGATAGAACAGTCAGAGCATCACACCTATGCCTTCATTATTAACCTACTGCAGTGCTTGACATCACGCCGGCTGCAAACGTAAGCCTATTCCGGTTTTTCTTTAACTCATGTCTCGTAAGTACAAAGTTGAAATTAAAGATACCAACATAACCATCATAACAGTCTATGAATCTAGTTGTGATAACCGGCTAGCACTTACGTCAATAATTATGTCAAAAAATTAGCTTGACAAGTTTCGGAAAACTGAGGTTTCCATCATCAGGAGGACGAGTCAGCACGCGCGTCTCGGTTGGCCGCCTCGTCCAGACCGCCGCCGGTTATTACAACTAAATTTAATCATGCCTTACGGGAACTATAATACAGTCTATGAATCGTTCTTGTTTACTATCGTCACGGCCCATTCTAAGATGTCAGTTCATTCGCTGGCATGTCTTCAGGTGACGCTTCTCATTCAACTTGCAACTGCGTCAATGCGCGTACGCAGCAATGCAGTGTAGCCATATTAGGATTGGTTGCTGGTTGATAGTCTTCTAAAAATAGTAGGTACTTGTAAAATGTAGTCTACAAAGGTTAGTGATTAGCGTATAACTTTAGATTGGCTTAAATATTGCAATTCAAATTGTAATGTTTCTCGTTACATTGTTTTCTGTGTAAGTAATACCTTCAACTTTAGTTGTTTTAGTTTAAAGTGCGGTAAAAATCTAATACTTACTTCGCGACGTAGTTGAAGGCGGATCAATACCCTTTTATACCTAGAATACTATTACCCTTTTAAAAAAGGCTATTTCATTGAGGTAGATCATGCCACACTTGAATGGAATGGGCTTTATAAGTACGAGGCGGATTATTATAGTTTTATTATAGTTAGATTTAATATACTTGATTCACTTTGTAATATGTTACATCGTTGTAATGTGTGGTTTTTTGACAAGAATTTGCTATGGGGCTGGGTGTCGTATGTCCTGGAATATTTTCATTTTATGTAATAAACTTGGCCAGTAAGGGTGACAACAGATCTGATGGAGCAAGGGTCTGACTGAGTGGTGGCTGAGGTGGTACACGGAACGTCGGACGTCCAGCAGCGAGACGGGTTGACGACATAGTATCTGTCGCGGGTCGAACCTGGACGAGTAGCATAGGACCGAGGACATGACAATACAGAGGCCTATACCCAGCAGTGGGAAAAACCAGCTATGGACGATGATGATAGCGTACAACAAAGAACTACCTATTAATTGATAATTCAACCGACTTGTATATTATCTCTTCACCAAAATATATGAAGTCATCAAATAATCTGGTTGCATCTAACATACGCGTACCAGCAACATTGTTCCGCGGTACATAAACGCCGCCTCGTTTCGGATGCTTACGACCAACATCACGTCATTCAGGTGGGAACACGCTGTCTTGTACACTAACTTCCTGCTGGGTGACCTATATACAACCTATATGTCCGAGCGCATGTGTATTAAATAAGTAAATAACAATGAATAGTCTTAAATATTTGATAAAATACACAACGCCACCTTGTTCCATACTACAGTATACAGACGTAACACCCATACCAAGCAAACGCTTGTGTTATGCTTCAGGTTATAATTTGTTGGTGATGATAAGATAATGATGATGACTAGATTATTTACTCGTCTCTTGTCTCTCTTTGAGTCGTATTTCCTCATGACTGAGGGTCGTGACTCCCCCGCAGGCAGTTACATCGTGGTGGGCGCCCAGGTCCTTCCACGGAAGACACATGTCCTCGGATATTGTGGTCCTCAAACATGTCGGTTTTCTCACGATCTTTTCCTTCCCCGTTAAGCGAGTGTAAATCCACACTTAACTTGAAAATTCAAGTCATTGGTATAGGGCCGGATTCGAACCAGGGTGTGTCTGGATGAAAAGCAGACACTGGAACCGCTGAGCCACACTCGTTTTTTTCTTGTCTCTTGTAGTAGATGGAATAAAGAACCTTGGTTCACATTTGTACCTACCTACCTAGCCTAATATCGGAAGTCAGTATATTGAAAAACTTCCGATATTATATGCCCTAGTACCACCCATTTATCTCAAATATTCTCAAAGAATTAACAAATGCATAAAACAATAAACTAAAAATCTTGGCACATTCACAAATAGGTACCACAGAATCTAACAACGCTAGCAGAATCTAGATAAATTATTACCCGACCCCGTACACAACAATAATTTTTCGTACAATCGGTGGCAGCACTTCTTGCACGTTTCGACTTATTAGATCATAACTTTTTAGTTCTCTCTGGACTTCCAGTCGGAACTAATTTTACTATCCCCTGAGACAATGAGTCATACAATGTGTAATGTTTCGGGAACATTTACTTTGATAGTTGAATGGACACATAAACCTGCTAACGGTTTTACGCGGCTTTTATTGTCTTGATCTTTCTAATTCTCGGACTGAATTACGTCTTTATTAGCTGACTTGCGAATTAAATCCTGGAAATAATGTTTTTGGCAGAAGTAAAAATTTTCTTTTACTTCAGTCAAGGTTTCCTACGTTTTTAAACACACGTAAAAAAGATTTAAAGTAGTAGTATTCGTTTTTAGATTTCAGGGATCTTCAAATCCAAAGTAAATAGGTTTCTCCTAGAAGAAAACGTGTAACATTTTAGATTACATTATATTCCTAAAGGATTAACCGATTTATTTTGAGTGATGGTCGTTTGACTGCTGATAAAAAGTCTATAAATAAGTAGTTTATAATTAAAATATTACTCGCATTATGTATGACAGGTACATGAAATTACATAAATTCTTACGCCATTTATTTGCCACTGCACATTTCATTTCGCCTCGTTCAACCAATAATACATGCTCTTAGGCGGATTATTACTAACTCACATCTTAAAAAATCTAGATTCTAGTTCTTACCAGATACGAGTCTCAACAGTTTAGTCCTTATGGCATGTAACCAGGCTAGGTCTGCACCTTATGGTTAATTCATGGAGTCCACTCCCATACATGGCCGACCGGTTTGAAACTGGCTCTAAGTCTTAGTACATAGACTAACGTACCTACTCAATTTGGTCCTGTTTTGCTAGATACAAGTAAATATGTACTTGTTAGTGGTTTTGCTTATGTACTTATATGCATAATATTTGTATATACTTGGTAGTGGTTTTGCTTGAGTTTGCTGGTAAAGATGGTTTAGTATAGTTGAATTCGGCAAACCTGAGAAAAATATAGGGATTGTGAAGTCTGTCCAATTGTTGGTAGAATATCTGTGCAGTTTCGCTTGTTAATATTGAAAGGCAATATTAATTTATACGCCATTGTTATGTAAATAACTGCAGGCGTTTTGAGTAAATTAAAACTTTCTAAAATTTTAGTTGTCTCATTCGATTTGTTTAAACGTTTCTGCTTTGTTTACATGATCAAATTATAACAGCTTTATCTTGCTTTTATTGTGACTAATATGACCTTCTGAACCATTAACCATTTTTTAAAAGAAAACAAAGCACAATTCACCAAACATTTATTAATACTCATTTTTACCATTTTTCCCTTTACAACTTCTGAACTTTGCCCAAATGTTGCTCAAAAAACAAAATCAACCAAACATAATACAAATACATAAACATGTACTTGAAATCCCTTCCTAAAGATGTCCATGACCCGACCCGAGTTTCTTCCTGGGTTGAAGGCCCTCCAGGTCAGCGACCGGGTCGCCTGCGCCGGCGCACCCGACACTCCCTAACCTACCATACACTACACTACGTACTTTGAAACTGGTTACTCTGGAGAAAAACTTGGCAAGTACGTAAAGCTATCGAACCTTGTACCTGCTACTTCTTTATTCTTTAGTATCTGATCTGGTTCAGCCTGTTCCTAAAGCTGAGTCCTTTATATGACGCAGGATGTTGTACAGGTTTCGAAGTTTTTACGTTAGAATAGGACACAGGCTAGTGTTATGAGTTTGTGATGGTGGGATATCTTTATCTTATTTCAATGGATATATTAATGGCTTGTTTCAATTCTTGTCTAAGCTTGGCTTGGCTTATAGTCTGGTATAATAAATTGAGACTACATACATAGTAAAAACATGGCATTATTACAATACAAAATTTGTTGAAACATTGGTATGTTGAAATAACTTGGTAAGTAGTTATTTCAATAAATTTTAAGTTTGTTGTTTTGTTTCAGTTTCCTACACTTAGGAATTAAATACATCATCGCTGAAATATCTTTAAAGCGTGGTCATTAAGCGACTTCTTACGTTTCTTAGTGATGATATTTTTGAGTGTTACCTAAATCTGAATGGTGACTGGTCCGTTAGCTTAGTTGGTAGTGGCTCTGCCTTCTAATCTAGGGGTTGCGGGTTCGATTCCCGCGTGACACAAGTATTTATGAATTTTAAAATAATTACATGTGTTGAGTCTGGTCGTTCGTATGTATAATAAGTATGTATTTACAAAAGAAAAGTATATAAGTATTATATCCGTTATCTAGTACCCACGACACAAGCGTTTGCTTAGTGTGGGGCTAGATGGCGTTGTGTGCAATGTCCTGGAATATTTATTTATTTTATTTATTTATAGTTACACTGTCATACGGATTAATACATATGTTACGGCTAATACCCGAAGTAATAAGCTCGTACTAGGTTTAACCAAGACTAAGTGGCTACACCTAGTTCTAACCGGCTAAAACTAGGTGTAGCCGCACTTCGGGTATTAGCCGTAACACATACACTACTTCTTGTCACAAAAAATGAGTGTGGCTCAGCGGTTCCAGTGTCTGCTTTTCATCCAGACGTACCCTGGTTTGAATCCGGCCCTAGACCAATGACTTGTATTTTCAAGTTAAGTGTAGATTTGCACTCGCTTAACGATAAAGGAAAACATCGTGAGGAGAACGAAATGTTTAAATAAATAATAAATTAATAAATATTCCGGGACATTGCACACAGCGCCATCTAGCCCCACACTAAGCAAACGCTTGTGTCGTGGGTTTTGTCTTGTTTGACCACAATATTCGGATATTGTGCCCCTCAAACATTTCGGTTTCGTGACATGTGTCTTCCGTGGTAGGACTTGGTCGCCCACCACGATGTATCTACCCAAGAGAACTCCCCTAACAACTTAATTCTGCGGGGGAGTCACGACCCTCAGTCATGAGGAATTACGAATCAAGAAAGAGACTTATTTTCCCAGATTAGCACGTGTAACTGTTCTCGAGCACTTGAGAAAGGTCATTCGATGTATTTTTCCAGTCCGCGGAGGTTCTTGTCGGCTTCACGAACAAACTGCTGTTGTGAAAGTTTTGCGGAGTATTTCCCGGTCACGTTCCTTTCGCACGTGCTTGGTGACCGGGGTGGATCCAGAACAAGTTTGCAGTCGCCAACGTGAGCGCACTTCTTAAAGGGTTGGGAAATGGGTGTTTTCAGTTTGACAGCCGGATTGAAAAGTTGCTGAAAAAAGCTTTTTATTTAGGTCATCATCATATGTCCTGTCATACCAGTGCTGTGTAGAGACTTTCTTTTGTACTATGTGTCTTATATGTCGTTATCGTGTGCTCCTGATCCAGGTTGAGCTTGTTTTAGTTAAGAAGTAGGAAAACCGATAATGTAATCAAAATATATTTTTTGCGAGCGTCATGCCTAAGCAATCGTCATTCTATGCTTCACAAACCATAAATTCGTTATATTCGTGTATGTAAATGTAACAGATCAACAGATAAATAATTGGCAAAAAACGACCAATTACTGAAAAAAAATGTGGCTTTTACATTTTCAATTTCCACATTTAACCCTCTTACAAAGTAAATACAAGGGATCACGTGCACGCAGCGATCTAGAGCCTTCGAAGTTGGCAGGAATTTTTAATTTTGTTGACTTCTTAACTTTTTTGGCTGGTCTATTTGTGACCAAACTTTGTGATGCTTCTCTTTGACCTTTTGGTAAAGGTTAAAGGTATGTTAAAGGTTACCCATCCCTTTAGCACTTTGATACTTTCTATACCACGAATTTCGAATGATAGAATTTAAGTCCTCTGTTTTAAAAGAAATCTACAACGCTCTTCATTGAAGTTAGACAAGCCGACAACGACCTTTACACAAGTTTCGTATAAATAAAACTGCATGTATGATCGAACTCAGAAGTGTTTTTGTCGTTTCTATCGTATAATGTTATAAAATGATTGTAGAATTTCTCGCTAAATAAAAATATATCTAAAAAATGCAAATTTAACATTTTTACATTGATAAGGTTTTAGTATTAGTGTCTAATGTGCATATTCACAGTCACATGTATGTAATACCTACTTACATAATAATGAACTTGAAAATGCAACCTTTGCGCTTGTCAAGGTCGTCAATAAATGAAACAATGATCATTCACATAACTCCAAGCAAATTCCTATTTCTTTATGGTCGTTTGCGAAAAGAAATAATATCGATAAGGAAACCAAGAATTCAAGTTCAAAGTCAGCACTAAAAATAACTACATACTAGTGTTATCCCGAGACTGAGAATTGAAATATTTTTCAGTGTTATTCTGAATAACGGCGAACAAATTCGAAAAATAAAAGAGTTTCAAGATCTATTGTCAGTGATTTTGCCTTCAATTAGTTATGAGTATACGACATACATTTTGCCTTAGTTAGTTATAAAGTATAGGGCAGCATTTATCCAGCAATGAGATAAAGAAGGCTGTGGATGAGTACTTGTTACTGCTTGCCATTTGCTCTCTATTGACAGGAAGATAAAGGGTAACTCAAATATTCAGTTTGACAACAAAATACAGAAGTACCTACTATAAAAAAATAGTTATAGTTAGTTTATCTTAGTTGAACTGTTTCTTAACTTAGCTAAGGCATACTCGTAGTTCGTTTGGTTTTGGTTGGTCTTGTATCTTGCGGGTTCTTTATGGATGAGGTCTGCACAAGATAGACGCAGCTGGCACATTCAAAGAGAGGCCTATGCCCAGCAGTGGGATAGAGAAGGCTGTGGATGATGATGATGTATTAATATCTAATCACAACAAAAATGTTTTGAAAAAGCCAATAGATTGTGCTTTTACCTTGGATATTGTTTTCATCATACGATATTACTTACTATCACTTTATAATCTACTAAAATAAAAGCTACCGAAACCGATATTGATCGCAGATCAATCACTTATCAATATTGGTATCTCAACTAATATATATATACATATGCACTTGATGAAAGCCATATCTTTATTTTTGTTTATTGTACAGGTTTTTATGAAACAGAGATTTCAAACATAAATATTTAAAAAATTATATTCATTGAGTTGCCTACATGTTTCTGGAGAATTGTAATGTCGTTTTCATTTAGTATACTTATCTATCCTTTCAAAGAAATGTTGATATAAGTACTTGTAAGTGGGTCTGATATTATAAGTAACTTGCAAAAGGAAGAACCGCTATAAATTCAATATTATTTTACTTTTGTAACGTTGGAAACTTAATCGAGAGAGTATATCAACACCATAAATATTCTATTGCCTTTACAAATAACTTTTCCTACAATAATTGTTATGGTTACAACAACAACAACAACTCATCTGTAGAATAGAAAGCCACACGGGATGGCACAAAATGATCTCCCAGAACTCATTATAGAGATAGTATCCGATGATGATGACAACAATAGAATAGAACCTACCTACATCAGTAGAGCACTGAGCTGGACTATCGAAGCCGCCAGCTAGAATACCAATGTACAGTTAGTAATACCAGCACGTCGGGTAACAGCGACGGCATCCCTTCTGACTACCAATGAATTCACTAGGGCTGCCACTTGAAAAGGATACTTCGATCCTGTTTTCTCTGGACTCTTTTGGAGTATTTCTTCTTTATAGTGTTTTTCGGAATGGTTTTTCGTTGCATATAAATTGACAAAGTATTTATTACTATCTAGTTGTTCTGTGATACTAAATTCACTGATATCAAAAAAAATATAGTCATAAACAGCATCTCTTTGTAATTTCGGCTTAGAAACCCTAAAGATATAACAATGTGTGGTTTCTCTCGTTGGCGATAGTAAGCTAGATAAAACCCTTAATAGACTGCTGGCTGCCGAAAAGAGCACAATAGAATCGCCAAACATGTTGCAATATGTAGTTTTCTCGTCACTCGCACCCTGAATCCAAAGAACTAGTTGGCAGAAGCTATCAGCATTCTCGAGCCCTGCTTAGTATGTCCGAGACACGCGCTGGCGTCCCAGGAGCATCCTGAGCGGGCAGCAGCTTCGAATGCAAACGACGCATCATCTCGTGATTAAGGATTCAGCAGCCGATTGTAGAAGGTTGCGTAAAGTTTCTATTGCTAGTCACACGCTCCTGACGCCACTTCCACAATGAGATCTGACTTCCGAGACGACGCCTCTTTGCATCTCCTTAAGACCCCGAGCACGAGCGCGATGCGATCATAAAGTAGCCAACCGCACGTGACCCTCGATTTCAATTTCAATAGTAATTTCTGATGAGCAATTCGTATTCACGAATGCATCGCGAATGTAGTCGCTGACACGTTTCGTCTTTATTCGTCTTTACTACTGGATGGCCTTTTGCAAGCTAAAACTTTTCCTCATTTTGATCGTGGCTTTCCTTTTCGAAGATATGAACCTATTAAATTAATACATTCCAGTCCAGTACGTGCACTGACACGCTGGGTTTATTAATCTTCGGGTGTCACTACATGTAATACCCATAATATTTTCTTTCAGGCTTGTATTTACTCGTCATGTGATGCGATAACAAAAATAAAGTCTTAAAGTTGTATGTAGAATTGCGTGTTAGATGTAGATTCGTAACAGCAGTGGCACGGGTTCTTATCGAGCGAGTGTGGTGGAACAAATCGCAGCCATTTCGCCGTGCTGATTCCACACGTAACTTCTGACTTAACTTGCTATGTGGCTGCTTCCCTACCTAGTGAATATTCATCATCATCTACAGCCTTCCTTATCCCACTGATATATATATATATAGACTTTTCTTAAATAGTGCTAGCTGCGTCGATCTTGTGCAAACCTCGTCCTAAAGGACCCTAATGAAATAATCGATAAATTAAGTACTTATCTTCTTTTAGTTTAGTGGTTTTTGAACTACTACAATGCTTATATAGTCAGCTGTCAAACCCATTACGCTACAGCCCTATAAATATAAGATATATGTACTCCTTATGTATATTAAGTAAAAAAATATATACGTACCACTAAAATATAACAAAAACCGGATGAGTTCTGTAGGGTTTTATGGAGTATAATTGAAAACAAAAAGCCTAAAAGAAACAGTTCCTTGCCTCAATATTGGAACAGTTCCGTTTGTTCACCTGCTCAGAACAGGTGAATTAATATGTACGAATATTTACAAGGCTTCAGTGACATCATCGAGAAACCAGGTCACACACACGACATTGAAAGCCTCGCGACATAAATAGGCACACTGACAGGCTTATACAATATAAATAGGTATCTAGAACAACGTAAAACTGTAAAGGAACCGAAACTGACTGAGCGTGTCCATTTATTTGCTTCGGAATATCTGTGAGCGGATTATAATTACTTACCATGATACCCATATCTTGCATGTTTTGTATTTTAAATTAATTATGTTAAAATTCCTGTCTCTGTCCTGCATTAACGTGGATGTATATGTACGCACATTAAATTTCAAGAAAATTTTAACATATAAACAATTACATAACTATATTTTCATACTTAGTACTTACACAATTATTAATTGAATTAACAATAACACAAATACCAAGCTTTAGTTTCCTTCCTATAAGGATTCTACGTTTTTTTTATTAAATGACGAAGTATACACGTAAAGGCCAATCGGCCCGAGGCAATCACAACGTGTCGTCATGAACTATCAGTGGCGTTTATTCAATCGGTTGATGAAGCAAGCGCTTTCATCATGTTTCGTGACAAACATAGCTTCTGATCGCTTGATGATTTAAGCGACGAGTATCGTTGTGACGAATACTTGTAGGAAGTTGTGGTGGGGCTTCATGTTGTAACATTTGGAATAATCTACCGAAATATCACGTTTTAAAGAAATTTTGTAAACGAACAACATACTAGTTGCTTATTATATTATGTACTTATACTTATATGTATTTTGGAATAAGGCCTGCTAAAATTTAGCTTAAAATCTTCTACAGTAGCATGCTCCTTACGGATTGGAGATTATGTTGAAGTGCTAACTTGCAATGAAATAAAAGAAAATACGAGTCAGCAGTTAGCATCCTCGAATACATTTGCTGCTGGAGGCGGTAGGGTCTGCGACTTGTCAAATGTTTCTGTAAAGTTTTATTATTTACTGATGAATCGACAGTGCAGTTAAGGTATGAAATGTCATATTTTAGTCAAAATTCGTTGTTTGCAAACAGAGATCTTAACACGAAAACATTTAAGAAAAACGAAGTTTATATTTAAATCCAGAGCTTTTTGATTGATGTACAGACTAGCTTTAGGTCCCATACAAGATTAGGGATACTTGGCCCTCACCTTTCCTCAACCAGATGCAAAGCATCAGTATTATTTAAACTAGCAATTCTTTAGCAATCACTTCATGACGAATCCCAATCGGAGTAGCAATCGCAGCATACAGTATGATCACGTTGCGGTGATGCAACTGCAGCCGATAGCGCTGGAATGCAATTATACGTGGCACCGTGACGAACGGCTTATCGTGGACCTTGGCATTGACATTGCACGAGCGAGGCCCGTGCCTAATGGCGCCGACATGCTGCAACATACCATAATGGCCAGCAGCGATAGGGACGGAAACTGAACCTATACTATACCAGTTTCATACAATGTTTTTAATAAACCAAGTTTATTATTCGCGCACCAATGCGATGGGTTGATGACATACGCAAAACCGGAGGGATAACAGATTAGATCTTCGTAAACCAGGACGAGTGGCAAAGTGCTGATAAACTAAGGCATCCTATGGTGTATCGCAATCATTTCGCTCCTTGCCAAAATTAATAAGCTTATGAGTAAAACTTTGGCACGGATTTTATATTTATCAAAATAAACGAATGCTGTTCTAATGTATTAAAAGTGCTCCACTGTAGCACAAACATATTTGCCAATGTCAACTATTTTTTCTATCTCGGGCTAACTGAAAGCTTCCTCAGAAAAAAATCAATAATTGATATCTCATCATCTTTTTCTGAATCCCATTAAGTTTATAACGAGATGATCGGCGAACAATAAATATTGCATAGATATAGTTTGTACATTCATGCTGGTATATTAGTGTTGTATGCTCTACAAAATCAATCATAAAGTATGTAGTGTAGGTACTAGGTACCTATTGAGTTGTTTTCTCAGCCGTCTCCGCTCGACGCCGTAGGTACGAGTATTTAGCAACACTCATGCACATGGAATTTCCTCGTGTAAACTGCAGTCACGGTTTATCCCTTTGTTTTAAACATGGAGTGTTCGCCTGCAATTAGGAAGTAATTATACAGAACACAGCATGTATATTCATGCTGGACACCAGACCACCAGCGATTCTAATTATTGCATAGTCTCTTGAAATTCTTATGCTAAATGCATGCATTTTAATAACAATAGGCTCTTTTGATTCTGTAAGAGTGCGAATGGAAATCTTGTTGGTTGGAAAGATAGAAACTCTGTTTCTGTCTGTAGTTAGGTAATATCAATTTCCAGACAAAGCAGTTCTGATGATTATAATGATTGTCATATCATACCAAATATGTAAATTATATCAGCATGTCGTATGTCATGCCATGTATTATTTTTAGTTCGGGCTGTACTGTGACAAGCGGTAGAATTTTACTTAACCTGTGCCTGAGATCCATAAGACTTTTTTAATCAACTCTAAGGCCTTTGCCACACTAGACGGAAATTCCGTCGCGGAACTTCCGCGGCGGAACGCCAATACATGTTATTGCATATAAAATACAAATAGTGTAAGCACTATAGTTTAAAATGTAATCGTCACAGTGCCACTACGTGACAAACAGTCTAATAAAACAATTATCTAGCAAGTAGAGCGTGGTTATAATTCCCTCGTATCTGTGTTGCATCACCGCCGCCACAGCCGTGCTGTATCTATGTGTGCTCTCCGTATTGTAATCGTAGTTAATTACACGATGTAAACTACTCGTTTCATTTACCTACGTCTTACGTAACAATTGACACCAGATGGTCGCGTGATTTTCCTTCTACGAGTATTTCTATTCTATTAACTGCGATTCGTGAGTTTTGTTCGTGTTATCTCACGATGCTTGTGATGGTGAAAAAGATCCTTTGTCGATTTCCTGTCTATTTCTTTAATATGACATGTAAGAAAAAATAGATAATAATAATAAATACGGAATAAATACGAACATAAAGTTAAGTTTCATATTTATTATTATTTACTTAGAATATCTCTATAACAGATTGATTGCTCCGCACGATCCGCATTATAGTCCCATATGTATATAGTATGATTCATTTGACCGTGCATAGTAATTTAATGTTTATTTATTTTCTTCTAGAATAAACACGCATTTTTCACGATCATTTTCTATTGTAATAGCAAGGCCAAGGTCGAGTTTTATGAATATTTTTTCTTATGTAACTTCATGCTGTTAGTCAACCTCAACAACACCTTTTATGGGCGTTTTGCTTACATTATGGCGATGTGTGTTTTAAATGTCAATGTTCACAGATTGTAAATTTTCTTTGTTATATACTTATTTTTGTTGTTAAATACGAAGTAATTTATTCATCATATCGTGTATCGTACCATCCTTCATTAATTCGCTAATATGATTGTTTAATACTTGTTCTTGTGTTTGGTATTCAAGGCATACTGGTTGCCCGTTTTGGAGTACTTTTATCGCCTTGCTGTTGTCAGACAATAGTGTTCTTTGTCTTTGCCAAGGTCGCGACTGACTCATTGCCGCCATGACTCGTGGTGGCGCCTCTGTCGCTAGTAAACAACGCTACATATGGACGTTGAGAAATGTTAACTTACTGCGCAAAAACCATCTTACATGGTAGTAATCTGTTTTGGTTGTTAATTCTCCTTCTTGAGCCGTATTCCTCATCACTGAGGGTCGCGATGTGGCTCCCCTGCAGAACTCCGTTATGGTTTGAGCTCTCTGGCGCAAATATATCGTGGTTTATGCCTCTATAGAAAAGTAATGAGGGCAATATGGTATGATATACCTACTCCGTATTGAAAAATAATACATACTTGCACTTTTCTACTCTGTGGTACCTTACAATATATTATATGTTCAGCAGATAATAAAACGAATCCTATAATATCTCGACAAATAACGTGGATCGCCATAGGTGTAATAATCGCACAATGTCTTATTTGTACAGAATACTACTAAAAAATAAATAACAGATTTGTGATGATGATGATAAAATTTACAAGAAATCAAACGCCGCAGGTGGAGTTATGTAATTTAACTTCGCAATATTTGTTTATTATTGTTTTATAGTTGTTTATATATATTAAAACACGTGTCGCGATAAGTGCAACTGTACCTGCTATAGTAAATATAATATAATAACTGATACATAATAATGTACAAATATAATTGAAAATATTTTTCAAGGTCGTATCGACATACTGCGCACGAGTGTGTGTTTATCAGCAAATAATTAGCACGTCAGGAATTAATATAAATACAGTTTTATTATTAAAACCATGCTTTGGTATTCACAGTTTTCTCATTCCGCTTCATTATGTAATTCTTTAGAGTAGATACTAAACTTATATATCTTATTACAAAATACAAAATCATTTATTTGCCAAATAAATTATGTCACAAAATTGTTTGGAATCCTCTGACCTCGTGGTAGCCGTTAGGCTGTGTTACGAGGCCAGAGTCATCTCCCAGTATATATCTAGTTTAATTATAGTCACGTCTTATGAGCTAGGTTACACAAACAATGCTTTTTTTATTTCAATATCCAACTACCCTCAATTTGTGTACAAATTCAAGTGGTATGACAACAAACAGTGTAGGCAAGCAATGAAGGCAGTCACTCACTTACAGTACCTACACTTATTGTAGTAGGTATTTAATTAACATAGTAATTGTTGGAATAAGTTATTTTTATGGCTGATTATACTAGCGCCCCCTCATATGAGATATGCTATAAAATATTACCGAAAATAATAATACGTTTTCTTTTTCGTATTTGGCATTAAAAAATATTGCTTCACCTTCCGCTTGAAGTGTTTATTTGAAAATCTGTCATTAACTGAAGCACGCGAAGATCAAGTGATCTAGCGTTCTTCGTAAGGTTTTTGCCTCAGATCAATTATCATGATTTCGTTGCGAAACTCACAGTCATTCTGTAGGAGTTTGCGGAGCACATGAGCGTTGGTTAACATCGGCTTGTTGTGAGCTGACGTGGTACAGTTTAGCCGCAAGTTAGTCGGGTTTAGTTGCGTAATGCGTGTTGTGCTCATCGGTTGTGCAACCAGGGCCTCCGGCAGAGTCCGGCAAACCAGTCTCCATCGCCATCGGCGTCGCCACTTCTCAAACACGTTTGCCTTAGTCTATGGTCAGTTATCTGCCATGGTCTTGCCTCAAATCAACATTAACTTTACGCCTGGCATGGAAAATTATTACTTATTCGTTGATTGTACACTGTGTTGTACGTATCGGTATTTTCCGTGTATCCTTCAATAAGTAATTTGTTTAGATACGAGCCTTTCTGAAAGAACACGTCTTCGAATTTACATAAGACCGTATCGGGTCGAATTCAAGGTTCTTCGGTTGAGTAGCACCAGTTTACGTGTCGATTTACTTAGCTAACTCACGATACCAATATAAAGTAACACGAGCCGCGTGCCGTATCTTCCAAGTGTACAAACTACACATAAATGTAAACAAATGCTCATATAGTGTGTGACCCTATTTCATTGAACCACGAGCATTTCGAGCGTCGAGAATGTACTCGAGCGGCTGGCATTTAGCGGGGAGTATTTGAACCCCTTCACGTCACTCAAGTAGGCTAAGGCCGGCCGTCGAACTGTCATAGTACACCGCTCTAACCACGCCAGACCTCCTCTCGGCGGGCGCGCGGCGCGGGTAGGTGCGGAGGCGGGGGTCGCCTTACTCTGGCCGTTTAGGATAGCAACTGGTATTTTTAAGTGCGTGAAAGGAACTGTGCACTGGCAAAAGAGAAAGGTAAGGCGGTTGTCACGAGCGGCCGCCGCGTGGAGCCTGTTTTAGAATCAAGTTTGCAGCAGGCTGCGGCCTGTTCGAGGGCGCGCATTCCTCAGCCTGTATATCTTGATTTGGAAGGCATTTCATGACGGCGCGACTGCCACTTGCAGCTTTACGTTCATAAGTTTCACAACGCTCAGATATTTATAGTCTTTTAATTATTTACTTTATAGACGCGTTATCGTCATCCTATATTGAAATAACCTGTCGTCACCTGCGCTACACCGCATGGACAGAGAATCAACAAATAAAATCAACATTAGAGACATGATGTAAATATTTGGAATGTAAATTTCATACCGTTCGTGTAGAGTCATCGATTAGGAAATTCCGAATACTGAGATGAGAATGTTTGATAAGCTCTACTATCGGTGACCTTATCAGGTTCATTGACCAATCCTCTCACTTGGTGCAGCTCTCGAGATCCGGTTGCCAACGCGCCTGCCTCGCCACGGACGCCCAAAGCGGTCATCACTTCATCAGCTATTTTTGCTCCCACTTCTGACAGTGTCACAATTTTATCGGAGATGTTATCGAAATAAACATTTGCGTGTGTAAAACTTTACCTATACTTAGTATTTTCTTTTCTATTTGATGTTATTCCATATATTTTTTCTTCAGTTTCTTTTAGCCGCTAGGACGTATACGAGTATGTACTTACATCATAACTTGCATAACAAACTATAGGAAACTAAATTGAAAGGGTGGTCAAATTACATGATATGACTAGCTGGTGCGTGCGACTTCGTCCGCGTTAGTATAGGTATATAGTTATTACCATAAAAACGGTTCTAGTGAGTTAACCTTAAAAGATAGACATTATACTGTCGAAAACATTTTGTTAGATTATTTTGAGAGAAATAATTCTTTCTTACTTTTTTTGTGATATCTTGAACCGTTTTCGCAGCGCATGCAACGGAAGCCCTCAAAGATGAATAATTTTCCCCGTTTTTTGCCACATTTTCCAGTATTTCTTCGCTCCTATTAGTTGCAGCGTGATGTTATGTAGCCTAAAGCCTTCTTCGATAAATGGTCTATCCAACACAAAAAGAATTTTTCAATTCGGACCAGTACAGTTCCTGAGATTAGCGCGTTCAAATAAACAGACAAACAAACAAACTCTTCAGCTTTATAATATTAGTATAGATTTCAAGACGATATATTAATTTGTGTTGATTGGTTGTCATTCGAAACTCTTGGCATGATTTAGTAGTAAGACCACCCACTGTGTTGAGTCGTGCCGCCAAATTATTAGGAAACTATTATACCTAGCCTAGCACATACCTACCTATTTAGTTTAGCGTTCATCCAAATTGTCCGTAACACAGCAGTTTAATCCGTATTCCTATCATGATTATCAAAGCTAAGCAAATATCGACATAATCTGTTCTTGTAAGAGTGTTTAAACTTTTAATGCTGTCGGTTGTTTTTCTCCTTCAATCGAGAGATTTTTTGTTTTGTTTTTTTTTTTATATTTTTTTTATTGGTATTTTAGATGAGTTTCCATAACACAGCTGTAGTTTAGTCATGCCGCTAAGATGATTTGAAAATTGATTATTTTTAAATTAATTCTTGACACTCGCGAATGCAACCTAATTGTCAAATATCATATTTCTCCAAACATTATTCGTGCATCGACGCCATCTTATTACCTGTTTTTTAACATGGCTACATGGCTAGCGACCTACTCATTTAACAAATAGTATACCAATGTATATTACATGGTAGTAAATCTTTAAGATGCCATCCAGCGTGCGCTATAGGTAGGTATGACATCTCTTGCGGCGACATATTTAGTTTAGTTTTAGACATATTTAGTTGCTAAATTAGTTTAAATGTGTTGCATGCGTGTTTATTACTAAATAAATGAATAGTTCGGCAACAGAGTGACGGTTGGTTGTTATGTGTAGTACGAGCATGTCGCTACTAGACGAGAAAAATTATTGCCAGATAATCATCATGCTGGTTTATTATTCACAATATTCAGAGTTCTAGTGGCCTTCTCAATAAGCGGAATGGCTGCACATTGCTCCATAGAAGTAAATAAAGGTGTAACAGAGTGAAGGCTGGTTACGTGTGGCGCTGCTTGGTATTTTTGTAATGTACACTACAAATGAATAGTGTAATTGGTAAATGCCCTTGCCTAGAGCAACTTTTCTGCTATTTTACTATCAACAATTCATCATTCTAGTGGCCTTCTCAATAATGGCTGCACATTGCTCCATAGAAGCAGGTAGAGCTGTAACCGAGTGAAGGCTGGGTCTGGTTATGTGTGGCTGCGGCCGCCTCGTCGCGCCCGCCAGTTACGTTGCTGCGCCAACGTCTGAGCCGATAGGGCTGTCGAATCACTTGCCATCATTTCTGAAAAAAAAAATTTTTTTGTAAGTGACAATGATGCGGTTTACTTATTGGCATACAGCTATAGGTTGCTAAAAGCGACACCAGCAGGGTGTTTCACAAATTCGCGACGTTTCCGCTCGGAAACGAAGCACCAATCGTAGAATTCCTTGTAACTTCTATGATGGGTGGATGACTGTTATTATTGTTATTGGTTAAAATAAGTCAGTTTTGGCGTTTTTGATTGGCGTTTCGTTTCCGAGCGGAAACGTTCCGAATTTGTGAAACACCCTGCAGCACAAATGTCTTTGACGCCGAAGAAATATTATTTAAATTATATTTGTTGTTTGGTCATTGGTTGCATGCCTGTACTTTCAGGATTGAAACTGGTTAGTTCTCGTTATTTGGCAGTTCTTATTTTTTAATCACATTGATATAATTAATTAATAAAAGTACAATTTCTTAGTATACAATCATACTAATCACTACAAAAGTAACGAAATGTATTGTTCACGCCAGTGCGGGCTGATTACAAGATAGATTTATTTTAAAGATAGCATTATCGTCGATACGTAAGTTTACCTACATTTGTATCTACCAGTGAAAAGTTTCCATATCTAATTGATAGTTAATAATCTACGTAATATTATAATAGTAGTTTATGCAACTGTCATATAATGAATGGTATTAAAACACGAGTGTGAGTTTTATTTTTTTGCAAATTTTATTTGTGAATAGTAACGAGTGTTTTAATACCCGTGTTATATGCAGTTGCATACACTACTTTATCTTCACTAATGCAATTAATCAAACAACAAGAGTAAAAGCTGACAATAGTTTATTTATATTAAATTCACGCGTACGTGTATTGTCACAGTGATTTTGCCGCCATTAAAATCTAACCAATGAGAGCGCAGCTGCGCGCATCAATAAAACGCGACCAACCTGATTGGCCCTGCAATCAGGTTGGTCGCGTTTTATTGATGTTATAATGAGATATTACGATATCGATGTGGATATTATACCATCATGTGAAATTGCTTAAATTGAGTGTTTTGTTGTCTGCGCTATAACAGTAGTAATTATAAGTCAAGTATTGGAAACATAAGTAGAATGTTACAACATTAGTGTACATAAAATACTTTTTTATCAATAATAGGGTAAATACAAATCTATTCAACTGATATCTTTTTAATTAAAATAGAAGCATGAAGATTGTACACACTAGTTAGTGACTTAATTTTAATTGCTACTTATCAATGTCACTTATTGAAGTATGAGAATAATTTTTTTTTTTTTTTTTATAAATGTTCCTTCTTATTGCACACAACAATCACAAGCTCAACATTAAGTAAATTAAGAACCTGTCTATATTTACGGTGGGATATCCTTGTCCTGGGCTTTGATTTTAATCTTCAGTGTGTAACTATATTTGGAAGTGCCAAATTCAATATTTACCTCACGCATCCTGCTAGTCTTGTCAAAATAAGTGTGATAGCTGACAGGTGGCAGCCCTAACCGCAGTCAGGTCGTCGACCCCGATGCGTCGTGACGCAAGCACGGCAACTTTCTAACCGCACGCCGACGTCAGCGCCCGTAGCTGGTTAAGGCCGCACGTACCTTCACTCCCGCCGTGTGTAACCTGCCTCCTCAACACGGCCAATGATCCCCGCGTCACTCTTCCGATGTTATTTATCAACTATAAATAACACCATCCCAACTAGGCCGGCTCGAGTGGCTCGACCTAAATAACTCTTATGGCTTAAAACCAACAGATCCTCTCATTTGGGGGGCTATTTTGAACTTTTCAACTTCCCCTACACGAAAATAACTTGAGATATGAGATAAAAATTCGTGTCTCATATTCAAGGTATTTGAGGACCGCCTTCGCGGAGAATGTTCTATCCGCAAGATCACGACTTCGAGTCACGAATCCAGACCCTGGAGGTAGAGCTAAATAGGATCTATTTGTACCTGTCACTGTGAGCCATACAACAGTCGTACAACCATTGAGTACTGCTAGCCGCTTTTGGTTTGTTTTGTTCCTTTGTGGGCGGCTAGAGGCCAATGTTCTCTGAATCGGGTCTTGTCTAGCTTGGAGAGCTCCATATTGTCTTGTTTTTGAAGCCCGTTTAAGTAGGAACTGTCTCAGAATGATCAGGCTTATGTGTATCAAATGTAACCAACCTGTTTACTATAAGCACATATAAAGATTGATTGTTGTTGGTTATATTACCTAGGATAAAATAGTTGAAAAACGCTCACGACTCATACCTATAAACCATTATTCTACTCGTATATAAAAACTTTCATTTCATAAACTTAGGTAAGCAAAACGTAACGTTTGCCCAAAACTAAACAAAACAAAAAATCACCTTTTGCGCAACGCCCATTTACTTTGCTTTCATTTTGCGCAGCATTTTTTATTCCGTCGACAGTTACTGAAAGAAAGAGGCTATGTATTATGCATGTTCTGTTGGAGCTCCGGTCTCCGACAATCGCGTCGTTTTTCCCCAAGTCACGTCTCGGAGCCAGCCGCCTCCGGAGCATGTGGGTCGTACAACGGTACTCCGACTTTCTTTTTTATTTCATCCACTTCTATAAGCATTACACCGCTGACGTATTCTAGCTTCGAACTTGACATGATTTTGTTGTCAAGTGTTTGCATACAAATCTTGCTTGCGTCACGCTTTTCTCCTCTTTTGTCGTATGATTTGTAAAAACCGGCTCCAAGTGAGTAATGGTGTAGTTTTACAAGCTCACATTGATCGACAGCGTTATACGGATTTTGCTCAGAATACAGAAAGAACCAGAAGCCGCGTTCAACTGTAATTGCGAGCTACACGCTGTGTCCAAAAACCAAAACAACGCTCCCCGCCCTCATCACTTCCCACCCGCGTAATGTTGCTAGCGCAGGCATTATTTGCCCGTTTTAGGGTAAACTTTGGGAGTCTAGGAGGTGAGATAATTTTAGAATAAAAATTGTCCTATTCTATATAATTACGTACCTACCTAATTGTCTCAAGAAATCGATAAAAGATGCTTTAGAAAAAAAATACATTTATTTTTATTTTTGCTGAGTAAGCTTTTCAAAATATTGTCCAATTTAATAATATAATAATAATGGTTTCCATAACTCTTCCGAATTAAGACACGCAATCACAAGATTGAAGAAAAATAAGTCTCCGGGAGAAGATGGAATCACCACTGATGTTCTCATAGCCATGGTAGAGCCAATTTCGTCTCACCTAGCAAAACTTTTTGACAGAATAATATCAGACGAAGTTATACCTCAAGACTGGGAAAGTTCAATAATTACACTGCTCTACAAAAAAGGAGATCCAAATATGATGGATAATTACCGCCCTATCAGCTTGCTACCTACGATTTATAAGTTGTTCTCTGCAGTGATCTTAGCAAGAATAACTAAAACTCTAGATGAGAATCAATCTCGTGAGCAAGCTGGATTCAGAAGAGGTTATTCAACTACAGACCACATATTTACACTTACGCAATGCATAGAAAGGTGCAACGAACATAACAAAGAACTCTACCTGGCCTTTGTTGATTATGTAAAAGCGTTTGACTCTATATCACACAAGCATTTGTGGAGAAGCTTGAAACAACAAGGCATAGCGAATAAATACATAAATATTCTGAGAATCATATATGGTAGAGCATCGGCTAAACTGAAACTTGAGACACTTGGACCAAACTTTCCTATAAGAAGAGGCGTTAAACAGGGAGATCCAGTCTCGCCCAAGCTTTTCACAGCTATCTTAGAAACGATGTTCCGCACTCTAGATTGGGAGAGCTACGGACTCAATATTAACGGAGAGCGACTGTCTCATCTGCGTTTCGCAGACGACATCGTTCTCCTGGCCGACAATCACGAGACTCTCCAATCTATGATCACTATGCTGGAAAACGCAAGTCGAGAAATTGGTCTCCATATGAATATGTCCAAAACCAAAGTGATGACAAATGGAGAGCCAAAGCCCATAGTTTCAAGCGGAGACATACAATACGTCGAGGAATATATATACCTTGGTCAGACAATCTCATTCCAAAACGCGACCCTCAAGGAAATCGATAGAAGAATCGCTATATCGTGGAAAAAGTACTGGATGAATAAAGATGTGTTTAAAAGTAATATTCCAATGCGACTTAAGAAGAAACTTATGGATAATACTATTCTACCCTCGCTCCTATATGGCTGTCAATGCTGGCCTCTGACCAAACAAATAGTAGACAAAATTGCCATATTTCAGAGAGCCACAGAACGCTCTCTTCTAAACATAAAACTGAGGGACAGAGTTCGGAACGAAGACATAAGAAAGAAAACTAAATTAACCGATGCGATAGAGTCACTCTGTCGGCTGAAGTGGAAATGGGCGGGCCATGTCGCACGGTCCACCGATGGTCGATGGAGTGAAAGAATACTTCACTGGTACCCGGTGGAAGACCAAAGATCCAGAGGTAGACCACGAAGACGGTGGCGAGACGATATTGTTGAGGCAGCAGGCAGTACCTGGACAAGACAAGCACACGACCGAAAACACTGGCAGCGCATGGAGGAGGCCTATGCTCAAATTTGGGTGCCCAATAAAACATCAAGAGAAAATGAAATTTAATATTACTTAATAATGCTTACTAACCTAGAACCAATAACTCCAGAATGTTATTTAAGTTGGGAAATAAATGGCTTTATTTATTTATTTTTATTTATATTTATAACTCTTCCAGCCGTGCTCTTTGTATTATTTTTGTCCACACCGCTTTCCTTTCTTCATCAACTGGGAAGCTAAAATTTGAGATAACTAATATAGAAACATAGTTACATACCTGCTCCCCCTCACCCCTTCTCCCTCACACACACACATCAAAAAATGTTTAGAAATCCGATATTACCATACTATTTAATAGGATTATTTGGTTAGGTACACACAGGCTGCACTGACGCTTTATACTTTCTTTTTTCAAGTCGGTTAATTTTTATTAAATTACTTATTAATATTCTACAATGAATAAAAACCCTCAAAAGGTAATAAAAAGAAGGGTAAATCAAAACTTTTATATTGGCAACACTAATAAGATGGATGCATCATTATCTATGACAATTGAAAACTGAGAAATTTATTCATTAATTAAATAAGTTGATACCTAAATACGATTCTACCACGTGAAATGTGATCCCATCCTGTTTCTTTTTTAGACTCGCTGCATGTTTACAGGTAGGAACGACACAAGACGGCATAATTTAGTTAAATTGGTCATCGTTATAACACGTCATTCGCTCCGACGGTCACAGAGTGACTGATCGGTCGCGCGTCAAACTACTCTGTTTCAGAGTAGTTTTAGTAGCTTCAATATTAGGCGCGCTCACGGTTTCTGGTTCTTTCTGTATTCTGAGGGATTTTGGATATAATCTGCACCTATTAACTAAATATGTGAATCTATAGTTGTTGATGATCTTAAAATATGTACGCATGTATAATGTTGCATAGACTTTGTGGAAAGAATATGACAAAAAAAGAAATGCAATGCTGAAAAATGAGGATAATTCATTTAATTTATTTATCACTCATCGTGATAAAGGCATCTTAAGTACGAGTACTTACCAATTTCTACTTTAGTTACAGCGTATAACTACTATCTACGTGTTATCTATGTAAGTGGTTATGCATGTTAGCAACGATTTTGTAACTCTGTTCGTGCGTAAATCCGTAATCAGTTATGTGATATGTAGTATCAGGCATCAAGTATTTGCCGTTGCTCGAGTTTTACTTGTAAGCTTAATTGGTTTGTCTATTGCATCAGTAAAACTTGCTTTCAGAATCTGTTGTAGATAATACCGTAGATAAATGAGACTATAATGATGACTGTTATCACTGCTTTGAAGTTCTATTTGTGTTTCTTATATATTTCTGATAAGCTTTTTATCTTGCCACTCGTCCTTTAGGGTTGCTTAGAAAGTAGTTATAAAATTATGTTGTTAAACATTTCGGCCCAAGACCCGCTGGCGTCATGATCTCGACCAATTTCGGGATGCCTGGCGTGAGGAAGCCTTCGACCGGGACGCATGGAGGGAGTTGGGAGAGACCTTTGCCCAGGAGTGGGACAGTATAGGTTAATTAAAAAAAAACTTTGACAGATGTGTCCATTTAAAATAAAATGTGTCCATCATTGAATCAAGCATTTTGTATACCTGCGACCTCCCTGCTATATCTAATCAAGAGAGTATACCGTCCAAATATCAAAAGTTACGTGCCATTACCAATATATCAACTTGTCACACTAATCCCCCACTGACGCATTGTCATGTGATATAAACTATTTATTGCATCCGCTATCACTCGCGCACTTATCAGTTATCACATTAGCTGTTATCGTCCCCCTGTTATCAGGTATCTTATCACCGCTGTCGGGTTTGTTGAGAAATATTTGTTCGGCGAATTCCTCACCTCTTTTGTTGCTTTTGTGCATTGCCCTCGGATGACGTGAATTTGTATTACGACGATGTTTTTATCGAGAAAAAACGAAGAATTCGGTTTGTAGGCTAACGCCGTACGCCAGCTTTGTTTGTTCCTCCGAGATAGTATATTGTATCTCGCAGCTCTCTACCTGAACGTAAGGAGAACCTCTATTTATATGCAAATAATTTTTCATTGCGATTATTCAATTGAAAAGTCCAACTTATTGTCTGTAGCGAAGAAACCGCCAATCAAAAATCGGCTTATGCAAATGTTAAGGTGCGTTCACACAGAGGCGCGCGCGGCGGTGCGTGCCCGTGACGGGACGTGCGGGCCGCGGGCCGCGGGCGTCACATCCCGTGACGTGACGCCGCCGCGCGTGACGGTTCCGTTCACCGACACGATGACTCGCATTTTGTTTCCATTTTATTTATTGATCGTAGCTTTTTGTCTAGCGGTTGGAAACTCGCTTTTTAAACGGTAAGCTCTGGATTATGGATGAGATGGACGCTCGTTTGAACACAGTAATGCGACGGGAAAGTACTGACCGAGTGAGGGACTGTAATTTATTAACTTTACAGGAAATTCAGCAACTGGATTGGATAACTGACTGGTTTTTTTTTTATTTATTTGTAAAAGTTTACATAACTGAAAATATACTTATACTACTTAAAAAAAAACGTATATGAATAAACTAATGAATGTAAATTTTCTTCTAGATGTAAACCTTACATTCATATTACAATATCATCAAAATTATTATATTTTTCAACCTCACAATTAGTGTCAAATTCTCAGCCTTGATTGTTATTTCCATATTATAATTGACTTGATTTTCTCGACCGTATCTTACTCAAAAGTGTGTATAACGTCTTCTTCACCTTGGCATGTGTAGACTGTAGCTTCAAGATTCAAGATATGCAATGAGTTTAAATATACGAATATATTTTTTCATAACAATTTTAAATTATCTCCATCTGTTTGCACACGATATGTCCCAAAACCGAGATAAGCGATTTTATATCAACTCTATGTATATCATATATATCTATATGTATATCGAGTAGTCATCTGATTTTTCTGACTATTTTTGGTCTGAACTGCTTTTGAGTATACCTACTTAATCAGATAAGGACGGTCGGGTAGTCAGGAAAAAATAGGTGTAAGAATAATAGAGTCATATTTTTTTGTTATAATATGAGATGTTCACATGCACGGCCAATATCATGGTTAGAAAGCGCGTCGGGTCTCGGTTGGCTCACGGAGCGGGACGCGAGCGGCACGCCACTGACCGAGAGGCGGCTGCGCGTGACTGTGTGGACGTGGCTTTACAATTACACACTATTCCGGGAGTTAGCGCTGCAATTACTGCGTGAGATGTGGTAGGTAGTGCAGGGAGGAGGTGATCGGTTGCACAGTATGTTTACAAATATTTTATTTATTATTTGTAGAGACGAATAGCCTATTTCTATAAGATTTTCTAATAACTGTTCTTTATTGTTATGTGTGGGTAGGTACCGATTGTCTTCTTGTGTGGGTACGGGGCAATATACTGCAGATAAATAAAGGCGATAAATAATACAGCGTGGTTAGATTGCAGTATGTCACAAAGACGATTAGAACTTGTCAGCGTTCCTAGTAAATTGTAATTAAATTCATTCTCAATTCATCCAACGAAACGTTATCGCCTTTCTCATCATATATTCCGCTAGTGTTGGCCGCCGCAATTCCAACTCGATAAAATTTCATAGAACTCTCTGGAAGACCCTCATTGACATTCAGGAGTCAGCTTCCTCTTTACCATGTGTTACCATTAACGGAGACAGAATGGTCGCACGACGCCTCGTAAGAGAACGATGAATACGAATTTATTATTATTGATCTTGTGAAGAAGCATGTTACTGTCGTCGTCGCTCTGAAATGCTGCTTAACATCAGGCTGTAGTCAAACGTAAACCTATCCCACATAAAAAAAATGGAAGAACGGTAATTACGATTTTGCATACTCGTACGGCCCGGATTATTGACATAGGCCACAGATTTTTTAGTATGATTCCATGTTTGTATAAATTTATTTTTAGTTGTATATATGCACCCAGACTACACCCAATCTCTAAAAAAGCTCTGTTATGTTTGAAGTTTGCACATCTAATTGCAGGCTGTTTAATCTCATCCTGCCCATCCTCATTAAAACAGGGGTCCACTAGGTGTGAGTTGTGATTTCGCGTCACGCGTGTCCGGCGAGCATTTTGTCCTCCCACGTTCTATGCTCCGCGGTGCCCGAGCGGCCTTCGCACGCACGCGGGGCGAATACTCCATCACCATCTGCACAGAGCTGGATTAGGCATAACTTTGGAACTTCTACTGGAATCAGAACATTTTGGTAGTAAAAATCTTCTTGTCATAATCGTCTGCACCATCTAGTGATGAGTATATGGTAGTTAAGGGTTCTCAATGGATGAGGTCTGCACAGTATCGACGCAACTGGCACATGTAAAGAGAAACCTATACCCAGCAGTGGGATAGGGAAGGCTGCGGATGATGATGATATTGTAGTGCAGAAAATAATGCTCAGTCATTATTGCATTGCTTTTGGAATATGCAAGCATGATGCTTACCATCAGCGGCTTATCCGTTTTAGCATTAAAAAGTAAGGTCCTAAAGATGATTCACCCTCTTCACCCAGTATATATCAGCGGTTACATAATAATCTTCAGAGTGGCTTATTACAATAGCTATCAATCACAGGAAATTCAATAACAAGTTAGCACAGTAACAAAATATAATACAAGTAAATAACAATCGCTCTAAAATAGACCAAACCATTAGGAGGTATTGTTACAAAGTTTCAAGGACCTCAACAATCCCACTGAACTTTACTTTCTCGACGTCAGAACCCCAGAACTCGTGTTTCCAATTCAACAATCATCAATCAAGTTTATATTTAGTTGGCCAACGATTCTCATGTTTACGTAACTCTAGGTTCATGATAAAATGCTTGTACATAGATATATCACGTTTCGAAGGTCGGAAAATATTGATAAATATTGTATTTATATAAATAGGTACAATATTTATCAATATTTGTATATCAGGATATTCATTTTAGGTTTAACACCGTTCTAACTTTCAATCAATTTACGGGCCCGGTATTCGTAATATTCAAGGTAATTAGGGTATTTTTATTTACTAACAATAAAGTCATGTTTACTTTAAACTAGGACTTGATTATAGTTAGATGTAGCATACGTAGACAGAAGATTTTTTACTAAAAAACTTTCAGTAGACCTCCTTGTTTTGAAGTCGGTTAAAATATATAAATAAATATCCTGGAATTGTTATATTTGTTACTAGCTGTGCTCACGACTTCGTCCGCGTGGAATAGTTATTTTGGGCATCATACTTATCTTTGCAAACACCCTCTTCAGCTTTAAAAATTATAGCTGTTACCCACGACTTGAACCGTTTTCGCAGCGCACGCAACGGAAGCCCACAAAGATGAATAATTTTCCCCGTTTTTTCCACATTTTCCATTGTTTCTTCGCTCCTATTAGTTGCAGCGTGATGTTCTATAGCCTAAAGCCTTCCTCGATAAATGGTCTATTCAACACAAAAATATTTATTCAATTCGCACCAGTAGTTCCTGAGATTAACGCGTTCAAACAAACAAACAAACTCTTCAGCTTTATAATATTAAGTATAGATTATTAGGTTACCAGATACATGGCATATCGTCACTTATTGGAGTTTATGTCTTTGATACTATTTTAGCTACAATATCTCATCGTTCATTTAATATAACCGTAGTTCCAATGTCTTTTATACCAGCCACTGTTCTTAAAGTCTGGCGAATTCTTAATAGCTTTTCGCTTACGCACTTCCGCCGTTCGATTTGTAGATAATTAATACCTACCAATAACTTTTTTAATTAGTTTTTCTACCGGTGTTTAACTTGCGTTCACTGCCGCTTCCACAATTTAGTTGTTATTGATGAGCTAACACGAAAGATCTCTAAAATAAGATTCATTATTTTCACATGATTATGTTTTGTGTGTGTAATCACATCTATTTTATTTTCTCCATCATCTGTAGTACAAATGTGTTCTAAGTATGTATTGACTATTTCGGAAGCAATGCGTCATTGTACACTCCGTGCTTTTATCTTTGGTCAGTTTGGATCAGTTTTACAGATGAGTGTATGAGTGGTAACAGATCACATCCGTTGACTCCCACGCATCCCGGCTTCCTCTTCAAATACCGAGCGTTTACTTCATATATATTTTAAACCGAAAATTCAACGAACTTTCTAATCTGCACCTGATTCATCGTGATATCCTTTATTGTTGTTAATTGCATTGTTTGTTAAAAATGGTAAACAAGAGCAGTGTAACGGATCTGGATGGTCTAACGAGGTGTGATTCGTGAATTAGAGCAGTTATCGCGGGGTAAGGACCTGATATCGTGATACTGGCATCCTACAAGAGGCGCTTGCGTCAGACCATGTGTGGGCTATGTGTTAGCGGCCGCCCGCCAACTACCGCCGGTTAACGCGAAACAACTCTTTGCGTCAATCCAACTAATATGGTTAACGTTACACGTGCAAATATCGACGGATCACGATTCTGATTGATTTTTCCGCAAACTTTTTTGCGTGCATCTGCGAATTTGCATGTATGTAGGAGTGTGCCAAGTGGCATTGTTTGGTGACTGATTGGCTGGGGAATAAGTGGCACATTGGTAACATAAGCAAGTGGTCAAGTTACATCAATATAATACTATATTTATTTTGTAGTAGACCTCAGAATCTATGTACGTGAATAATTTTCCTTGAATCCTTGTTTACTGTATAGGCACAGAATAAACAAAAATAGCTCTTTGAATTTATTATGTATTCGACAGTATTGGTTAACCACGACTTGTTTAAGCATTTCGTACATATAAATATTTTCCAAAATACCACACTGTTTACCCTATTAGGTAATACTACTATGATTTATAATAAGGAAATATGGTATTTTACCTTATTTTGTCATATTTATTTTAGATTTTGATTACTTACAAATACAGTGATGTAATTTATGTGATAAATCATAATTCTCTGTGTCACCGTTTTGCATTTAATTAAATCCATTGATATTATATTCTAGTCTGATTTGTACAAAAGAAGAAAGAAGGCAACAAAGCCATTGCCCAACAATAAAACAGTGGAGGCTCTTCTCAATATGTTCAAAAACTACCCTCGTTTCGTCTCTGCAATGCATGTACTCGTACACACCTCGACTAAAGCATGACGTAGTGTGGATACGTTTCGCGAATGCCAATTCTAAGCGTGTCTCTGCATACTGATGCTGTCAGCGACTCCTGCCTACATGGCTCCTCGAGCTCCGTGACTGGTGTACTAAGCCCTTCCAACTCCTCCCGCATTGGTCCTTGCCAAATCGTGGACGGAATGCCCGAAGTCGTGACAGTAACAATGGCTTTAGATCCAGTGGACCCATGGTTAGTCTACTAGTGTTGCAGTTTTCACTCTACCAAAAATACCAAACGTGTCATATTTCTGATTAATAATCAGATTCGTCGTTTATGACTGGCATTTCATATAAACCTTTACACTAGTGCTTGTTAGTGAAAATGAGTAACAGACCCCCGGTAAACTATCTACAGTGTCAAATTTGTCAATAAGCTAAATTTAAACTATGTCGGCTCAGCAGTTTTGGTGTGAAGAAGTCTCAAACATATGAAACATGAAACGTTTTTACTTTTATAATACATATTAGAGTTATTACAGATGGAAAAAAATATAGTACAGGCTTGTTGTTAGGAGTCTCTGAGCTATATCCTATGTTAGCAAGCCGTGATAGGAATGCCTAAAGCAGGGGGTACACAGTAATGCGATGTCGATGGATTTATTGTTGCACGCTCTTTGTGCTATTGAATTTTTCCTCGTGATCGTGGTGCGGAGCCGCGGTGGAGGCTGATTGGGGATTAGGAATGCTCGATTTAAGCTTAGCACATTATGTATAGAAAAGGAGGGAATATCTGTTGCTTACAGATTTTTGTGGGTGTACGGAAAAGGTAACATTGGCGTTTTGTAGAATTTTTCAATGTTTTATGCAAGTCAAAATCAACGAAATATTTTAAAAAATTAATAAATACGTATCTTTAGTTTCTAGACATCTAATAAATTATGACACCTGAGTAAAAATCCTGCTAATTTGATGTTACATTCCTTCTAATATGTAGTATATTCACGGAATTGAGATCTGTTGATTTCGTAACGAATGAATAAAAAAACGCGAGTTAAATATGGTTACTGCTAAATGGTAATGACGTCTTCATACACGACCTCCTTCAATAAAGCTTGCGAGACCAATCAGAGTAATTCCCCGCATTAGGAGAAACATCGACAATTTGATTTATAAACGGCATACAATAAATATAAACAACTATGCATATCATTATTTATTTTTAATTATTATACCAAGTAAATCGAATCGATTGTTGAGATACTCTTCTTTATTATTTCCCCATGGCTATGACTTCTCTGCAGAATCATTTTGTTAGGGGAATTCTCTTGAGCTGATCGATCGTGTTGGACGTCCAGAACCTTCTAAAGAAAAACACAGTAATCCAAGGAGGATCCGATTCTAATTTTACTAACACTTAACTTACTGTTTTTAATAACATTTTAAGTTGAAATTTCATTGCTATTTCTTTACACTTCTTCCTATCGAATGAGATCAGCCAACTCTGGTATCGAGAGTTAAAATCAAGCCGCCCTAAGGGTCTCCGACAAAAATAAATTACATAATATATTGTTTCTCTCCGTAAACGCTTGATATGTGTGGTCTTGTGCATGGCTGACGGAACAGTATGTACTGATGATGTAACATGTAACTATATTTTGTTATAAATAAATTGAGTTTGAGTTTGAGTTTGATGCGAGGAGTCTATGTTATTTTGCCAACGAGAGCTGAACTTTGTTACGTGTGGCTACTCTAGTTGTATCAAAGTAACGCCAGACCGAGTAGCACCATGCGCGTGGGACGTGATCGCTGACGTTAGCTCTCCAGGGTTTATATTATAAGAAGTATATCTGTATTATTTATAACATATTTCAATTAGTGGGAATAGATACTGGTCAGACTGATGAAACGTTCATTGATTCAACTTCGCGCAGTGACGACAGCGGGATGAGTGTTATTTGGTTTAGATTTTACTAAAGCTAAGCTTTACTGTTTGTTCATTGTGAAAGCTTGACTTTTTATTTAACAGTTAGAAAATATGCTATTTATTGTTGCCAAAAATAAAGCTATCAAATAAACTTCACATCCGATTACACAACCAGTTCATATTACGATTATCAGCACAAGTACAGTCGCCTGTCTATCTATATTCACAGAATAAATATAATATATTATTCTCGTCTACATAATTTTTAAATCACCGCATCAATAAATAGCTTGGCCCTGAGCCAAAGACGACCAAACATTACGTGTTATTCATATGAATGAGTTTAAAATGTCCTTTCAAGATCCCTTCCGCCAAATAGTGGTCTCGTGAGACGAAGCTGTGAACCTTGGTGCCATCTGTCGCCACTTGGTGTAAACCTTCACCTTCGACTCACAGGACCGGCCGAGGGCGCCCGGATACTTGCCTTTTAATTGTTTTTGTACCGAGTTTTATAATTTTTAAGTGAGTTGGTAGTACCAGGAAACTTAAATAAGCAAGGACTTTAATTTCAGTTTGGTTTTACTTGTGATAGATTTTGACAAACAATTACCATCACACATTACCCGCATGACTTTATGGAATAGAAAAGGAATTAATCGATAGTTTACAATTTTTTTCAAATGGAAATGTACTACGTGTCATACAGAACCGCACCATAAACCGTTCCTAATCAAGAATTATTGTCAGGTCAGCTTTAGAAAACACAGCTATTAAAAATCTCTATTTAACCCACAAACAGCTACCTGACTGCTAAAAGCAAATATGTGCCTTGAGACGTATTTCCCGATGAATTAATGGTTTACTTATGTTAATGAATAATTATAATCTAAACAAATGAATCAGTCTAGTCATATTACTCAACATAGATAATACGTATACTTATTTACGTCATATTATACGTATTACTGACCTAGAGGTGTCCTAGAGCGATATAAAAACAAAAATATCAAGTCATTACTACAAACGACTGTATCCAAGGTGATATTTCCATATCCGTTATAATTAAACTATTTTAATCACGAATCGGCCTCCAATTTATCGAAAAAATAATAATAGACTCGTTTGCATTGTGCACGTATTCGTAAACCACTTAATAATGATATTCGTTCGCATTGAATTAAATTTTATGTCCAGCTTTATGAGAAATGTTTGCATTCTGATTGTTAACTCATTACATACTCCCAACTTTTAAACATCGAAATCCGGACACATTAATGCTAGCTCTTAGAACACGTGTCGAATGTATGTAGGTAATTGGCCACCGATAAAACTAAATTTAGAAGGAAACTTGGAAAGGCGTTCCGTCCACTGAATCGTCACTAGAATGATGTTGTGACGTTGACACGCTCGAATGACACCCACCTAGCCATGCGAGAAACGGAACGATTCTCGTGTGGGAAGTTACGAGTATGTACAATTTGTACTTATACGCATAGATCCATTTATAGATGAAAGCTTGTTTAGTATTCCGTCTTTTACTTCAGAGCGAAAGTGTCGAACTCGGTTATACAAACAGATTTGAGATAAAATATCAAAAGATTGAAAATTCAACTAATTAAATGTGAGGCCATAGTCTTAGCTGTATTTGAAATACCCAAATCTATGCCTATCTATCTACTTAATATGCAGACCAGACAGATAAAGTTCGCCTTCACATTTAGATTATTTTGAGTCTGAGCTTGCTTCATAGTTCGTGTCTAGTGCCCATTATCAATAAAGAGAAAGATCAGGGCCAGAAAGATGGCATCAAACCCGTTCCGTATAAAAAAATATTCGCTCACGTCCGTTGTGAAGATCGAGTTTGCTTCATTAAATTGCATATTGGCGAACCGAGATCGATTTAAAATTCGTATGGGCTTTTGTAGTTTTGAAATTCTATTAGGACACAGTTTGCTGGTAGCTTTCGCTTGACAACAGACATTTTGTGAGAAACAGGAACGTTTTCGTTTTATTTTCGCCGGACTGAATAAGAATAATAAATTGAATTAAAATATTCAGTTGAGTAGAGCAATGAACCATATACATATTATGGTGATAAGTTGTACTGCAAGCAATAGGTTCTAAATCTTGAAATCCAAACAAGTAGCATCGTGAATCGTCACCACTCACGTGAACAGCCCTAATCTGAATTAGGACTGTAGATTTCACATGTTAATTTACGTGTCTAGTGAAGTTCAATTATAGTTTAGTTAGTTCTTGGTCCGACTGACTGCAACGATCAATACGGTGTCAAAACAATGCAAAGATTTACTTCTTTTGTCAGATGCCGCTTTGTTTGTATTGTAGATCTCTTGTAATCGTTGTCGCTAAGCCACGTCCGAGGTCCCTGGGACCTGTTGTCTCTCGACTCCAAAGTCCGTCACTCTCACTACTTTTACCAAACAATGTGGCTTTAAAGCACCTCTTTGCCTGAGTGCCTGTATCCAGTAGATTGCGCAAACAAGGATGTTAGCTCAGGTGCAAGTTACGCAACTATCCAACAGAGCCGTGAGTCAGGCGATCAAACTCTCTCACAACGGTGTGTCATCAGTGTTTACAGTTTGCAGCTTTCCTCGATCAAAGCTTACGTCGCTTATTAGATGACGGATGTGTTGAGGTATTTGTAAGCTGTTGACAAAGCTAAGCCAGTGTTGATGCAGTCAGTCCTGGGAAGACTGGACCGAAAAGTACACTTGCAGCTCATACGTCGGTTAGATGATACGTTTGGTTGTGATCTTTGGAGTAATGTAGGCTCTTTCACACCCAGGACCAAATCAAATGCCTATAAGGCATCTTGAAAATTCACACAACAATTACTCTTTCCCATTTTAAAAAAAAATATTATATTTAATTGTGCGTTGAAAATAAACACAGACCGTCTCGTATTGTTAGGAAGGTAACTTTTTGTCGTTTATTTTGGTATTCATATTCACTGGTTTTACAATGCTTTCACAAGTAACAGGCCTATTTAGAAAGTTTAAACATAAACAGCCTGTAATCAGTTCAGAGTATAATAAAACATTCCGTTAGGTTAGTCCTTTTATGGCGGCGGTATTGCATTCTACCCTTTCAGGAACAACAGGCCATTGTCCAAAACTGGACCATTTCCTGGACCGTTTGTATTCCCGCACTCTTTGTTTCAATACCATTCAACTTGCACTATTCAAAATTATTATTTTACTATACAGGGTTACAAAATACACTGAAGTTTTTACCTGATACTCTAGCATAACAGATGAGAGACTCGCGATTCTGCACCAGAGGGACTCTCTAAATCTAGGGGAAATCGTGATAAAATGATACTACATATTTTGTTTCTCACTAATTCCAAACTAAACGTGTAGTAAATGTCGATTGTTTTGATGCTATAAATCTGCTTAAGTTGCTGGTAACTCTGTATTGTTGTATACTAAAATTTACTAGAAAATATATTTTGTTTTATCTATTCACCCTTGAAATTCTTGTTTCTATTTGAAAAACATCGTCAAAGAGGGAAAGTATTTCAATCGTCCGAAACTCTATTATACGAAATAACTTTAGCGAATTTTATGGTTTCAAACAAAAGCTTCTTTGTATATTTGGGACTATCTTTCGCTTTTATTGTAACTGTAAATTTTATTAGCTCTCAGGTCTAGGTCATTTGTTTTATATTGCTTTCGATGTTTGTCGGTTTGGAAGTTTATTGGACACAATTTGACAGTACGGTACAAAGAGCGCGCTTTTCACTTTCAAGAATTTGGATGTTGTGATTTAATTCTGTGCTGGAGTCTTCTGTTATCGAGTCTATCGTGTAAATAGATAAACTCGATGTACGTTATTTATGTTGTAGGTATTTCCAAACATACTTATACTGTGTTGTACCATGCTGAAAACAAAGATCGATATCTACGAATTGTTTTCTTTTTTAGAAAAAAAAACCATCAGTACGGTGAACGTGCACATTTGATTAGGGTTACTTCCAACTGAAAGATTGTATTTTACAACTGTAGTTTAATATGACACAAGGTTGCCTTGGACAAACAGTTCAAACTAAAAACCCCCAAATAGGCATTCTCAGAAAACAAATCAAGGACCCAGGCAAAGAGTAGCAAAGCAAACTTTTATAGGTAACCTATCCCACTCCTTGTACTCGTTCGTGTACCTATGTATGTATGTATATCTATGTATATTCTATGTGCTGGGCTGGAGTGATCGAACGCTGTTTACGTCCCACGGAGAACCTTGGCACTGAACGAGGCCGTGACGTCATCGCCACTAATATCGTTTTACTTTGTTTAAAATGTGTGTTCAGAAATACGATGATTGGCAGGATATCCAGCGTCAGCTATCAAAACGCCCCGGCTTTAAAACCCGTTGTATTGCTCATGTAATAATCTTAATAAACATGTACCGGTTACATTTCATGCGTTAAATTGTGCATTTTTGCTGCCTTGCTATGCAATGAAAGCATGTTTAAAACCTTCTTTAATCTCATCATCATCAGCATTTTATCGCCCACTGCTGAGCATAGGCCTCTCTTCTTGTACGCCACTCGTCCCGGTCCTGCGCAGATTGAATCCAGGTTCTCCCTGCGGTTACTCTAATGTCGTCAACCCACCGCATTGGTAGGCGACCTCTGTTTCTATGGCCAGTCATGGGTCTCCAGAAAGTTAATGTTTTGGTCCACCTGCCGTCCGTCTGCCTCGCATTTTAATCTCATGGGGTGAATAAAGTCTTAGCTCCTTATTTGATTATGAATGCAATTTCCAATCTCCGCATTTGAATAAGCGTAACCCTAAAATATTCAAAGAATCTATTTACATTTCTGAAGAAAAATATATGTATCTATGCTGGCCTGGAATATAAGCAGTGACGTAAGAAACCTCACAACTGGAATAATCTCCGATCTAAAATGAGTCGAATTTTGAATTAATGATACGGTCGACGTCAAACACACGGTAAATATTGGAGTTTTGGAATGTTATCCGAATATAAATAGATTTGATACGCCAATGGCGGTAAAGGTTATACCACCAATTTGAATTTTATATTTTTGCCAGCTCGAAAGGGAAGTTCTTGTAATTTTCTAGCAAAAATCTACTACTGTTATCTGATACGTGTCTGGTATGCTGGTATTCTGAGCATCGTTTGTTTTTATTTTGCGCCTGGATACCTCTTACCTTCCTACTCTTCATACATTAATCAGGGAAGATGTAAGTATAGTTTATATATACAGAACTGTTATGAATTTGTAGTTGCCCTCTGCGGTGCTCATTCGAGCAAAAAAGTAGCCCATGTCTTAAATTAACGTAGGGTAATAGGGTTTTCTCTACACAGTTTACTGACATACAAAACTGAAGCCTCTACAATATTAGCGGGATATTATGACCAGTAAGAGCACACTTTGTCACGTAAAACTTTGAACACCTGATTTACGTTATCATGTATCTGGTCGGTAACGGTGGCTGGTATTATTATATGTGGAAGTGTGGCGTCCTTGACAGTGGCACGGGCGTGACGTCAAACGCCAGCTATTTCTGCTCTCGCCTCCTAAACATTTGTATTTCCTAGTTGTGCACCGACATCTTTACTCATATTGTATTTATCTGAGTGCGGTTCATGGACTTCGATTTTAGTTGGAATCTTCTTCTATCTTCTGAGTGTTGGTACCTACACTCTTTGCAGAGTGGTGGTGATGGTTGATAATGTCTCTAAATCAAGTTAATCAGGTTGAGTAGTTTCTTGATTCCCTGTGCTGCTTCATATCTATGGAAAATTATTTAAGTTACCTTCATAATTCGCGTTATCCGATTTACTTTGTTTTGGCTCTGTTTTTATATTGTTATCAAAGATTTAAATGGTGTTTGACATGTCTTATCTTATTGATTGCATTCATTAAACATCTCATTCAAAAATAGTAGTGAAACTTTTCCGTGTTATTAACGCGAGAAAAACAAAAGTTCATATCAACGTAACACACACATACTCTAAAAATTTTCCGCGGTTTATTCAGGACTGTGGTCAACACTACCTATTACCTATTTGTTTACAGTACCCGTTTAATACCAAAACTGAAACCAAAACATTCAATAAGCTGTCGTCAGTAACTAACTTCCTATTTATCTCACCTATCAACATATGTCTACTCCAAAACATCTGCATCAGTAAGTCTGAAGGAAAAAACGGTGCTAAATACTGGTAAAGACACAAATATGGCATCATGTGAAGGCCTCGCAGGACCGGTTGTGTGGCAACTGGCAACCTGTCCGAGCATTACGTGAGCCATGGTGAAGCGGTGACCGCATCCAACCACAGCTTGGACAATCACCCATTCACAATTGAAGAGGAAAGTTTGGATTTGAATCCTGTTTGGCACGACCTCTGGATGGAAAAACCTGGAAGTGGAATGCTCTAATGGCGAAATGATGTTTTTTTGCTTGTTTCAATGATTTGGATAAGTATAAATAGTAAACAACAAAAAACAACAAGATGTTACCTTTAGTAATTACATAAATGTGTTTGACACTAACCGACATGAATAAGATGAAGAAGAATAGTATGAACATGAATTGTAGTGGTGTTGTAAAAAATACAGGCTTTGACTGTACTTACACAGTTTAATGGCCTAATAAACAATTATTTATTTATGTTGAACAGCCACAGTTTAAAGTAGATGATACATCACAATATCTGAATAACAACTACATATTCTAAAATACCATCTCCTAAATGTAACGGTTTTAAAGACGCTGAACTAACTTCCATGCATGTGTTATATGCCCAATTCTTACATATTCTTCTTACATCATCACTAAAATATTCCATAGACAGATACATAGAAATCAATATAGCTGGTTAACATTTGCGTAAAATACCAGATGTTCTTTCAAAACAAGCTTTGTTGACTTCTAGTTCAACACTAATAAAATTATTCAGTTTGATAAATTGTGTTATTTGGTAAAGCTTGGTCCCGATATGAGTAATTATCTTATTGATTTGCTGTGTATTGAGGTGTCATCGGTTAGTTTTACATCTAAAACAGCTGATTTAAGCAAGTTTTCTACTAACTTTTTGGATATGAGATGTATATGGCCTTCCAATGTACATTAAATTAGTTTTTAAGTTTTTATAATCGTTTGGTGTGCATTCAAGGTATATTTATCTATCTATGTATGATTTGTACTCTGTATACTGTGCTTAAATGTAGAGAATTTTAACAAAACAAATTCAGTTAAGAAGATGTAAAATTGCATAAAACTTTTCAAGAAATTCTGTTTTAAATCTGACAATAAAACTATTTTACTCTCAAGAAAAAGATGTAAAACAATTTGATGTTTGACGAAGTAATGGGCAAATAAGTGGTCGTACTGCTAATGATGTTTACATAAAAAAAAACTCGTTTACACGTGACAATTCAACGTTACTTGCTTATGTATGCCAATTATGTTTTTTTTTACTAGTGACGCACTCTGGTGTCACCTATTTTAATCACAAAACTATTTCCTCATTTACTTCCTGGGCTTGGAATTATGTATGTGTATTCCATGTGATAATCAAAATAAGATAAAGGTGGCTTAAGCTTTGCTAAGATCTCTTTTCATGTTAAAAATGTAAGCTCACTGTTAAAACCTCCTACTAAATTGATAGGTAAACCTGATTGAGCATAAGGTATCACACACTTAGCTACAAATGTACACTTTAGTCTTTGAAATAGTAGTTAAAAATTTGCTAATGTATGCGAAAAATTATGATGGTCCATGGTCTTGGAACAAGAAGACCATACAATTACATATGTTTTGATAGCTAGCTAGCTAGATACGAGTATAATAGACAAACAAACTCGCTTTCGCTTTTATATAAGTGTATAATGTATGCCAAATGACGTCAAGCGACAGTGTGGTGACTTGTTGTATGCGTCTCCGCCGACACGAGTGTCGCGAAACGTTGAATTATACAAAACATTTGTTTTGTGCGCTGGCTGCGAGCCATAGCGTGCTGGTCTACTCATTACCAAGAATTTCACGGAAATGCCGGTGATTCAAAACTTGAGCGATAGAAACATTCGGAGGTTTCATAAATTGAGATGTTTTACACGTTCACGCTTCATCGCAACTTAATGTCAAACTAAATTTGGCTCACGATCTATCGTATTCTTCGTAAATGCTTCCCTGAATAACCGCAACATTATAAGTTTAAAAGGAACATATATTCCAATTAGACTCTCTATGTTTCTGACGGAAATACGATATGCGTCATAATGAGGAACCATACACGCAAATTTTAAATTATACAACATCTTTTTCAAACAGATTACAAAGAGCTTATTCAAGTTGAGTTTGGTTGGACGTCAGGAGCACATGAATGAATCATCAATATAAATAACAAGAAACAGATGGTGTTTTACAATAAGAATGACGCCTTTCAAAACGTAATAACGAACCAAACATTGGACGAACAAAAGGTGGAACTTGAATAACGTTCTTACCAATATACATATACATACGTATACGTACTTTCAATATTCATAAGTAATATATATATATCATAGGTACAATACACAACATACGTACCTACATATAAGGTTACCAGACTGGATGTAATACTTTGAATTAACAATAGACCAACGAAAAGCCCAAACTGCTAAATCTAATCTACAATCCTGAAATGACGTGTACCGCAAGGAACGACTAAAACATCTTATTTTTATTATGCTATTTTATTAAAGCCTTTGGTAGTCAATAAGCTAATTAGAGTACGTGTTACTTTTAAATCGCCTATTAAACAATTCGAACAATACCTAATTAAAATAAAGAAGTCGTTGAAGGAAAAATGTATGGAAATAACGATTTATTATTATGTGTTCACATAAAATTGAAAATTTAGAGATCATTTGCCAATAGACAGGCGTTAATTCATGCAACAATAATATATGTACTTGTCACGAGTGTTGTTACATTCAGACTGGCCTGTTAGCTTAGTTGGTAGTGGCTCTGCCTTCTAATCTAGGGGTTGCGGGTTCGATTCCCACCTGACACAAGTATTTATGCATTTTAAAAATGTATAATTTCTTGTGTTGAGTCTGGTTGTTTATATGTATAATAAGTATGTATTTACAAAAGAAAAGTATATAAGTATTATATCCGTTACCCACGACACAAGCGTTTGCTTAGTGTGGGGCTAGATGGCGCTGTGTGCAATGAAATATATATATATATATATCTAATTTATTTATTTATTCCACTATTATGTAACAAACACTAATAAAATTTACGATAACACAAAAATAGAAGTTCTGCGTCATGTATCTCTTTTTATATGGGTTCAAAACCTCGTTTTTTTTTTTTCCAATATAGCCACATCTGAATAAGACTTGGGATCGTAAGATTTTATCAAGAGTTAACAACACATCTATCATCATCATCGGATCCACCTTCAAATAGTAACCCAAATTATTATTCAGAGATAAGATATTTGAAGAAAAAAGCAACTCAATCCGTTTTTCATTTCGATAAAGATATCAATCACCCTTAGTGTCTTCACTTATTTCCATTCTCATTACACTACGTGACTAATCTTATCCGTCAGATATAAATAGACCTGTGGCAATTACTTGGGCAGTGATGTCACGTGCTTAATTAGTGGACACACAGCTTTTTGCTTAACCACCTCGCTGACGTCATCCAGCATACGTCATTGTAGGTCTATAAGTCATGTCACAATGCACAGATGTCACTGAGTCACTGCTTCTTTTTGATATGCTTCATCTAGTCTGTCGTTGTTATCTGTGCCACATAATACAGATGTACAATCTTGAGTTTAGTTTGAAGGATTATGAGGAGTTTAGTATGAATTCCTCATTACCGATGGTCGTGACTCCCCTTCAGAATAAATTTGTTGCGGGAGTTCTCTTGTGCAATACAACTTGGTGGTGATGATGCTGGAAGGATTATCAGAGTCATATTATGGAATCTCGTCTGTCAAAATTAATGTCTTACTAGATGTTATCTTGTTCTACTAGTGTAATTCGTGCACTGTTGTGGATTACATATTACGGCTTCATTTGACAACACAAAACACTACCTTTTGCTATAGATGAGGCGCGAAGAATAAATTTCTAAGACAGATTAACGATTTAAGGTTTTTAAAGTTAGTCGATTCATAACAATGATCACCATATTCCTAGTTACATAACATGTCTTGAACTAAATAGAAACTATAATTTAAGGCAGTGATTCGAAATGGCAGTGCTTTATATAAAAGTTTGAGCAGCGAAGTGTTTCGCTCACGCCAGGCCTCACGGTGAGGCTGATCACGAAATATCACAGTTAAATGTTAACAGTCAGGCCATGGTGAATCTGGACTAATAGAAGTATAGGGGACGTGCCGTCTGTCTATGCTTTTGGGTTGTATAATAGACCTAACCTGAACCGATTGTTTTTATTTGGCTTGTTATTATAAAGTCAGTGGAGAGTGACGTCATTTTTATTCATATTTGTTTTTTTAATTTTCAGTAATTTTGTAATGGTTTGTTGCAATCAATTGCTCTTATCCATCTAGCTCTATCTGGTTTTATCCTATTTTTTTTTATACATATACAGTAAAAGTATGTATTTTCGAAATTGACGGAGTTGCCCGTCTCCGTAAGTCGCAACTGCCTACATATTTTAAAACAAGCTCGTTCCCAACACTTGGTAATAAACCGTTAATTCAACTGCAGTACATCCGAATGGCGTGAGAAGCATCGCATGCTTCCCTTCCATTTGGGAAGCCTCCTCGAAGACTGCTTCAGTCACGTCATTTTATATCCAAACCGAAACCACGCTATCTGTACAACGGCGAAATAAGGTACCTACAAATTTCCAAGCATTTTTCGACTGTTCCTCATACAGTGGCTCCTTTAGTCCGCTCGCATATTGTTGGTGTATATATCTGTAGGGAGCAACCATTACGTCACGTAAGCGGGCGCCGCACCAAATGTCAATGCTGGAAAGTGGAAAATGGGAAAATGCTAGAGATTACGTGTAAAGGTTTTGGTTCAGTTATTCAAAATACAGTGTTAGTCTTACAGTGGTATTTTATTCTTTATTTGTAAAAGGTTTTGGTCAGACCATGTCAACAAATAATAAGTCTTTCACGAATGTCGACAGTTCCAAATTTTAAACTCATCATAAACTTTTTTAGCTAATTTGGTGACATTGACTACTTTTCTTAAAAAATACACGATAAAGGTAACAAAGTTAAGTAAAAAGCTATTTATGTATTTTCCCAAGTACGTGTAAGTCCTAGATTACCACTTGCATAGCAAGAAAAAGATCTATCCAACTTAAAAATTACGCTAAGACAACTGTTTCAGAGTTAATTTGGTGTATACTCTGCACCACTACACTACATCACCATTAGGTATCCCTGGTCACATCACGTGCAGTAATTACGAGAGCATGATTACCTGCCATTAGCGGACAGGCATTAGCCCAAATGCACGTCCGCAGCCACGTCCGTCCTCGAGACTCTGAGAAACCAATGTGAGCTACTGAGTGCACTCTTAAGTGGAACTGGTGCATTAGAACATTTTGAAATACTCTTATGTATGAAATATTGTAAAAGTTTTGCCGTGCTGTATTAGATATACACCACTGGTGAACTGCGTTCTTTTGCAAGTGGATGGGGTGTCTTGTGTGTTATATACGATTAGATGTTGATGACGCCCAAAACTTATTTTTTCACACTTCTTGACAGTTTGACAAACAGACAACAGATCCTCTGAAGTGACACGATGCGATAATTGAAGATAGAGCATGTTTACACTGAAACAGAACTAATTTTGTGATGTAAAGTAACTACACTAGCTACCATCCCCTTACCAACTGTCTCCAAGTGGCCACGTCAGCCGGCGACAGCACGCTCTCTAGCACCCTCGCGTGTGCTCGGCCAATTTGTGGCAATGCAACGTTGCGTGCCATCCGAACCACTGGCACTACCCATCTCGCGAGGTAAAAAGGCTGCTTACACCTCCCAACTAAAACACTAACTATAGAAAGGTTACTGCAACAATCAAACATGGTGTGTGTATATATGTTTACCTATTAAATGTTTGTCAAATCAAATCAATATTTTTTTTTAAGTTCAATAAAAAATGATGATTAAGTGTTTGTTTAAATCTTTCTCAATAAATGTTATTCTATTTTATAGTGCCTAGTAATTTTCAAGTTAACGATAGAACAACTATTAGAACTACTAGATAGACCTATGAAAAAAACGTTTAACCTAATTAAGAACCTCCTCCTTTTTTGGAAATGAACATACGCACACACATATTATGTTGAAACTTGACTAGTACTATTTAATTGGAGCTTTGATTAGGACCAACACATGTTCATCAATTAGCTTCCAGGTTAATAAGGCTTCTGTAAGTCACTATTCAAGCTTAACTGCTTTTGATTTTATCGTGTTCAAGACAAGAAGTTTGACGGTTTGAGCCCTCGGTCTGATGGTGTTGGTGTACCTCACTATAATGGCACTGAGCACGGCAGCCTCGTGCCGCCCCTAATGATGCTCAGCAGATGCTTATCGCTCCGGAGGTGTAATGGACTTGTAACTTTCAGAACTTATCGCTTTTGGAAGCCAACTTGGACAGGTGGAGGGAATGCCAAATCAAGGCAATGGAAGTATGCTTTTGTCTAATTTTTCAAAATGTTTATTGTATTGCTTAAGCAAATAAAGATTTGGCTGTGGATTTGTTTACTATGTAACCCTAACCGTGAATATATTTGTTGGCAATAAGTGTCCCGGAAAGGATTTTAATAAATTATCAAAATTTACATTAGTTAATCCGTGATAGTTAAGAAATCTAACAGTTTTGACTTAGGAAAAACTATTCGACACTACTTTTGGAAATTGGATTTGTTTAATTTTAGAAAATAAGTGTCTCTTACGAGTTTCACACAGGATTTTCTTTAGAAAAACTCGACTTTCTGTTATGTATCAGAACCTAACATAGGTTTACGCAATATGACATCATGATCAATAAATTACGATGACGTTAAAATAAGTTTATGGATATTTTACGTCGCAATCCCCATACGTTTTTCCTGTTGCAGTACTTAACAAACATAAATTGCGCACGAGGAAACATTTAAATTCTCTATAAATGTCATTGCAGTTCTATTGAACTGGTGGTTAACTGTATGATTGAATCCCTAAAATAGGTACCTAGTGTGGAATGTATTATTAACTATTAACACATTACACACATCGGTACGGGAATACCCATACCCCTCTAATTGGTATAGCGTCACCAATTCTCCTTTGCCCTTACTATTTATGTTCAAATTGTACTTAAATGGTATTTGTTGATTGTGGTTTTAGGCTGTTCGTTGGACATCAATACCGTCATGCTTATTATTGAGATGAGGCATAATTTCATCATTTGCAATGAAATAGCCTGCTGGTAAATCATTATAACATTTTGGTAAATCATTATAACATTTTGGTTATATGCTTTGATGAAAATTAATCAAAACACGCAAGGAGCAAAAGGGACTAGAAATTAAACATAATTCATTCAGCGATAGCGACAAATGTAACGGAAATCCCACTGTAGTTCCCCTAAAGGGACACTAATACACTATCAAAGGCAAATAAAGTAGGTAAATGCAAATGTGTTCCACGGTACGGATCCTGCGGGCTGGTGCGGTGTCGTGCAGCACGCGAGCGAGGTGGTCGCGTGAGGCAGGCCAGCACGGAGCCTCGCGTGCAGCACCTCCTATATAACCCTGATATATAGCTACTGTCATTGGAAATTTAGACGAGCTCCCGAAACCTTTACGAAAGGTTGGGTTAATCAAGCAAGTTGGATTATGTTTGTCTATGTTTTAGCTGCATATTTGTTCCATAAAATAGTATGTTAGCTTGAATATCAAGGGGTTAAATCAAAGCAGTATTGATTACTGAACCCCAATCTTTGCTTCAGTGATGAATAGAAATGGACAACATTATTCCTCATGTAGTGTGACTAAAATAATGAGCTCAATCGTATTAAGTTGTTAATAAGCCCTCATCGAATGTTAATCGGAGAATCGTAATGATAAAATTTAATCAGACTCTTTTACATACTAAAAAGCCCTTTTTACTAACACTTTAAACTTAAAATGGTTAAAATAGAACGTGTAATCCATTCAGTTTCAAACATTACTACGCTTGTAAACATGACAAAGAACTACAAACAATTCTAGCACCAAGATAACTTAAGCTTTCTGTTTATCTCAAATGATAATAAGTTCAAGAGAAACGTTAAAAACTTTAAAAAATATTTACTTTTCACACCTCCCGTGTTATCAGCATTCAGCATCAACAATGGGTGTCTTTGTGCTTATACCTGATCTTCATTGCCTTACTTTACGGTACGTTACCGTTACCACTACTTTGTACTGTTAAGACCACCCAGGATTAGCGCTTTGGCAATTCACTTTTTGTAGCTACTCTCACCTTTTTAAAAATGACTGGCTTTTAAGTTAATCTCCATTCACATTGGCTTTAATTATTTAAATCAACACCTTAAGAAATTAAGTCAAATCAATCATATCTGTATGTATAGTAATATGCACATTACACAATATATTATATAATCTGTACAATAGCATATACATAATTCGTCCACTCTATGTACACGCCTTGATTCCCTAATGGTGCACACTCATGCGAACAACACCATAATAATAATACCTTTTCCTTTGTTGCAGGTAAGCAGGCGGAAATCACCATCTTTGTTTCAACCCTCGACCCTCTTACTCGAATAAAAGACCTCACCTACCTATTGGTATAGCCACGTATAGCTAGGTATAGGTGTGGTATTTGTGTTTTTGAATGTTCGGGTTCTGAGCTACGAGTCTTTTCTATTCAGAGTTTGGACAAAGACCAAACTGCTCCGTGGAATTTTTAACAGCAATACCTATAAGATTTAAGTAGATACATTTTGTTCCTTCATTGTGTTTATAGGTATAGGTAGACGCTCCACACATGGCTATTTGTGTACATTATATTTTTGTACTGAGCGAAACAAGATCTTAAAATTCGCTCCATTCTTCTTTCTGAATGGGTTTGTGCCTTCGCCCCGTTTTAAAATGGCACGTTTCTATTCATATTTAAATGATCTTCGCGAAGCAGATGCAATGTTTGCGATTATATTTATTCTTTACGTCTTATTTTGATTTATTTGAACTCGTACATACTTTAAATTTGAATGATAACGGGTATTCGATGCGTGTTGAGTTTTAAAGCATGTACGTGTTTTACCTGTGCCATTGTTTTTCATGGCTTTGATTTCTATATCGTTTAGACAAATAACGTTACTACAATGATCGCATGCATTATTAACAAAAATAAGACGATTTAAACTTTTGGGTTGACGCGACAATACAATAAATATTTTTTCTAGTCATATACCTAACTATCCAATTATATTTGCCACAAAAAATGAAAATGGCAGATACGTAATCAAGACACAATCAGCTATTTTTTTCAACTAACGAAACAGCAAAATAGGAACCGAAACTACATATTCGTCATACTGTGCCAAAACACATGAGTACCAAATCAAGACTAACCGGCCAATGTTTTTTGTATTGCGGCCATACATCAAACAAACGTTCCGGGTCGGTCACGTTCTTTTTGCTAAGCCAAATAAGATACGATTTGTGTGTCCGAAACCGGCTGCGTCAAGGCCGAGCGGGTCCATTGAATGCTTGATGTGGGAACCGAGGCGTTACTCAGACCCATTTAGCCTGTCGGTTATAAATATTCTGCGTTGAATCTCAAGTAGGACCTGCATTCATCGAGGTGAACTATTTGTGAACTGCCCTGGGAACTTCTTATTCGCATAATATGTTATTTAAGTATTCTACGTGATATGGTTTATATATTACTTATTTAAAAAATCTAGCTTTCTATGTCATATATCTCTCTCGTAATGAGAGGTAGTTTAGCTCTTTTGCTTGCTTTATTCCATCTTCCATGCTTTTAAATTTCCTTTTGATAACGTTTCTATCATATCGTGTAATGCACACGGTCTCCAACCAACATCTTTTTTCTGTTAGTTACACTGTTGCCGCTTTTACCCTACTATCATATTCCATGCACGTTTATATTTTACAAAAACTGTATATTATATGTCTATCAGTCATCTGCGCAAAATTGTACAAAAACATAACTTCAGGGACTAGGTCACCCGTCACATGACAGCGAGTCTGCCAACTCGCGTCCGTTGGATAAATAAGCCAAAAATAAGCTATAAAAGGGAATCCTCGTCCATTAGCGCCCTGTCACCTGCTGTAGCGTCACCTGCTTTGATCGCCACAGGTAAAGCTGTCTCAAAGCTGTTTTAAAACAAACTATGCATACCTCCTTTAAAAAAAAAACACTCTGAAGAATTGTTCATATTAACCTCCTTATTTATAGTCGGTTAAAAAGAATGTGCATGGAAAATTGGATTAATAGAACTTTCTCTCAGCAATACAAAATATATTGCACATTTCATATTAGCATTCGTCTTTAGCTAAACCTAACATTAGCCGGCTAAACTTATGTAAGGTTATGTTTGCACCTAATAATAGCTGCACAAAAACTTCTAAATGATCAAAGGTTGCGCAATGATTTCTCATTTACAAGACGAACTTTTTTTTTTATATATTTGTGTTTCAACAATTTCGTTCAACAGTGAAAAACTTTGGTATCATGAGTTTCAAACCGACATCTATATCTACGCGTGCTGCACCAACTAATAGCTCTAGAGTTTTCGAATCTTCGAGTCAACTATGTAAAATATGCTATGAAATATAGGGCGTTTCTTCCGACCTCTAGGCCCCTGCGACCGGTCTCGCTTCGCTGCGCTGGGAACCTTCCCACGGGCAACACACTTACCCCACTTCTTGTGCGGCCTAGGAAACGCATGCTTGGACGCGTGTAATAGCATTCGTCATCATCATCACCACAGGCGATTTTTTCCCACTGCTGGGTATAGGCCTCTCTCTCTTGTCAGTTGTCATGCCACAGTCTCGATCCTGTGCCAATCATTCTTTGTGTTATAACATTGGTGCATGTAAATTGTTAGTACCAAGTTTAGTTAGTATTAAGGTACTGCCTTTGTGAGAGTGTCAATGTTACCCTTCGAAACATTCACAGCATACCTATGTAGGTATAGGCAACTGGCTAGCTTTTATCAGTCACCGGACTGACAAACTGTGAATGTTCTGGCAAATTGTCCCCACTGATAAAGATGTCCACGGTTTAAGTAAGTTATACTACTAGGAGTACACGCCCGCTTTGTTATTTTTATCCGCTTTCTTCTAAGAGTAATAAGTACTAACTATCAGGCTCCTTTGCTTGTATTTTGTAGCATAATACCTAAGTCAAAGTTCCTAAAAACACATATAACTATCTGTGGATTCTACAGATACACAAAAATCAAGGTAACATTTAAAATAACCAAATCTCAGACCAACATCACGTGCACAGCAGCAGTTGCAGCTATTGTAAAACTAGAAGGAAGTGCAAAATAATTGCCAGATAATTGTCTAGAAGTAAAAAAAAACTATGATGCAAGCTAACTCGAACCTGAGAACGGAGCGCCATTGTCAATGTGTTGGAATTTAGCTGGTAATTGGTGCAACACGACGATATCCTATCCAATAGACGATTCATTAGGAGAAAATAGTGCCTGTGTCACGTGAATTTATTCTGCATGACGCATGTGGTATCAATTCACAAGATATACATAGGTATATGCACAAGCACGTAAAGGCACGCCATAGCTTACGGTATTTATTGCAAATCTGTCGCGCACACTTTGGTGATAATATGTGGGTTCCGGATGTATTCTGTGGTTCCGGCTACTTTATTTGAGTACTACTTGTGCAAATATCAGGCTACTTGCCTCTTGTCAAATGTCCGACAAATCGATGCCATGGATTCGGGTGTAAAATGCTGATCTACTTATGACCTTAACGGTAGGGATTGTATAGACAGAGGATAGACTATAAATACATTGATAATTAGGTGTCTCTGGATTGTATTACCTTCGGCACCGGCGCATGATTTCCAGTCTCACACTACAATACTCCCGTCTCAGTCTAGGGAACTGATTTATCATTTCTGATCAAAGAACTTACGTGTGTCGTATGTTGTGGAAATACAGGGGTATTAGGTTTTGGAACTAGTGTCTTTCTCGTTACGCTCGTTACTCGCTGAGTATGTTTTGAAAGTAAATTTGTACCCTCTGGTATTCCTTATTAGACAGAATTTATAAACCAATTTCAAAAAATGGTTTCGCCACCAATTTAATTTCCTCTTTTAGGAAAATATCCACGGAATCTCTATTAGCTTATAAGCTATTTGATTTTTTATCTGTTTGTATTAATTTCGGGTCCTTTGCGTAGGTAGACAAAACTTTCTCACTCTGGATTTATTTCTAATGCACCTGCTAGATAACCCTGTGTGGTGTTGAAACCTCATCGTTTGTGGCCAAGTATCGTGGTGTGATTTAACGCAACGTCGGATCACGCAAGCATCGCACGCAGCACGTGAGAAAACTTCCACTTGCGCACGAGTTGCCAACTGCATGCTAGCTGGAATCATGATAAATAGCATGCCTTAATAGAGTATTGACTGCACCGACTAGAATTAAGTAAGTACATGTCTTTGTGGTATCAGTCTAATAAAATATGTATTAATAACAAAAATTTTCATTATGTTATTAATAAAACTTGACATTGTAACTTCTAAAATTTTATTAAAACTAAATGTTATAAATTCAATTTGACGAGATATTGTAATTTGTGTAGCATACTCTATGATATTAGTACTTATACCTATGTTACAACTTTACATTATCAATAAAGATTCTTTATCTTTTATCTTTATCTTTAATACCCATTTGAAACAAGCCTTAAAATAGTTAAAGAATGAAAATTAAAGAATGCTGGAATCTAAACTCTCGCAAAACCTAACTGAAGTAACAAATTCATGGAATTACAGAGGCTGATAGTACCTATCTACTTTACGGAGATCAAACAACAGGAAAGGTTTCTGAAAACAGTAATTCGTTTGTAAAGTGGATTTCTTCTCTTGATAATATCGGCTGAGAGTCGGTCGTGAGATCGTTTACTTATGATTACTGGGAGGTGGTGGTGAACCCATTCATCGACGCTCAATCAATGAAGAATCGTCTCAAATGTTCTATGAAATTGTGCTCTCGGAAGTCGCCCGTGCGTCACCTCAGTACCTATCCAAGATTATGATAAGTACTTACTTACAATTTGGTTTCAAGAATCGCTTCAATTGTCTTCAATAGTTATTGTTCCGTTTGGCCTCGCGCCGCTGCCCTCAGGGTCCACGACCCGATCAATGACAAATTCTACGTATTTAATGTTAATCCACCGCGCCGTAAAGCGATTATATTTAGAATCCAAATCAATGATTGTCTAGTGATCTAAATAGAAGTAAGGCCGGGTGTACACGAGCGCACTCGCTTGTGTCACCGCGTCGCGACACAAACATGGCGGCCGTGACGTCACCGTGCGTTTCCTTTCGCGTCGCCTTCACCTTGACATTTGAATTTGATTTTGGAACGTGTCGCCGCGCCATGCGCCATGCCCGCTGCCGTTGCGCTCATCCGAGAGTCGAGACGCGTGCCGCATAATTACATCTTATTACAAACTATTCGCGGGATGCGAGCCTTGTATTATTATGTCTCCTCGTCTATTATCATCATTCATCGAGCGCACACAAAAAATTAATAGTACTTGCATAATCCAAATGAGCGCAAGCCCTCGCCACCACAATTTCGCAGTCTTGACACGGTCCAGCCACGTTTTATGACTTCGAGCATGCTTGAGATTCCTCGCGATGGAAAATACAGTGTTTATTTTTCCTCGTGGCCGCAACTGTTGGGTTAGAAGTGGAGTTACCAGTATGCAAATACTGCGTACTATTACACAACTTATGCTGCATGAAATTGTGGTTGATAAGGCAATACCGACGTGCTATTTACTACATTTATTTTTATGTTTCTTGGGCATATAATCACGGTAAAATAGTTTATAAGCTACCTACTATTGTTTCATAGTTTTAGCTTTGCAGTGCCAAGTACCAAATGTATAGGATATTTCAGTCCTACGCAGATCCTATTCAAGTGAAAACTGTAACAAAATTGACAATAATATTGTACCTAATAGTAGCAAAGTAACAGACAACGCAATACGTGATGACCCCACGATCATTGGTGATCCCTGAAACTACGTGAGCTTGTTATCTGGATCCTGACACCTTGATAGTAGACAGTTCAGAAAGTAAGAGGCTATCGCTAACTTTTCATAAACACAGATAACACCACACAATCAGCTTTATGCATAAATGTAGGTAGACTGCGATACTAGTTTGTTCTACTATCTACTATTTTTTTAATAGCGTGATAACGTTAAAACTCACATCCCGTTCGTCAACGTAATTTGTTATAAAAACAAACTTGTTGAAAATATGATAACGATAAATTTCGAGTGCTGAATGCGTTGGCATCGTACATCTTGAAGAATGATTTAGAAGTTGGAAACGTACCGTGTGACGGAATAGTCATCGAGGGTATATTAATTAAATAAAACACGTAAATCAAACGAGAATTTGTATTAGAAGAGATCGCTTCCAGCAGTAAACTCTTGCTGAATTTTATTGCTGTATTTTTTTAATCTGTTTTTTTACGTGGGATAGGTTTACGTTTGACTACAGCCTGCCTGATGTTAAGCATTGCTGCAGCCTAGGGTGTAACACGCTTACCTAGAAGATACCTAAGTACTAAAAGATACTCTAAGATTTGAAAAGGTTCCAAAGCTTTACCGTCTGTACAATAAACGTACCTAGAAGCAAAGCGCTGTGTTCGACACTTTGGCACTTCCACCATAAAACGGTGTCTACCTGGATGATGTGTAAAAGCAAAAGAACTTTTAGGTTTTCATCAAATATAGCAAATAAAGAACAGACATATATAAGCAGTGGGCTAGAATAGTACATAATACTAATATTCTTTTATTGGGTTTTTCCTATCCTAACAAATAGTAAACACGATGTAAAAGTTTATGGTTCTGGGACCATTTCATTTCTTAATAATGATCTATACTTAATTCAATATCAAATCTAGATTTTAAAAGATTTTAATTATCTACTACTTTTTTTAAGAGTAAGTAAGCCTTATTTAGACTTAGACTATACGATAGACATAAATTTGTTTTCTAATAAAAATAGGCCAAACTATCATTGAATTACCATACGTACTCGTATTTGAACTCTAAATTTATATTTGTACACCTACTTATCGTGCTAATGTTACGTAAATAAGAATAATAAAGTTTTTACATCATATTAGGAAGGCACCAGTTTCTATATTTTCCTTATCGTCTCACCAAATCTATGTGGCTCTAAAAATATGCGCACACCCGCTTATCGTATCGCTTAACGGTAACCTCCTATACTTAAGTATTACCTAACCTAACCATGTGCACAGAATATTCCATTTATTGTATATATCTGAGTAGTTACTCATCTGACACTCGGTCTCACCGAATATTGGTAATTGGTTATGCGTTCGGGGCTGCGGAGCTCTAATGCCAGGCGATCTAACTACCACTGTGCTACCACCTAGTCATAGTCATAGTCATAGTCATTTATTCATATCAAATATTTGATACACGTCACAGAAATACAGGTAAAAAATAATCAATTAAAATAATAGTACAATAAAATATGTACAATAATTATTGCAAAACAAAAAATATTAAATTAAATTATTGTACAATTCAATTCTTAAAAAAATTCGTTGCTAAGTCGCTTATATATCTTTTTTAGGAGAAAATTTATTTGAGCAAATAGGTATATAGATCCATACGAATATTCAGTAAGGCTAAAGGTAGGTATTATATAATATCTCATTAATCAAATGTTTGGTAACTTTACATATATGACTGATTTGATTTCACCATAATCTGCACCTACTATAACGACGGTCTCTCTAGCGTATTCTAAACCTAAATATATTCATCTTACTGTCACATCTGAATCTGAAGCAAGTATACCAAACTACTATTGTCCCTATCTATCCATTCGACGCTATATAAACGCGTGTGACTTCACCCGCTCGATAAGGACCTGATAAGGGCTCGGTTGACGCAAGCGGGATCACTCATATCAGTATATCTAATCCGCAGCTCTGCACTAAAGCAGCCCTACATTTGACTTGTGATACCGATAGTTTGTTATCTAGATGAAGTAGGTAAGTAATAATCAGAGTCGGATTAGACTCTGTTAGACCTTTTATTAAGATGATGGAAGTCGATAAATCATTATTACAAATGTATTTGTAATATCTTAGTGGGCAATTGTGATTTGCTTACGTTAATTTAGCTATGCCCTAATTTCCATATGAACTGAACAGGGTGCATACCTACATATATGTTAATTGTGTTCTACAATTAACATTGTTGTACAATAAAGAAATTGAATATTTACTCCTTGGAGACGTTCTCTTAGGCAAGTAAGTACATCACGGATTTCTATTTACATACGAACAATCAATTTAATTTTACAAATCTATAAATATTGCACCTTTTTCCTCAACATTCCATTTTAGGCAACAAACAGCGTTAACATATAAGCTGATAATTCGACTCTCACTATCGCTGTCGAAGTGCTGATAAACCTCGTGGTAACTCGATAGGTAAGTAGAATGTTGTTATCAAGACGAATTTAACGAATATGTTTTAGGATGATAAAAGTATACTATAGATAAAACATCGAATCATCGGACGGTATCGAAGAAAATTTTAGTTACATTTAGTTCCCTAATTAATTTCGTCCAAGCCACATTAATATAGCATACGTGTATGTTCTCGTCGACGTCGTTAAAGAGATAGTATACTATGTTTTTCTTCCATGGTATTCGTAAATCTTAAAGGTGTTTTGTTGCCGTACTATGACAAGCAACCTGTAAACAAACACATTTCAGAGCTCTCTAGACTGGCTTAAAAACTGTCAACAATCCAGTTAGCCACTCTCATACGCACCACCAATACAGCTTATACAACCACCTAATGCGCTCGCTGACGGAAAACCCTTATGTATTACATACGAAATTGCTAAACGACGACGAAGACGCCGACGCCGCGCCGTGGCGAACTATAAATCTGAAATTGTAGGTCTAAGCACCCCGCACCGCCGCTGCTTGTTCTCGTCACGAAGTTAGAGAAACTTTGTGGTTTTCAAAAAGAGTGGAAAACTATGTACATGCCGACTGCCACTGGTGCTAATTCGATGGCACACGCAATTAAACTAAATTACCACTAAATGGGTTTAGTCCCTGTCAAACTGGTTTTGTTATTCGAACTAACAAACTATTTTTACGAATAAACTATTTTTAGATCGAGACGACCGAATTGTTTATGGTCATTCAATTTAGTTGAAAACGTCAAAAAGCTATTCGACGGCGCATAATTTAACGAAATTTCTGTCTAAAATTTGATCGCTAAGCGTCAAATTAGACAAGACCTAAAACGTGACGAATAAAATTTAGTTCCGTGTATTTGTATTGCTTGTATATGAGTTTCTGCTTTCAATTACAGCAGTTTCAATAGTTATCGCAATTCGTCCTGAATGATATATCGAATTCGTCGTGGCAGCAGTAGTTTATCCATTGAAAGAATGTGTAAAAAGCCAGAACCTGTTTTTCTTGAATTACATAGCACTATTATATGAAATAAATCCCATGGTATGATTAAAAACTAACTACCATTTTACAGATAAAAGATGTTAATTAGAACGAAATAAAGAAATAATCATTAAAGATTAACTAGAAAACATTGAAATAAATTAGCATAAATAGGTAATAATAATCAAAATGAAAAATAACAAAAACATTGTTGCTAGGGCAACGTCTCGGGAGTGATCGATGCATATGATAATTTTTACTTGCGAACTGGCACAATACAAAGTTACGGCCAAAGAAAAAAAATACAGATGATACAGAACAGATATAATATACACACAGATAAAATATTGAGCAGTAATTAGTTATTTACTCCCTCTATTGTCCAGGTTTATACTACTAACTAATATTACTACTTGCCACTAGATGGCGTGATGAACGCAACTCAATTTGGTTCATATTTGTCTATGACCATAACCTTTTTTAATTTAGTTCTAAAGAAACGCTGAATAGGTTATAGTTAGTTTTGCACCAAAATAAAAAAAATAGTCCGGCTAATTTTGGTTTAATCCAATGTTCTCGAATCACTGTCACTGTCTGCACAGTTCTTAGAGAACGCGACAACAACATGGGTTGGCATAGAGTTTCTGCAGTCTGAATTATTATTGTTTTATTTTTTCGTATTCATTTATTTAAACTATTTAATCTATTTTCAATACATGTATATGAAAAGAACAAAAATCATATATATTTTTTTTTGTTTTTTTTTTATTACGGAAAATTAATTATTTGGGGATTTTTTAGTGTTAAAGGGATCACAAAAAAATAAAATTTCGTTATTGTAATAAGAAGAGAATTTTGTATAGATGTCCATATTAACATATTTCGATTCTTTACTCCCAATTCTGAATTTAAAGTCGCAAAATTTAAAATAAATTATTTATTAACTTTGTGACACTTGAAGTCGGTTTTTGATTTTTTTGAAATAAATTTCATTTTCTACTTCTTAGTTTCATTTTGTTTGTATACACCTACTCTAAGGTATAGGTGGACAGAGTTAATCTGAATTGAAAAAAAAACTTGAAGCAATTGTAAGAGTTTTCATGCGAGTGAAGCGAGCTCAATATGTTTTTATGACCGGATATTTGCAGGTGGCCCGGCCGATGGCAGTTGTCATAGTAATACATAGCTAGAAAAATGCACCAATGAAACCTCAACACATTACAGAAAAACGTTATCGAAATCTGACGAGTCGTTTTGGAAATACATATAGGTAGAATTGGTTTGCATAAATGTCATCAATTTGTTAGATTATTGGTTTTTACCTAAAAAGTACTGGACTGAATGAAAAAAAATTGAACCATTTTGGAAACAATCTCCGTCGAATAAAAAATATTTTTTAAAATCGGTTCATAAATAACGGAATAATCACATAACATTTTTTTTGCGGGTGCAAAAAAACTTTCAGAAGACTTTATAACGTCTTTTTCTTGAAGTCGGTTAAAAATATCAAAACAATTAGAGCTTATCGTAAATAAACATTAGTTAGATAGATAGATAGATAGAATATTCTTTATTGTAACACACGAAATAAAAATAAAATACAAAGAAATAGATCAAACATAAACTCAGTTACTCAGTCATTCGGACAGCAACACTCTAAATTTGAGTTTTTGATTAAAAGTTTATTTTTTATTTATTTTGCTTACCTAATTATGTTTAGCAAAAAGATATTGGAGTCCAAAATAATCTTCGATCAATTATACGTAGATCACGCGTAAGCGCGCCAAAAGTAACCAAACTAAACAGTGCTTAAATCCACACTGAGCACTGTTTTGCCGTCAGTGACGCGCCGACCGTCAAGTGAAACAATGCCGAAGTGTGCTGTGAAAAGTTGCAAAAATAACACGCTTACAAAGAGAAAACAACATGGGATTTCGTATTTTCGGTAAGTTTTATACTTTTTACAAATACTTACAGTGATTAATATTCGAAATAGTCCAGTTATCATCTCCAAATTAGTATTTCTAGAATTTAAATCCTTTTGTATTTGCTTCGCAGTTGTCTCTTTCGCACGCATAATAGAGTTAACACGCGAGACAAGAACAAATTAGGCCTGATTTAGAACAAGTCTAATGGAGTCGCCGCATTCTTTTATTTTTCTTAGACTGTAAAATTGATGTAGTTTAAAATCTTTACAGATTTCCTCAAAATGAGATACAAAGAGAAAAGTGGCGAATAGTAATAAAAGAAGAAAGAAGTGACGACTATTTTAAACCCAATGACTCCAGTGTGGTTTGTTCAGACCACTTTGCTGAATCTGACATGTATAATACTCAAAAAGGATTTCGGAGAATAAATAAAAATGCTGTACCAAAAATAGAGGTAATTACAATTTGAGTTTTATCAAGCTATATTTTTATATAACAAATGATGAAATGATAAATATTTATATTTATATTTTACTGGAAAATCAGTAAATACTGTATTTTATTTCCACAGAGCTTTGAAGTCCATGCTTGTCGCCCTGTGACTAGAGGCGAATTCTTTCTTTATTCGATACAAAACAGGTGTCACCATTTACTAAAACTAACACACTTTCGGCACGCACACTCACTACGACGCACGAGATGTTCATGTACACAGTACGCTTCAACTTCATCGGCTGTGCAATGTCGATATTTTTTTATCGATTATTTACACATTTACTTCGAAGATGGAAATATATGTCTTTAGTATAATTATATTATTTAAGTACAAATTATAGCTAACTAGCTATGGCCCGCGGTGTTATCCGTTGTAAAAACTTTTTTATCCCGTGGATAAAAAATAAAATTGGATAAAAACTATCCTATGTCCTTACCGGGGACTGAAACTATCACTATAGCAAATTTATTTTTATCTATTTTATTTAATTATCAAATCATCTTCAAAATGACTGGAGCATATTCTGGCATTTTTATGAGGAAACCAGTTGTATCTACCGGTCGCCAATATCCATTTATTTTTTAACACTGGATTTTTTGGAAAATGTAAATTAAGTATGTGTTAAATAAAAACCGTAATCCAGAAACATTTCCATACAAATCCAGAAACATCAAATACATTATATCGATTATCGATAATTTGCTAGGTTCCATTTACACATCACTTAGCTATCGAGAAGTAGCGTCGTCATGACAACGAATGTGTTAATGCCATTCAAAATGTCAAAAGTTTTATTTATTAAAATTACGAAATTTTACTACTTACCGATGGTATTTCACGCCGGTAAAACTGGAACTTGTTCTTACAATTTTTAACTTGACACCAGGACATATTTAATAGTTTATCATGCTGTAAAACCGAGTAAAACGACCGAAAACTCTCTCTCGCTCGGACTTTGTTCGACATCAAACTGACAAGCGCTGTCGTAGGTTAGGTTGGCATGTTTACTGGTCCAAACGAGAACCACGTATTATTAGTCATTTCGCTTCTATGGGGGGGCGCGCGCGGGGGCGATGTGGCCCGATCGTTGTTCTGTGTTTATTTCAGATTCAAAGTACACAAAAAGAGGTTCCGAAACAGGCATACGAAAATATGCCTGGAGAAAATTATCTAACAGAAGGAGGAAGTTCATTACAGTCCGAAGCCAGTACTAGTATAAATAAAAAAAAAAACATTATCGCAAAAAAAACACAGCTTATCTCAGATGTGAGGAATAGACAAAGGCTACTACAAAAAATGTCCACCCAGGCGAGTCAGCTAGTTCATTATTATGGAGTCAAAGATCAATCACGAATTTCTTCAAAAAAGTAATAATTTTTAGTACATGTAAGCGGCTCCACTGGATACCATGTTCTATCATAGTTTTTACAGTCAGGGTAATAAGAACGTCCTAATGTCGGACGTGTCATAAGTAATTTTGAGCGTTATGTTAATAAGATAAAGTATAATTTTGACTAGACGCCACAGCGGACGGCAATAAAATTTTATGAGCTTTCGTCAATGCCGTAGCGAAAACGCCATAAGGTGGTTAGGTCATTGTTGAAAACTAAATCTTAGCGTACTGCAATAAGGTTTATTATTATTAAAATATTTAAATGGCTTTGTGATACTAAAGTAATATGCATGACATGAATGTATATCTCAATAGGTAGGTAGGCATAGTAAACTCAAGCCGCTTTTTTGCGTTGTGTCACTACGGAATCTTGCATCTACGTATAATTGATCGAAGAAAATAATAGTTACTTACATTTATGATGTATTGTGTGCGCGACAGTACACACACATGCGCAGCAAACCCCTCCACGTATCGGCCCCGCTCTGCGTGGCGAACGTCAAGCTAATTAGCCTGTCCCCTCCCTCGCCCAGTCGCGCCTCGATGCTTCGTGCGATGACACGTCATGTTGACAGCATGACTTGTTATCAGTGAAAAAATATTTAAAATGCCGTCTTGTGTGTTTAGAAAGTGCAATAATTACACTGGGCTGAACGCCAAAAGCAAGAAGGATGTGTCGTTTCATTTGTAAGTACTGTTTTTATTCTATTAAAATGAAAATACAAATATTTAATTTTATTTCGCCACCTTCACGAACGAGACAAATAGCGCAAAAGCGTATAAGAGTGACAGAGAATGCAATGATACCCCAAGCGCTGTAAGTTCATACGACGCAAGGGGATGTTAGGGTTAATTGGTCATATTAAATAAATAATAAATAAATATTCCGCGACATTCCACACAGTGCCATCTATCCCGACACTAAGCAAACGCTTGTGTCGTGGGTACTAGATAACGGATATAATACTTATATACTTTTCTTTTGTAAATACATACTTATTATACATAGAAATTATATTGAAATTATATATTAGGCTATCTTATTATTTGAATTACCTTATTTGTTTTTGTACAACAAATTATTACAGTCAGGTTTTTGTTTTAATGATTTTTCTTTTCTACACTAATGTTATAAAGAAGAAAGATTTGATATTTTGTTTGTTGGTTTGTTTGATTGATTTGAATAGGCTCCGAAACTACTGCCGATTGGAAAAAATCTTTTACCATTAAAATCCTACATTGTCCACGACAAACATAGTCTACCTTTTATCCCGGATCGAACTAAAAAGGAAAGATTTGATTATTTGTATGTTTGTATGAAATGAACAGGCTCCGAAATTACTGGAATGAATAATATTAAATTTGGTATGAAGAAAGGTTTCCGGGTTAAGCTACATGCTACTTTTTATCCTGGATTGACGTGGGTGAAACCGCGTAGCGCTGCTAGTTATTATATATTTAGATAATTTAAAGCCAAGTATAAATAACTATTGAAAATTTATTGGTTTTTATATGTTTTAGGTTTCCGAAGATAAACGAATTATTAAGACGAAAATGGATACAAATAGTCAGAGCCCAAAGACGTGAAGACGATTGGATGCCCACGACATTCTCCGCAATTTGTTCTCAACATTTTATAGAAAGTGACAAGTATGTCACAAAAAAAAATATTCGCAAACTGATAAAAACAGCAATTCCAGTAGTTGAGGTAATTAAACAAACTCTTTTTTTTTTGTATTGTTACGTTACATTTTTATTAAAACTATTTCTATTTCATTTTCATTATCCTATTTATCCATTTTGCCCCAGTTTACTCTATCTGTCATTTGCGGTTCGCGGCTCACGTAGCTGTGAACATACGTTTATCCCTTTCTCACAACGGGGTTTTATATATATCTGATCTCTTTTACTTTCCTGAATAGAATAGAATAGAATATAACTTTAATGTACACCATAAAAACACAAAAATTACAAAACAGAAATAAACATACTTAAATTAAAATGTTGCACATAACGTAAACAAAGCTGCGTATATTCTACCTAAGTAGCTATAGCACAATTTCGCCACGTGGTTGGGCTTTTTTTAATGAGTAAAACGTCTCTATTAGTAAAACCTCATTGATTGTGGTATAGTAAAGTCTTTAGCCACAATTATAGAAATCTAAATAATAAGGCAAGGCAAATATTTCTTTTACCACAATCATTCAAATTAACTTATACTTTTTTTTTTAAGGTGCAACACATAGGTAGGTGCAAACAATGCTACAATCTCTTAGCAGAGTAAGTGAAAATATTGGATTAAAAATTAACGAAGACAAGACAAAAGTCATGACAAACAGCGTAGAATCTCAAATCTCTGTGAACTCAAAAACTCTAGAATATGTGGAGGACTACATATATCTGGGTCACCTTATTTCCTTCAAGAAATGTACGGAAAAAGAGATAAACAGGAGAATAAAAAATACCTGGAACAAATATTGGGCTATGAAAGAAATATTCAAAGGAACTCTACCAACAAAATTAAAAACCAAAACAATGAATACATGCCTGCTTCCGTGCCTCGCATACGCATGTCAAACATGGCCGCTGACTAAAAAACAACTTGAAAAACTCAGAATATGCCAGAGAGGAATGGAGAGGAGCTACCTCAGTCTAAGGTTAAAAAGATAGAGTAAGCAACAAAAAAATAAGAGAAACAACAAAATCTAGAGACATAGTAAAAGAAGTTCTCAGGCTAAAATGGCGTTGGGCAGGCCATGTGCAAAGAATGGACAAAAATAGATGGGCTTACATAACAACAAACTGGGTGCCTCGAGAAGCCAAAAGAAGAAGAGGAAGACCGCTACAGAGGTGGAACACGGACATCCTGCAGGTGGCAGGAGCGCTCTGGTCAAGAGCTGCTTCGTTGAGACAAACATGGAGAAAAATGGAGGAGGCTTTTACCGCACTAGGCGGTCCCTATACTTAACGCAATAATAATAATGAAAAAACACTAATATAAGATAATATTACTAACATTAATTACATACATTCAAAAACCCTGTTGAATTTTTTAAGTGAGGGAAAATAAAAGCTTTTTTATTTTTATTTTTATTTATTTATACATAGGTAGGTAGTCACTTGTAATCTTTTTTGTACATAATTCAATTCCACGTGTTACAAAACTCCGTGGACTCCATTTTCAGGATAAATTGAATAATAATTAATTTTAGTTCTTATCGGGTAAGCACGCTCCATCTTAGGCCATAGCCTTTGCTTGCTATCAGGTAAACTATGGCCAAGGGCAAACCCGTTCAAGTTAAAAGAAATATGGAAATGCCTCACTTGAACTGCAGTACACTGGTAGCTTTTAGAAGGTACATTCCTACGAATAACGGATTTCATAGAAATGTAACTGAACCAAAAATAATATGATAAGAGCACGCTATGTGTGCGCGAGAGACATGATATGTGGAAGTATTTTCGACGCGTCATTTAGAGTTACAAATCAATAGTATCAATATTAGTATTCCTGGGTACATTCCTTATATGTTTATTTTTCCAATACGTCCCTCCATTACCCGCAACAAGTGTAGAAAGTACAGATTTGTCTGATCAGAATTTACCAGAACTATCTTCCACCACAGATGTACATGTAAAGGTTAGGATGTACTTTGTACATAGGTAGGTATATGTATAACATCAAATATGAACACTAGCTAAATTCATGTAAGTAGGTTTATTTTTAGGTTTTGGTTTACTTATGAGTTACTTACTTTTGTTTTGGATTTATTTGTTATTTAGTAAAAGTACCATCGAAACAGAACTTAGTACCTAATTTTAGTGTGTTATTTAAATTGAGAAATTAATTCATGCATTATAAGGTTTATTTTTGTGTATCAGTAGGAAGAATAATATATTCTTAAATATTTTTATTTTTCCAGGAGGTGATACCGTTGCCATGTACAAGTGCCGAAACTTCAGATTTAGGTCACCTAGATTTATCAGAACCATCTTCTGCCTCAGATATAAACATGACGGTTAGTATACACTTATGCACTAAGGGCGACTTGAAAAACTCACAACATCAGAGTTGGCAACTCTCATTGGATAAGAAAAAGACGAATTTTTAATTTTTTATGGTAATACTTGTTTTTGTTTATACATACATACCTATATTAAGCATATATATACATATATACAAAATATTTTTATTTTTAGCCAGCTACTCCATTGCCCACACAATATTATTTTAAAGCAACTTCAGAATCCTCTCATCAGAATTTACCAGGACCATCGTCCGCCACAGATGTAAACATGAAACAGATTAATTAACCTAGTGTTAAATATTAACACTAGGTTAACCTAGTGTTAACTAGTTATTAACACTAGGTTAATTAATTGCTGAACCCGAAGACATTACAGTGTCCAAATTAGTTTTAGTAACTTAGGGTCAAGCCTGAAATAAATGTATTTTATTTATTATTTTATCACGCCTAGCTTGAGTAGCTAGTCGCCAAGCATCGCGTGGCGCAGTGTTCACGTTTCGCTTATTTTCAGCCAACGTACGACGATGAACCCAATAGTGAAGAAGAATTGCAGATAGACTTGAACATCATAGCCGCGGGAAAGAAACGTCGTCGTCCTCTCTGGGACCAGCCAGAAGTAACACCTCCCACCACTACCAATACTAGCGAAACTAACGTCGATGAAGACGACTCAGATCTTAAATTTTTCAAAAGTCTTATGCCTTTAATGAAAACCCTACCCATAAAGAACAAACTTCGTATTAGAAATTTAATTCAAATTTTGATCTCTAAAGAGCTTGAAAGTGTAGAGCAAAATAAAGCAATAGATAGCGTTTCTGATAAAAGAATATGTACCAATGACGAAAGAGACACTAAATTAGACGATCCATCGGATGAAGATTCTAATGAGCATTGTTCTGTAAATGTGAAAGAACGAGATATTGAAATGTTAGAATTTACTGAAGAAGAAGTTCTTAATGCAATTAAAACGGAAAATGAGGAACAGGCTCTTATGAACTGACTGATTTAAAACTCTTACTAAACTTAAACGAATGTGAAGCGTGCGCCTTGTTCTTAGTAAATTAAAATGTGGGTATATTAGTACTGTTTACTATTATTTCGTTTGATTGTTTAACAATGCTTGTGATTTGTGATCTATTTAAGTATAAATAAATAAAGTGTATTTTAGATATGATAGAACTATAAATATTAGAAATGTCAATACGACTATTATACGAAAAAATATGTTGAGAAATTAGATTTGATTCTTACAGAAATCTTAATTACTTACTTTGTTTCATTGTTTAATTTTATAAAGTCTTCCAGGTCCATTCTGTTCCTATCGATTATTTTGGGACGAAACTATTTCGTTTCTCAATCAAAATTATTTTATTCCGAAACTTACGATTGTCATCTTGTACTACTATTACTTTTGTCATCGTGAATCTTATTTGAACGATTCCAATCTGCATATTATAGTCGTTAATAGTTTACTGACATAAGGTTTACCAAATGCCCTGTATCGTTCCTCGAACTCGTTGATGTGGTGAACTAACAAACGTTTATAATTGTCATTACGCCATTTCAATCATCCAATGATTAGTTGATTGATGAGGTGACGTCATCCAGCGATGAGTTAAAAATAATCGTCACATGACTGGAATCCCAGACCGGCGTGATTAACGGTGCTGTTGACTCGCAATTTGACATTATTGACATTAATTTACGCCTCGGAGAATATGACTTCTGATACCTAGAAGAACGTGAATAAGCATAATCTGTAGTTAAATGAGGTAGTGTTTCTTAATAATATTTGAGTTGCAGTAGATTGTTTATACTATTCTTTACTTATTATTATATATATTTTTTTACGTGGGATAGGTTTACGTTTGACTACAGCCTGCCTGATATTAAGCATTGCTGCAGCCTAGGATGTAACACGCTTACCTAGAAGATACCTATTAACTCTAGATTTGAAGACCCCTGGATTGTAGTAAATTATTATCTACTATATAAAAATAAGTCGGGTTTTCCTTCCTGACGCTATAACTCCAGAACGCACGAACCGATTTCCACGGTTTTGCATTCGTTGGAAAGGTCTCGGGCATCGTGAGGTTTATAAAAAAAAAACAAAGCCATCTGGTGGCGAAACGGAGTTCGCGGGGTTTGCTAGTTACATATAAGAACTGTGCTCTTAGTGAAATTTCTTGCATTGTTTCCCATTTTCAGCAGAAAATGGCTGCTTCGTGTAAGCACCTCCTATAATTCTAATTGTGGAATATTTATCAAATTGTTCCACATTACAAACCTACTTGTATTACATAAGCATTGTATTTTCGTCTCGCCACTCCAGGGTCGATAAGCCGAGCATGTTAGTATAGGTATTATGATAAAGCTGAACTTTAGCTATCGAGAGTCGTATAATCGGGTGACCTCAGCGATAGGGGGGTTGTGATCGGCCAATATGATATCTAATAGACGTCTCATGGTGCCAAGAAAAACATATTTAATTGTTTAGATTAATCAACGTGATAGGTCAGTCACATATAAATAATCAAAAATATTTTATGTGTATTGGTTATTCATTTTTGGATGAACATGAAATTAAGTCGGATCACCCCAAAAATAAACCTGTAGAAATCGTTGATGGACTTCTAATTCAGCCAAAAAGCTAAAAATACACTTCTGAACAAAAATGATTCAGTCAAATGCTATAGCTGAATGGTTTGAGCAAACCTAGGATAAACAAGAAACGATTTGTCATAGATTTGTTCCTGGTAGAGGTTTAAGTCAGGTATGGGTGGATATTGAATAGGTTGGATGTCTCTCATATTGTCTGTGTGGTCAGCCAGTCCTGTGAATATGCGCCACGTCCGCTAGCGTGCTGATAACGACACGTAATGTGCTTGTTTGTGTGTGTGAGTGTGTGCTTTACGCATTTATTATACTAACTCTAAGTCACTGCTACTACTGGTACTAACTGCTTGTCTGTTTTGGTTTATGTATCATCTTATCATTTTAGAATAGAATCCTGATACTATGTTAAACAGGTAATTTGGATTTCGTAAGTATCTAAGTTATATTTCAAACAAAAAACACATATCATTTATGTGTCTACTCAATTAACTGATTCCTCTTGCGAGTAGAACCAGTGTTATCAGAATAAACACACATATTCACATAGAAACATTGATACCCACATTTAGCACGATGCCGCGAGCAAGGAGATACATTATCAGCTCGCTTCATTGTAGCTGTATCATGTAAGTAAACATCCGGCTGGATGCGCCATCACTCGTCGATATTGTGATATGACTATATTTTTACTATTTACTTTACATTGGTGAAGGAGAATGAACTTCAGTTTCTGTTTATGTCTTTGTAGCCTGAAATGAAGTACACTGTAGGTCCTCCTGGCCATAGACCTTCTGTTTGAGTCTGTGCTGAGCGCTCAGTCAAACATGTTAATAGCATTAGTTATAAGCACATTGGAACGAAAATCCACCAAGACCTTAGAAATCCTAACAATCCAAACTACCGTATTATTATGAAACTTTGATCCAGTTTGAGGCATAAGCATGTACGAAACATACCTATGCCTTGTGTATTTTGAGTAGTCGTGAACTTGTGAAGTGAACAAATGAATTGCGTTATTGTTATGATGCTTCCTCAAAGTGGTCCTCTTTCCAGTTGAAGGTGGTTTCGATCCGCCAAAAGACCACACACGGTACCTGATTTAAGCCACACAATGTTGATTGCATATGGCAGGACAAAAAACAAGCAAAAACATATAAATTACGAGTAACCCTGTAGAGGGGGCGCTGGTGTCGATACGGCGGCAGTGGAAAGTTCCTCCGAGCTGATAACGCTTATCAAGCCACGCAGCGGTGACGTGCCGCTAGCTGTGACAACCGTACCTACTTCCACGATAACCGATTATTTACATTTACACCATTTGAGTAACCGACAACGATGAATGCTACCTTGTTGAGAAATCTAGCGAAGTTGCTGGGTTTTAGTAAAGTCGCTGTGTCTTTGGATTTTATAACCTTGCTTAAAGTGCCTGCCATGAGAGGAAGTACCAATATAAGGAAACAAAAGGATGTACCTACCGAAGAAAATTATGACAATATGTAGGTAGACGTGTTGCTGAAATTTCTCGCTGACTTAGTAAAAAACTATGTCTATACAGAAATCTAAAACCGAACACAAAATACTTTTTAATGGAGAGTTAGTAATGAACGGGCAACTGACCATTCCTGATTTTTGGAAAAGTACTCTGCAGTCTTTTGTGTACCATGCTTTGTCATGAGCAAAACTCTTGGCTCTTGTTTAGAAGAAACTTAGCTAAGTATATGCGGAAATAATAAAGATTAGAGATTGAAAAATCGAAATCGCAAAGCATTTGTAGACAGCCCGTATTACTAAATGGCAATCTGAAATCGATACCAGCAGACGGAGAGTTATAAAACATAAACACAGCAGGCAGACCACATGGCGACCGCAAACAATCCCAGCTAACGTGATACGTAATGATAATGCCCCATGCCCAGGGTTCTGGGAAAAAGGCGCGTTTACAACGTAATAGTCATAACAACGCCTGTTACTAACAAATCGGTTTACCTTGCAATGATGATTATTATATTATTATCTAAGTATTATAATATTATTTTTTTATAACAGGTTTTTAAATTGATTTATTTTCGCAAGTTCATAGTAAGAAGGTATTGTTGATCGAAGTAAGAAGGTAATGGGTCGGTCCCGGCTGTTTGTCTAGTACGGTAGTCGTTAAGCCATATCAGAGGCCCTTAGGGCTTGATAAACTTTCGACACCAGATCTGGCCACTCTCATTCGATAAGAAGGTTCGCTCCATCTTAGGCCATACCTTTGCTTACTATCAGGCAAACTAAGGCCAAGCGCAAACCCGTTCTAGTAAAAAAAATAAGTAGAAGTAAGAAGGTATTCATTCACGCTTATGAATATGAATGGCTAAAACTACCGATATTGGCACTCGCTCATTGAGCGAGATTGGATATTGGCCGCCTTTTGATATGGCGAGAATAGGTTCTATTCACCGCGTACAAAACATACGCATATCTGATCGAGACGTGTTTGCAATGCCAGATGGACTAGTTAGGTGATGCTCTTGAATACATTGCTGATGTTAGTAAGGTCGCGAATGTGCGGGAACTTCCACGTTGTATCTATCTACAAGGATATGGATTAATTGTATGTTTTTGGATGACAAAAAAACAAAGATTAAGTACATAGTTTTGAAAGCGGTGACTTTGAAATGATTTCCAATTTAATTATTTTCTTTTATTGCTTATCAGTAACTTGGAGGTTTATTTTAATTTTTGAATTAACTTAGGAAATGTTTAACTCAATATAAAAAAAAACAACAAGAAAGCATGAGAGATGATACGGTTTGTATGATCACCAATAAATGAACATTTCAGTAACATGGCAAATAGTACATACCTACACAGTTAATTCGTCTAAATAAAGGACTGTACATCTATATGTACAGGCAGTAAATCCGATTAAATAAAATGTAAATTCTATCTATCTATCTATATAGATAGATAGAATTTACAAAATCGGTGTCCTTGAATACACAAAAAGTTAAATATACTTACAATCGATGTCTGTTATCTACACTCCAAACAGAGGTGCAGTTATGTACACTTGTACATATGTATACTCTATTTACATAAGATACAGATAAACTGTTGGATGTACGCGTCCTCCAGCCTTGATTATATTGTGTGTACTTTTAGAATATTGCCAATGTGATACGACCTATGCATTGTGTTTGAACATTTTTTAATGAAACTAACAAAATTACCTTATTCTTTACAAGAAAACACATTCCCTTAACATGAAATTGGCTTACGTTTTACTACAGCCCTCCTGATGTAAAGCACCTTTGTAGTGTAAGACGCACGCTCGCCTAGAAGAAACCTATATACCCTACTCTTATAAAGTCCTGATTGTAATCTTCAGGAAACACGGCTCCTGATAGATTGTAAGTTTCTATGGATTGACAATATTACCTTGTTAATAACAATTTAGTACAATCGTACTAATTGTATCTTTCACAATATGAGGAGGTATTTTTTCACGATATGAGGAGGTGTTTATTACAGCGTAATAAATTTTTATCTAATTATCTCAAAGACAAGCCCAACTAGATTGATAGGAAAGAAGATTCACAAAAAGATAGTACCTAGGTACATTAGTAGAAATGTCATTCTTATCAAGGATTTTAGAAATATGTACCTAAATCTACTAATTGATCGGTGAGCCTAAAATGTATATCCATGTAATAATTCTTATTGGATAGGTATTAATTTCCAACTTACCTAATATACTATTTTAATAATACAAAATGAAAAGCTAATCAAATTCTAGAAAAGAAAGATCGAACACAAGGTAGGTACAAAAGATACAAAATCACTTTTTTTATAAAAGCACCTAGAAAGAATCACTGCACCATTATTTTAAACTCACCTCATGAGTTATTTGGTCAAGTGCTAAGCTAAGAAGCTAACCCGCACTATCGCTCATTTTCAAATAAAAAGTTTAAGTTAAACTCACCTTCTCATATATTTTCACCAGTAGGTGCTACTTGTTTGAACCTTCACTAGACCACAAAAACAAGAACCTACTCCATCATGTGCCGCTCCTGGTCAACATGACCTCATCTGTCAAGCTTGTGTACCCCTGGTTCGTTGACGCCTGAGTCGGCTCCTTAACAAAATAAACAGTCAAGCGATGACTGGTATATTAGATCTGCCTATTGTAGTGGATTCCTAGAATGTGGATGTAAACATTGTGAGACTGATGCCTACTTTACTCAGCACCACGGATAAGGAACGTCTACGCATGTGCTTACACGTAGGACACGCACGGAATGGAAAGAATTTTGTTGACAAAGTAATATTTTGTTTATATTCAAAACAGGTAAAATTAAAAAAAATTACTTAAGAAATCTCCGAACCAATTTTGAAAAGTAATTCAGATTTACAGTCACATGACTTACACTGTTTTACATTATGACTCTTCATGCAAAGATAGTGATACTTCATGCATCTTTCCTTGCCTGATATATGCTCAGAAGACACATACTCTGACAAAATAAAACAATGGTTCGAGACGCCAGGGTCCACGGCATCATATAATATGTATTTCCGCATATTTTTGATATAACAACCTCAGACAAAGCTTTGAGTGAATGTGAAAGGTCAAAATTCGCACGACCGACTTTGAGTGCTGACCTTTTAAGTTGAAGCCTACATAACAAAGTTGTTATGCCAAAAGTAATGTTATCTTTCATGTTCTGCGAATCAGAATTTTATCCTTTAAAACATCTTTACATGCAGACTCTAAAAACAGATTGGGAAAGAATGTGTCACACAGAATTTGTCAGAATTAGACAATAAAAAACACTAATTCAAATGAATGTAATTCGTATGTCACTGTATTTTTTTTTCACATTCATGACAGTCAGATGTTTGACTACGTAGGCTACCCGAAGCTACATCCTTTTGATATTGTGTTTGCAAGGTCCATAATTTATCCGAGAATTATCAAAATGCAATTCATTGTTGCAGTGCTAAGGATTGCAGTATTTGCATGCACAGATTAGCATGCAATGTTGACTCGCCGTGTGTCAGCCGTAGTTCTTTGTCTGTCCTTGCCTCTACTATCTCGTGTTTACTTAGTTAGTGAGAAACTACTCAGGTTTGGTCGAAGGAGAAATGGTAAAAATATAAACACTGGCTATACCTACTCATCAGAATGATAAAGCGTTTTAAGTTAGCAGACTTACTGTCATTTTGTCGAAAAAAAGTCGATGTTTGTTAGCCAATCAGAGGATTGTCATGTGCATTGGCCACTAAAACTTAAAGTTATCTTTTCTAACTTAGACAGAAAGACTGGAAGGTATATTTTACATACTTTGTAGATTTTCGCGCCTGTTTATATCGATGCGTATTCGATCTATCGTAGGTTCAAACCCAGCCAGTCATGATGATTGCATTCTTCCATATAAACACCAACTAACTTGCCCACATGGCAGTAAACGGATGCCACATAAGGCCCCGCTGTGTCTGTCGTAATGCCAACAAGCTATCTACAGTATCACCAAATAGGTGCCTAGTTTCGCTATCTGTTACCAAGTGTGTGCTCACGATATCTGATTTCCACGAGCCTTGGAAATATACCAAGAGTTTAGATATGGCTGTTATTGGTGACTTGCTCTTTGTTGTATGTATACGTTGTCTGCTCACGAATATCTCAGTCTATTCTAAATGATTATGCAATGCTTTTATGTCATAAATTTTAATAATATTTTCGATAGAATAGTATGAATTGGGTAATTATAATGGCCTCTGAAAATAAGTAACTGTATAAACTGTATAATAATATTGTATTGTATTGTATAACTTGATGAGATAGAGATTTTCATGATTGACGGAATAAGTCTCTATAAAAGTAAGTCAATGTAACAAATTGGGACCAGAGTCGTTGTGACTTTCAATTAGTAGCGAATTAAATTAATTATGTGTGTATTTTCATATGATACTCCACAACGTGTTGATTGCTTGGCCTCATTAAAACTGTTCATTTGCAATAAAATGCGTCACATTTATACCAATACATAAATGTATTTATTTTCCTCCTAATACACTCATTTAGCCTATCGTTTCAGGATAAACCATGTTTTCCTGTCGTTGCAGCAAAACAGGCAAACCGCAGACTTAATAGGCCGAAGGAATACCTAACTTCATTAAATTGCGTTGTAATTTGTTTTTAGGTAACTAATGAGAATATGACTGTATTGTATACAAGTAGGTAAGATAAGAATACTGAGTTCATATGACCATAGCGTACATTTAACTCGAAGGCTGTTCTGGCTTTTAAATTGTTACACAGATTTCATTCATGAATGAGAATACCAAAAACCAGGTGGTGAAACCAGGGTCATCAGATAAATTGATAGATAAACACTTAAAACACTTTAAGGAACATATAAAATTTTTAAAATTGGAGTCTTAATTGGCCTCATCAAAAAGAGCGATCTCTTCCCGGTCCATCAAATTAATATGAAAATAAAGTTAAATAACATGTATTACTTACCAGTAACACATTCTACTAGTATTTATTTATTAAGGCACACAAAACAGAATATGTTCTTAAATCAAGTTAATATAAATTTTAAGCCGGTTTCGATCCAGAACAAATAAAAAAAAATATTATTATTCTCCGAATAGTAGACCTCACGAACGTCACTAACTTATTTTCTGGTTAGGAAGCTAATTTGTCTAGAACACCATTTCGATATACATATACTACCAGCTATATCCCAGTTTGTGAAGACCCGGTTATGGGCTGCCTCCCAAAGCAGGCCAAGGATGATACCCGGGTATTGATCCCGCCCGACCCGGGCGAGACCGCCGGGTATTGATCCGGATGCTGTGCTGCAATGTAACCAGGATTGATTGCAACTTTCAACTCTGCTGCTGGAGTCTGCTATAGAAAGAGTGACCTCTGTGACCTGGTGCTATGCGAAAGTAAATAAATAACTAACACTAAGTACATTACTCATTAATATCCACATTTTTTACTAAAAGGTAAAAAAATGTGTCTAAGATCATTTGACTGTTTAAAAGTTCTTCTACAAATCTTTAGCTTACACAATTATAATAGTTAAGTGTTTTGCACAAAGTTAGTTTTATTATAATGTAAGATAATAACACGCCATAAAAAGATCAGAAGATTTCAAAAATTAACAGTATCGCCTTTGCCCTATTTCCATCATAACTTTGTTAGCCCTGACCTATTTAAAAAAGGATCTTATTAAATCCATCTAAAAATAACCCAGTCATGCATCGAACCATGTGGCAGTTGCAGTTACCCCACCATTTGTCATAATAAGATTCATGACCCATATAGGGTGCCATGCCATCGCATCTGCACGGATTTCTCACGTGCTTTTGTCCTCAACCCCGGGTCTAACCAGGTGTGACGACAGAAATTGGAGCAACAGGTGAGACCTTCGCGAAATAGGACGCGCTCAAGGATACCGGTGTTTCTTCCCGGCCTACTAATACAGCCTCGTCTATCAGTAACTCGATCAAAGCCATAGAATATGGAACAAAACGTTTGCGAAACGCCTTGAAGGTTGTGAGCACTTGAGACTTTGGCTGAATCCTTAGGAGTTTGATATTAGGACTTTAAAACCTATTGAAGGTCTGTGCCACTCCAAAATTATAAATGCCATTGATTTATTTATTTATTTATTTTATTAGGCACATAACACAATACACAGAAGATAAATGAGTGACAGCATAACATTTTAAAGGTATTGATCCATTCTGTGCATCAAACACATGCGTGCACAACATGATTATAAACAAATCCAATGTTCATTGGCATAGAATCGAGTAAAATAAAGTGGAATGAGAGTCTTATGTGCAGTGGGACAAAAGACTCGGATGATGATGATGAATGGCATCGTCTCAAGGCTGACCAATCAAATTTTTCTCAGAAAGAATTAGGATGCAGTTTGCATTGTTGTCTGGCTTTCCACTTACCATTGTTGTGGTCATGGCCACAACACGTAGTAATTCAAGGGCAAGAAATCGATGGTTCTGTTGACCCTTATTATTTGTTGTCAGTTGTCTTTAAACATCTTTCCTGTAATCTTTAGTTCGTATTCTATTTTTAATGTGAGTGATATTTCTCTTGCTTATGTTCTAATACATGATATAATGTTTGATTTGAGAATGGTCGACAGAGTAATTTATCTAGACAAAATGTTTTCATTCTATTTGATAAATAAATTCAGACCTACATACTTTTACTGAAAAATAAATATCCCAATCTCATATCCTTTGTAGAATGAGGATTAACTTACCATTAATGAGAGAAACCAGATATGCAAAATCAATTTTCATTACTCATACTCTGAAAGTAGGTCTGAAGTTGCCTGAGGAGCGGGTTGAAAGTAATACTTTTCATCCCTAGGGAGAATCGCTTTCAACTGACAGCTGTCAAATTAACATGTAAAAACTCTGCGCGTGACTGGCGGCAGCACTTATGCCATAAATTGGCCTCTGATGCAAATTGCAATCAGAACATTTTAGTTCCAATTTTATCCGCGCGCAGAGTTATCTTGAACTCTACTAACTTCTTTACAAAAACAAATAGTTCCTATACCTACATTCAACAAAAGAGTTCTTATACCTACATTTAACCAAATAGTTCTTACACCTACATTCAAAGAAGTGCTACGTCACAATACGTATAGCAGAGATTTTGTACCTATAAAATGAGTTCATCTGATTTTAATATAAATTTAACGCCTGATTTTATAAAAGAAGAGGCTAAAGCGGTAGTGGAAAATTATCATACGATTTGAGGTATCTTTGTTTTGATTTGGGTGTTAAATTAAAATTTACTCATATTTTCTTTAGCTAATTCATGTTTTTATTTTTACTTTCCTCGTATTTGTGATGAAAAGCACAGTGTTTACCTCGGGTTAAAGACTTATTTAGTCCCTCGAACTATTGGCAAACCCCGTCTCGGGACTAAATAAGTTACTTTCACCCCTAGGGTAACAATGTACTATTAAACTACCTTATTATTCAATTCCATAACTTCACCACTAAAAACAATATTACGGTTTTTGCATTAATTAAAATTGCCATACGGCATCAAATCCAAGTGAGATCATTTATAATTAAGTATTGTAATTTTATTATAATTTAATGATAGCCGGTTAAATATTCCTCAATAAAAGGCAGTGAGCGTACTTGTACATATAATATCATTGATAAAAGGTGATTCATTTAAAAGTTCATTTGGTTCATTACGGGTCAAATTCAATTAAATACTATGTACAGTATGCTAGGTATATTATGCATGAGTCATCGTTGAATACTTATTGCTTTCTAGAGTTATTGTTATTATAATGCGGTTACGTATTTGTGTTGTTTTTGCGGTCATTTGATTATGCATTTGTAATGTAAATTTGTTGTGGGCTCGAATTACCTTTTATTTACTTAATATGATACAGATGGATATGACTAGCTGTTCAATCTAGTATAATATGTGTGTATAAACAGTATTGTATGGTTTTGGAAATATGTAAAATTACTATAAAATATTTTATCTACACTAATGTTGTAACATTCTACTTATGTTTCCAATACTTGACTTATAATTACTACCGTTATAGCGCAGACAACAAAACACTCAATTTAAGCAATTTCACATGATGGTATAATATCCACATCGATATCGTAATATCTCATTATAACATAAATAAAACGCGACCAACCTGATTGCAGGGCAAATCAGGTTGGTCGCGTTTTATTGATCATTGCTGTCATTGGTTAGATTTTAATGGCGGCAAAATCACTGTGACAATGACAATACACGTACGCGTGAATTTAATTTATAACACGGGTATTAAAACACTCGTTACTATTATATATATACTTAATTATAGTTTTCAACACCATACCGCAGAAAGAGCAACCCTATCTGATAAATTAGTTGTCATTTTAGGCTTAAAAAGTAACTATGTAATCTAATATTGTGCTAAGCATACAAAATACAAAACACTTCCAGAAGAATTGATCTTGACTTGAACCTCCTTTTGTTTGAAATCGGATTAAAATAAAGGAAATAAGTTCACACCACATATGTATACATAGTGCGCTAATGCAGAAACTAGTGTATGCTACAGTAGGTCGGGTCAAAGCTCGCGCTACAACCGGGCCAAGGATCCGGGCCTGCACACCCAGCTTCCACCGGTTCAATGCTTATGATGGAATTGAGAAGAAGTTTTTAAAAACTTAATACGTTTGCTGGCTTCTTGGCCATAATAACCCTAAGCGATCATTATCTATACTTATATGTATATAATATTATAAAGCTGAAGAAAATTGTTTGTTTGTTTGTTTGTTTGAACGCGCTAATCTCAGGAACTACCTACTGGTGCGAATTGAAAAATTCTTTTTGTCTTGAATAGACCATTTATCGAGAAAGGCTTTAGGCTATATAACATCACGCTGCAACTAATAGGAGCGAAGAAACAATAGAAAATGTGGAAAAAACGGGGAAAATTATTTATCTTTGAGGGCTTCCGTTGGGTGCGCTGCAAGAACGGTTTAAGATATCAAAAAAAATGTGTATGAAAGAATTATTCCTCTTGAAATGATCTAACAAAATGTCCGCAACAGTATATGTCTATCTTTTAAGATTAACTCACTAGAACCGTTTTTATGGTAATAACTATTCCACGCGGACGAAGTCGCGCGCACCAGCTAGTGGTTAATGTAAGGCTGATTAATAAATATACCGTAGTAGACGCAGAGGACGTACAAACTATATAAGTTTCAATACTCATGATGTGTTCTTATGCCTCGGCTCGAAACGATGCCATAGCTTTGCTTCCATAATATTGAAATTTATAAATCCTCTGCTTAGTCTTCCTTTAACGATTACTAACCAACTATGTATTTTTTTTGTGATAAATAGTTACATTAATGATACCTACTGATAAATAATTGATTTTTATTTCATATGAGAGTAGATATCTTCGTACTCTACTTTACTAAATACTAAGCCAAAAATCACACAACACGTTAGGACAAACGTTTAAACTAGAACAGCTATTCTCTCAATTAAAGATTGAGCTGGCTGCAAATAACGTAATAGGTGTAAATAATAGAGGTCGCGGGGCCAAAGTCCGGGTCAGTGCTAACCGGGCCAAGGAGCCCGCGAGATGCAGCTATTGATCTGAGCGACCCTGTTGCTATGGAGCCCGAATGATGCTGAGGCCACGGCGCGGCGGTTATGGCTTTTGTATCTTGCTTTTTATGGAAAATCTGACTGAACTACTTAATATACCTACATAGCAATATAGAGTTTGTGAAGGCCTATATGTCAGTTATGAAAAGGAACGGCAAAGGACAGTATTCTGGAGTGTTGGTCATAAAACGGCCTTTTTGTATTGATTTGTACTAGTCGTTACTGACCAATCAGATGTATACCGCGGTTACGAACGTGGTTAGATGTATTTTACTAGCGTATCCCAGCTAGAATCATACTTACTATAATCATATCAAATTGCAATAGGATTTAGCTCAGCTAGTGTACAGCGATTCGTACAATGTAAGAGACATTGGCCTGGCTGACTCCCGGGCGGGAATTACAGCATACGCGCTCGCCAATCTAGTTCGTAGATGTTGCATCAGAATAGTTGAACGCGTTAGCAACGCTGTCCACACTAGATTGTTAAATAATTCAGCGTCTGCCGAGCGGGGGCTAGTGGCCCTCATGCCCCTGCTTGCCCCACCTCGGAGGGGGCAGAGCATATTGATCGCCTGCACCAATGCGCCACCCACCAGCGCCCGTCTTTGTATACGTAGCTGTCTGGTCACATTCTTCTATACGACAGCAGGGAACGGTTTCGGCGATTTACATAAAATCCGTGGGATGAAGTTGAAAGACACTATAATGTCTGGGTTTTGAATGTCATAAAATAGTAGTTGCCAGTCCATGGTGTGTCTCCAGGCATCTTTGCACGGAAAAATGTCTTGAGTTCGATTTTCTAGCCAAATTATTGCCTTAATAATATTTGTGGCACAAATTGATCTTGAATTGATATTGAATCGGATTGAGATATATTAGTATGTAGTTGTTTTTTTAAAATACATCTTAAAAGCAAGCCACGTATTCAAGCTCATCAAGCTCAAATTAAGTGAACCTATAAATCCTAGATTGTGTAATGGCAGAAAGAATTCTGCGTACTGAGTACTGTGTTTTCAGTATCAGTTTCCTGTCAACTAATTGCTTCCGAGAATCGAGCTCCAGCTGGAGCAGAAATAACTGTTTTATTCCCTCATTCTAGGAAAATATAAATATTACTCTTTTAGTATGTACTTGGTTTTTATTCTCGGGAAATATTAGGCAAGCTCCGTTCCATACAATTTGATAGGGCACGGTACTACAAAAACTTATTTATGCATTACAATTTCAGTAGCTAATGCTACCAATACATTATTTAAACTTATTAGACTGCACAATAAGGTAATTTTGATTATTTATTATCTTCAAACAAAGGAAGTCTTTATTTTTTTAAAATATTTCGGCGCTTCCTTCCAAATTTATTATTTTAAGAAATTAAGCACATCGCGACTTAATCGGATTTATAATTAGCACATGGTGACATCGCAGCATAATTCATTATGCTTTGCGGCGTCGGCGTTAGAGTGCTCGTGTCGACAGAGGACGGGCGCGTCGACCCTCGCAGCCAGATCAATGGTCCGACGCCGGCGCCCTGCGGCACTCCACACCCTGGTCGATACCGGCCGCCACACGTCACCCCCCACGCCTGGGGTAAACGACACCACCACGTTATCATAGGTCTAGATGTCAATAAAACCGAACCATTCGTGAATAAGAAAACGTGATGTCGACCAGGACTTAATCACGTAGATATTCATGAGAAGATTATTGCTGAAGCAGACATAATAGATGGTAATAAGAAACATATTGTGAATGCTAAAATAAACATGGGCTTAGTAGAAGTCATAGAAAAAGAATTACCTAATTCAGGAAAGTGAAAGCCTAATCAACTCAGGGATGTAGCGTGGGCGTTTAATCCCGTTAAAAATAGGGATCGTTGTATGGAAAATTTCCAGTTATAAGTTATTTAAGTCACAGACGAGTGCAGATTACGATAACTTATAGATACATGTTGATTAAACGAGCGATAAGGACTGTTTGACGTCAGAAGATAACGGCGTTATTGAAACTCGAGTAACGGTCCGCGATCCAGACAAGGTCGAGAGGAGATATTTTGTCATTCCTTGACGTAAACATTTTGAATACATTGTTTGCGTGAGCACCGGCCTTGGAGATAGTATCAATCAGCTCGAAATAATTGTGCATAATTACTTGATCAGGTTGAAATCAAATTCAATGCATTCTTTCAAAATTATATGTGGTTTCACTGAACTTTCAGGAAAATACCAAAAAATACTAGAAATGTTTCAAAAACGTACTCTATATTTCAGGTCTAGGTTTATTAAACGGTTTTCAAGTAGATGTTGTTTCGGTCACCATATCAACTTAATCGGACCCCATAACTTACCCGGCATGAGCGTTCAAATGCCCTAAATTAATAGCATACACGTAACGATTGAGTCTATTAACATTCCGTAGAATAACGGTCATTAAAATTCTAATGGTATTACTTACAATATTACCCGAGGAGGGTTATGTGTAATGAATAGTAGCGGGCAGCGAGGGTCACCCGGGCTGCGGCGGGCGTGACGTCATCGATCGATGCTGAGCGGGACCCTCCGCCCTCGCCCGGTTCGTGCTGGTGGGTGATGTAATGCGGAGCTCTCGTGGGTTTTTCAACTAGATGTTTTGACAGTATATGCTTAAAATTGTATTGTAATAAAATACCGGTTATCTGTCCATAACGCTTCCATGTAAACAAAAATGTAGTGACTTGTATTAATATTTTTGTCATTACCAGTTATGCGAGTTCTATTCCTATTTTATTTTATTAGACAGGATTTTCGATCACGTGTCAATATCAGGTCTTAGTGTTATTTTCCACTACTCAATATGCATACTTGCTTCTGAATATTCATTAGCATCTGTTGTCTGGTTATGGCTAGATTAAATTTGCTGTCAAATTTCAATACTTAAGTACTATTTTTTAGACAGCTCTATTACTACGATACAAGTATCTATTTTATTCAACAACTTTGTAGTCTGTGTATAAAAGTTGTGCCGTATTAGTACCTACCTATTTCTGAGTTTTCAATGCAATTGGAATTGGCAAGCAAGAGCACGATGCATCCCATCAGACAGACGCCTTACTTAATATGAAACTCGATAAGAATAATAAAAAAAAACTAAAACACGAACGTGAACGGTAATGGAACGTCAAAGTTGAGTAGTAGGTAAAGCCCATCACGTCTGTACGTGCTCAGAACGTAAATAAACAGAGACACGTGGAGTGGGTGCGGAGGCGCGCCTGCGCCCTCGGGCTTCGCCCCGCAGTCAACGATCGATGGCAGGCACCCGCCGCTCCACCACCTCCCGGCACAATATACGTGAGCTCTATAGCTCACAGAATAGTCTCGATCCTTTATTCCTTCACGCTGCAGTCATTCCATAGCTTGCTCTCGATTTCCTACCCTGGTCAACTCTCTTCGTCTCTGTCTAAATCGAAATGTTGCATCCACTTTAGTATCATTATCTTTGAACTGTAACATGTTGTGTGTAGTTTGATAAGGTACATCAAAATAGTGTTAGAATTGGTTTCCTATGAGATTTTCGCTGGGAAATAGTCTGGTATCTAGAACAAAATTAAAAGCCAAGCAATTAAGTAAGCAAATACTGCAAATAGCAATAAACCCATATCTTACGGTGAGAAAATCACTAAGCGTGAAAGTAATCGATTTCATGACACAGTTCTACCGATTTTATCGAATGACATAAATTGCTGTTTAGTTACAGCACTAACAATTTTCATAGGTACGGTTGATTTAATGACCAGAATATTTGCATTGCGATTGGCACTGATTCGCCACGATTTTCTATACCTAGCTTTCGGATTGAAACGTTGCGAAGGAATTCCCTACTATACCTACACTATACATAATATAGCGCATAGTCAAGTCAAAGCTAGAAAATCAATATCACGAAAGTGTCGGCAGCCGGAACAAAGCTCCACTGGATGTGTGCGTCCATTTGTTTCGACACCTGTGTTCTTTAATTAACGGAATGGAAAGTTTGGTTGTGATCCCGCGCGTCCGTCGCTACAGCTAAATGTAAATAAACATTCGTAAACACGTGTCTTGTAGTTTTAAATACGATAGCCGGCGAGCGCGCAGGCGTGCCGCATGCCGCTGCCGTGCCGACGCTCCTATTACCGATATTGTGGCCATCGCCTTTGTCATCGTTACGTCAACTTCCTTTAAATTCTTCCACCTCAATTATTTCATCGCCTGCTGTGTCAGTTTGACGAATACTTTTGCCAACTAATTTGATTTTAATTACAGCGCTAATTAAACATCTATCTATCTATTATAAATTTCAACAACAGGTCTATCGTCGCTGACGTGTTTGTTATGTTGACCCCAAAGTCTCAAAACAATGATAATATCGTAAAGTTCATGATGATAAACGCAGAAATACCTACGTAGTGTTATGTGTGATATAGATTCTGTGAAAAACAACTATAAAATATAATAAGTAACGGAATGATTAGATATCGTCAGTTGTTTACGTCTTTACTTCACTTTTTACTGATAAGGGTGTTATTTTAAGTTTGCATGTGTCTGATGAATGCTCAATGAATTGCAAAAGTGAGCAAACATTTCCTATGTGATGGTGAGACGAATCTTTGGTAGCTTAGCCAGATTGGCTTTATGAGGAGAGAGAGAGAGAACGGCTTTGTGCCAAATTTAATATTCTATCGTTAGTGCAATGGCTGTAAGTACCTACCTAAGTAGGCCTAATGCCTGAATGCAATCCGATTAGGTTCTTCATATTATTGTCAGTTGTCAGCCTGCTTATACTACCTACCTATGTAAAATGTGTCATCTATATGACACATTGTAGGTATAAACTTTCTCCCTGGAATTAAAATAAGTAGGTAGGTACCTACATAACATTGTATTTGTTTATCCAAGTCTGCTAGTTCTGTATTAGGTAGATATTTACTATTATTCCACTAGGTACTATATTACGTGATCTTTCTCTACTAGGTAAGCAATGATATTATATTAGGTAGGTACCTATGTTATTATTATGCGCCAGCGCATTTTTCCAAGAACCTTTACTACGAGTATCAGCATCACTATCTCTGCCACGTCCGTAATCCACATTCACCGGTTCGTCATAATTTCACATCTACCTGGCCGCCCCGCATAACTGTTAATACTCCGACCGATCCTCAAATGCTTACAAAAAGCATTGCGCCTTCATTATTATTATTGAAGCACAAAGTGATGAGTAGCTGCGGCAACATGGCGGCATTGCGACGTTGCCACTCCGCACGCTTGGCTGACTCGTCACGTGACGTCACGTCTCAAGATGGCCGCCACACCGGTCGTGCGCCCCGTCCCGCGCCACCCGCGCCCGCTCTCCCCCCGTCTCCCAGCCGGATCCGAAACGAGTAATAATAATAATTTAGAATGCAGCCGTCATGTCAGAAAGGAAACCGACCGAGAATAGATTGTAATTTAATGCATCGAACTTCTCGCCTGTACGCGTTAACGTTAATTGTTATTCCACAGCAGAAACTGTTTACTTTCGTTGAATAGGTAACATAGATAGTAAGTAGGTAGTTAGCGGAATCGAGGGCCTCGATAGCATGCGTGGCACACGCCCGCGTGCTGCGTGATTCATTTTGTTAATGCTCTAATCAAGTAAACATATTAGGCACCGTCTGTTATTATTCAAACTAGGTAGGTACATATTTAGTTATCTCTAGGTATCGATACGGGTGGCTCTTCCGTTACGAATAGTTTCATGGCTTTAGCAAAGTACCTAGGTACCTACCTACCTATAGGTTGCTTACCTACTTAGGTACCTATGTCTTGACTTGATCCTTTTGTCCTACCTTGGTTTGGAACATTTGTATATTTATCTGATTGATTGAATTGTTTTATGACTGTAAGTATTTGTCTCTATTACTGCTATTAAGTAGGTACTTACTTTTTATTTTAAAATATTCATCAGCTCATCCTTCAATACCTATCACCAATCATTTAATCAAAACTCTAGATGATACTTTTATTAAAAGCCGATTTAACAAAATAATGTTGCATTTGCTGGGCGTCGATCATTATTGATGTTGCGAGCGAGTGTAGTGTAAGTATGTGCTGGGATCGGGTTGTTATCGCGCGATAAGCATGTAGTCGGGGTCGCGCGGCGCATCCGCGTCGCGGGTAACGGCGCGTCGCGGTCGTGGTGCGCGCGCTGACGTCACCGCTCGATAATGGCCGCCGCCGCCCCGGCCCCCCGCGGCTCCGCCGTCCCGTCCACCGCTCAGTCTCTCTTCGACCTGCTTACGAAGCGAGTGTGCCTCACACGATCCGCACTTCTCGGCTTGCAGCGATCGCGGAACCGAATGTGATACATACTATTGTTGTTCTTGTGTAACATGGTGACGGTGTTTTTCTTATCCGGTATAAGAAATCAGTGAAAATTTTCAAGAGAACCGAAGAAAGCCGATCTCTCGCTCTCCGAACTACACCCGGCGGCGAGATGTCGGTGATGCAAAAACGGCAGCACTGCTACTTGTGCGACTTGCCCCGCATGCCGTGGGCGATGTTGCACGAGTTCTCGGAGGCAGTGTGCAGGGGCTGCGTCAACTACGAAGGTGCCGACCGCATCGAGGTTGTCCTGGATACCGCCAGGCAGCTGAAACGCGCTCACGGCTTCCAGGAGGGACGCGGCCCATCGCACGCCAAAGGAGCCCACAGAGCACCTTTAGAAGCTCATCAAAACGGGGCTGAAACGGCAGCGAGAGGGCAACCGGCTCCGCCGGCACATCACGTCCACACTCCAACGTCTGGATTCACTTTACACCATCAACGTCCTACGGCCAGTGCTGGTCTGTTAGCAGAATACGGAGGCCGACGAGATGATCATGACGGCAGGAGATTAACACATCTGCCTACACATCACTTGCCGACACACGGTGCTGCGAGACTGGCGCCTGGTCTCACTCTGAAAAGACCACTGGATGAGGATGATCATCAAAACCACCACGAGCCAGCAAAGAGGTTGATGGATGATCATGCCCGCCCTCCTCTAACCCGCGGAGACTCGTTACCAGCGGTTTCACTGGCCACGTCTTTCGCGCCTGACCGGTTCGTCAAGCAGGAGAAACATCCCATCCGCACACCCTCTTTCGATGCTTCATCTTTCAAATCAAACGGTAAGTACCTACATGTAATTTAGTATAAGCAGGTAGCCAATACGTAGGTAGTCATATTTAATTGAAACATTACAGAATCGTCGATTGGTTTTCGTCAAAAGCTGGTATTTCGTTTCTTACTTCTCCTCTTTTATCTTATAGGTATCAAGTTTCGCTTCGGTTGAATTATTATTTCTGCCTATTTTACTCACATGTAGGTACATAATTTTAATTTGCCTTTCAAAATTAAAACATTTAACAAATCTTTATTCAAAAAGCCGGACCTTTTAAAGTTAGTATACTTAGTTTAAAAAAATACTTTGATTTTGTTCCTTCCAGCATAAGATCTTATTTTTTATTAGGTACCTACACACCTACTAAGAATCTTGCCTGTCTGACTCTTTCGCACAAATTTATTTTTTGATGTTCTACCTATGTACATTAAGCTCAATGGTTCTATCGAGCTGATGCATCGTAGATACTCAGGCCCTTCCCCAGATTACACATATCCTCAGATATTTTAATTTATTGGTCCTGAAACATGTAGGGTTGATTCCTCCCGATACCATTGCTACTATCTTACAATGGTATTTTATGAAATTCAGTAATTCTGCACACTGGATAATAAAACACAGATGAACACAGTATGCAATAAAATTAATATAAATTCTACTCAGATGAATTTTAAATACCTAAGTACTGAAGAACATGTATTCCTTATCATGTTCTTTATCTATTCTGTTGTCATTATGAAAACTTGTTGCAATGGTGGAACAAACGCCTTTATCTTTACTGTGTTTACATATAATATAAGTACCTACACATTTTATACAAGCATTTTTATTGTGTACGGCTATCTTCGAATTTAATACACAGAAACTTAGTAATGACTCAAATACCTACCTATCTATATTTGAAAAATTTCTAACGTCCAGAATATACCTACCTACGTTGAATATACCTACGTTAGAATAGGTATACGTTGTAGTTTTGCGCAAGCGTCCGCCTCGGGATTCATAATACAAGTAGGTAGATGTAGATGCATTAACTCGGTCCATAAATACGAAACCGGTTGGACTGGTTGGTTGAGCGTTCTCGAAAGCGAGCCCGCGGCCTCTCGCACACAAGCTCGCCACGACAAACACCCACACGTAATGGCGGCAATGGCGCCGTGAATGCACGACACGCGGTGTGGCAACGTCGCGTGCGTGACGACATTTTCGCTCGCGTACGTATGTAGGTAGGCCGTCGGGCGAAAAAATATATAGCGCCTGCCTACGCTTGGCAGAGTCGCTCGACCACATTCCGTTGGCGTGTGTACCAGCGAGCGCGGCCGCCGCCCCGCAAGCCGTCGGCCAAAAAGGTCACCGGGCGTGACGTCACCTTGCCATATGGGCCGTGCCTTCGCGCCATCAACACCACTACCTGACCGCACTTTTACCCTTAGCACGCCATTATTATAGCAATGACTACTTACCTACCTTTTGAGTGGCGTGTCGTGTTGGTAAAATATTTAAAAATGTTATAAAACAGCCATAGTCATTGCCAAATGGTTAAAAACTTTACAATAAACCGGTAAATAGAAGATAAATTAATATAAGATAGGTATCGAATTCAGTGAAAAATAACGTCAAATTGAGTAGCTTTAAACAAACAATTGCGCAAATCCAATAGATAAGCTTATTTCGTTTCCCCGATAACGCCATAAATAATTTCTTCTTTTACATGTCATTATATTGCTTTTACGTATTTGTTATAATGTATATGAATATGTAGTTGCATATGTCGCAACGAATATTTCATAACATAGCAACGGCTGAGTAACCACAGCGATACGGGACCCTCATCAGGCGCGGTCTGGCAACGTCGCGTCGCATATTTGATTTTCGTTCGTTGATTCGTTGCATGTTCGAATGTGGAACTTGTATCATTTGATTATTTGTACCTACTTACTTGCCTACCCACTCGTCTCGTCTGCTACCAGTCCGCCTGTAAAGCCGGCCGAGGAGCGCCACGTTCTGTGACCAAGCAGTGACACATCGCACTCACTACGTAGCACGTATTAACACGCAATATAAATAACATTATGCATGTGTGAACGTGTGTTTACTATCTGCCGGTCCACCGCAAACGATGAGTCATCCAACATTGAATGTGAGGTTATTCGGACAAATTAAAACGATGTCGAGAGAGTGGTGTGGCTGCGCATCGTACTGTCAGTTTGCTCGAGCGCTGCAAATCATGTCTCGTGCCAGAAACTATTTTCATCGCTGACATCCACAATTAATTTTACTTTTCTTCAGAACGTAATACGACACAATTTGCACTGTAATGCTGTCACCTAATCAAACGATGCTGTAATAGTCTTGAGTAATCTCTCAATCAGTAGGTCTATATTTATTTTCATATAATATATGTATGTATGTATACGGTCACACGAGCTATCGTAGTTTTTTTGTCTATATAACTATAATCAGCTTTTGACGATCCAACGATTCAGTCCTGCCCAAAACACATTTATTAACATTGTAGCATTATTTCGTGTGTAATATCGTTATAGATGGTTCATTGGTTTTAGGCTATGGCACGGCAGCTCCGCTGACGAATGGTTCCGCCAGCTCCCCGCTAGGCCGCGCGGCCGGCTCGCCGCCGGTGACGGGCGCGAGCGGCGCTGGGCCCAGCCCCATGGCCGCGCTGATGTCGGTGGCAGACACGCTGCCCCCAGGCTCTCCCCGGTCGGCCGGCGGCTCCCCCCCGCAGCCCCCGCAGCAGCGCTCTGCCAGCCGCTCCAGCCAACACTCGCCGAACTCCTCAGGTATTCATCGCCTCCACCAACCAGAATAACTTTTCAAATTCATATTGTGTATTCGGCCGGTGTAGCTAAATCAAGATGTTTAGTTTATATTCTAAATCCGATTTCACATTAGTCAATATTAAATGTATATGGCCTGACGATAACTATGTTCCTCAATGTGTATCAGTGTAACGTGTGAAAGAAAGTCAGTTATTAGAGCATCACTTTTTGCAATAACAACCGGTGCAGCGTAACGGTACATCGTGTTCGTAGTCTTTACGATATCGTATGACGGGTCGGACTCGGGCGGGCGTCCGGCCGGCCGACGGCGACCCGACGACCGCTTGCGCCCACACCGTCCAGCTACAGTCTGCTATTCCGTGTGTTAGAATTCGCGTAAAACGTCGCAACTGCGGTTCGGGGTCCGTTCCGAACGGCCCTGAACCGCCGAGCAGACGGTAGCTAACTATTGGTCTCCGGTCCGACAGGGTCGAACGGCGGGCGGCGGTCGTCGGGCTCCCGGCACGTGTCGTCGACGACATCGGTGTCGTCGAGCGAGGTGGTCGAGGGCGCGGATGCCAGTGCGCCTGCGCCCGCGCCGCTGCTCAAGTGCACGCTGTGCCAGGAGCGCCTCGAGGATACGCACTTCGTTCAGTGCCCCAGCCAGCCGCACCACAAGTTTTGCTTCCCCTGCTCCAGGGACTCTATCAAGCGACAGCAAGGATCGGAGGTAAGCGTTCTTCCATATTTTCTTCTTATTATGAAACATATTTGTGCCCGCGACGGACAGAGAAATCATAGAGCCTTTCCTTTTTTCAGGTATACTGTCCCAGTGGAGAAAAATGTCCCTTGGCCAATTCGACGGTGCCGTGGGCTTTCATGCAGGGTGAGATCGCCACGATTCTCGGCGAAGAGTTTAAGCCGAAGAAGGAGCGCGAGACCTAGAAGCGCGGCGTGAAGACTCGAATGTTCCTCTTGTCCCTCTCGCCGCACCGGCGGGAGGAGGCCGCGGCACGAGGCCGCAGGCGCCTAGCGCGCGGCTCCGCGGCACAATGACGCGCATTTTCGCGCGTCTTTATCGAAGATTACTTGTATATACTTAATATCTTGTAAATAGTACGTTTACTTTAGTTGGCTCGTCGAGACCGAACGACGATTCTGGTCCTATTTTGTACCCTCGCGCAAGCTTCGTGACGCGACACGTTCAAATGTTGTTTTTCTGGCGATACCGATGTTGCGCAGTGGTCGCTCCGGTATATGCAGTACATAATATCTGTTTTGGAAATGTTTCGACCCGTTTACCTGCGACTGTATAGACATCCGCGCTGTGAGCGGACAGATCTGAAGCAGTTCTCGGAGTGAGGATGGAGATATCTTCGGATGCCATTTTCTTAGTTACCTTTAGGTCCCGAACCATAGTGAACTTGGCATTTATTTATGTGATTCTTATACTGTACGTGTATTATGCGATATAATTGATCATGACATTATTGTAGTCGAAAGTACTGATTGTAAAAACGTAGTTTTTGGATATTGGAAGCGCGCGCCCTGTACAGACGGTAACCGGTTTAAGTATATTTGTATGTTATACTCGGGGGCGCGCGTGATCTTATTTTACTATGAAGCGATTTATTCAGAGTGGATCGAGTTCCGTTACTGTACTACGTTTTGACGAAACATTCGGCCTGGTGATGATTCTATTGTTCTTATCTTTGCGTTCTTTTTACAGCTAACTGTCATCTTTATTTTCAAATTGGAAATTCTAAATTGTGGTTTGTCGTGTACATCTTGGATGTGCTGGTTATTTGCGTTGATTATTTTGTAAGGATAAGTTAACGTTGGTCGGAAGAGTCGCGTGCGCGGCAAGCGGCGCTGCTAGCCGCTGGCTGCGCACGCGCCGGTGCGGGCAATATGTGCGAGATCGCTTTGCATACAAGGGGGGCGTACCTAGTCATTTTGTGAAATGTCAAATTGTCAGAACCGCGTCCACGCGGCCGTTATAGGAACTCTTAAAACTCGCTGCTATATTTGTATAAATTGAAGTAATCATTATAATTATCATTATATATGGCGTAATGTTAATCGATTCGTAGTGTACGTCAATTTCGAAAGCTATCAGTCTACGACCGTTTACCTACATTCAATTTTGATACGATCTGATCGATTTTTTGATGTTTCTGTAAGATTGTGATTTTTCTTGAGAGATATCTTAACTTGTAGTTGCGTTAGTGCGCAGTTCATTGTTTTTTTTTTTTACAAGAAATGGGTTTGCACATCTACCGTAATTCGCCTGATGGTAAGCAATCATTACGGTTTAGGATGGAACGTGCTTACCCTTGTTTACAATGAACAGCGAGCGGGTTGTAGTTTCATGTTGTAAGGCTCGTCTATTGTATCATTTATATATTAACAATCTACTGAAATCACATTAGTGTATATCTGTCCGTGTATCAAGACGAATTATTTAGTCTTTAAACATATTCAAGTACATTCAATAAAATTGAAATGTCCATTATTTATTTTAGATATATTTATGTGTAAATATTTACCTTGTATATACTTTTATCTTGTAAATAATTTTAATAATGACGTTTTGACGTCTTTGTGGACGTAATTGCTTTTACTCCAGTATTAGTAGAAGGTTTATGTTTTATTATCTTTGTGTTGCATCACATAAGGAAAGATATTTGAAAATGTACTTACTGACACTTATCTTTTAATACCCTTTTTAAAAATCTTACAATTGTATTTTTGCTTGCGAAGATATTCTACCTTGATTGTCTATTTTGCGTAGGATTAGATAATAATCCATTTGCTTTATCATTTATTTTGCGAATAAAGGCTTTATTTAAGGATTTCATCTACTTACTGTCGTTATTCTGATAGATTCGAAATTGATATTTAGTATTATCAATGGAAATCACCCGATTAAGGGTTTGTCATAATGTTATAATTAGTTGTCGCCAAAAGTGGCAAAGGTAATATTGTAAGCACAAAGTGTGCTTAATACTTTTTATTGCTTTGATGTGTTAAATGTACGTGTTATTTATTTTTGTAAGATTTAACAATTCACTTTCGAAGGAACTCTTAGGAAGCGTTTCACGCTACTGCACGTAAAAATTGCGATTGATTACAGTTTAAAATAAATATTTTTAGATTTTATTTTGAAACTGCGATTTCTCTGAATGAAATTTTATTGTAATTATTTCTTGAATTTAATCTGTTGGGTACGAGTATAAACACGAATTCATCAAGTGTGGCACAAGGCTCGATCCTGAGACCGTTGTTGTACATGTTACATTGACTTGCGTACATTTAACATATCAAACGGTGTTAGTCCGCCTTTACCCTTAGGCTTGTGTGTAGAGTCGACGACCACGACAAAACTGTATAATTTTCTTACTGTAAGCAGCAAGTGAAATGCTTCGTTTAAGACGTTAATGTACATGTTGGTGAAATACAATTGATGTGATTTTGTACTTGAGTCATTTTATTTCCTACCCTTTGCCCTGCCCAAATTATACTCAGCCTAAAAAAATATGATGAAAAAAAAACAAGTCATGAGACAAACTTGTAACAACACCTACCAATTGCATGAAAATGTGAAGAAAGACAGAAGAAATCTGATTTATGTGAATATTAGAATAGACCACTTTATTTATGCTTCGATTAGTAAAAGACTTATCATTTAGTAACCATACCTACAAATACAAATTAGTAAAATATTGACTAATTTATACGTTGTGCATTTTCCGAGGATGCGTATCGTTAACACCCGACATATGTAAACATAAAAGACGTGAGTGAGAGAGCGGGCTTTTCTACAAATAGATTATTACTAAGAAAACATACAGTAGTGGAGATTAAAAAAGGCGGAAAGCCATTTTTACCTGTACTAGTTATCTAGAGATAACCGTGATATAACTATCATACGGTGTGAAAGAAATTGTAAGGTAAATATTGTTAGTATTGATTCGATAAGTCTCACATTTGGAATGAACAACGCATCTTCGCTCGTGTTATTTTGGGTAAAGAAAACCTATCAATCAGGACTCCTACTCTATAATATAACCATACCAAAAATCACGTTGACCCGTAGGTAAATGTCGTCACAATGTTGCGGCGCGAAAGAGGAACTGACTTTCGCTTGTGTATTTATTTTTAGTTACCTACCTACATATAGAAATGAAAAGGTTAGAAATTACATAGTAATGAACAGTACGGATATGCATAAAACGTAATTAAAGATATGAAAAGTCTAACCAATAACGATAGGTACCTACTTAACACAACCAAATTCATTATTTAAGGCGCTTATGTCGCTTTGCGTCTATGACAGCTTCATTGTATATACTAGTGACATTAAGAGTATTCTTTTCTCTTGTCCTCCAGATGGCAGGAGGAGCAGCGGCCCCAACGACAGGATGCCGGAACCACTGTGTCTGACGAACAGATGAGATCAGCCCTACCTCGGTATCCAGTCGATCGATATTTGGTTAGTACCTACTTTATTTGTTTTTCAAATGGTTTTGGACTCATACGTCAAGAAATAACACATAATAAAAGTGCCAAAAACCAGCTTGTTTGTACAAAGGATTCCCCACTTACACTAGCTTAATTATGTAAGTATTACCTATATTCAAGTAAACTATACATTTAGGTCTCGCTTATGAAGATCATTACACATTTATATCAGTTATTAATTTACGTTACAGGTTGAGAGCAGCAATAAATTCGAAATGGTCAGCGTCATAGATGATGATATCTGGAATCCCGAGCCGGCGCTGCGGCCAGAAGATGAAATTATGTTAAGGAAATTGCATGACATGCTGCAATCAACTGCTGACGACCTGAAGCTGCTCTCTGGGGAATTGTCCAAGTTTCACGAGCCAGGCGTGCAAGTGAAGTCGGCGCCGACTCCGCTCGATGAGGAGTTCAACGAAAAGGTCCACATCGAGGAAGTCGTTAACGCTAAATTCCATGGATACAAAATAGTTGAAAAGCCACTTCACGTGCCCCAAGTCAAACCGCGAAACGACACGATTGACGGAGCTAAAGTTAACCCGACTACTAAAATCCTAAACACCGATGTCAGGCCAAAACCAGCATCGGTATCTAAGAGGCCAGTTAATAATAAAAACTTAGGAGTAAGTCGAACTAGAATAATAGCAATCGATAATAGCAATCAAGACAAGATTAAGAGCGAAAAGCTCAATAATGGTAAGATCGTCAATAATGCGCCCGCAGTAGCTTACAATGAATTTTCTTTTAACTATGTTGAGCCTAAAACTACAGGAATTCCTCGAAAACGTTTACAAGTTCAGGATATGCCAAGCATTAATATTAGGAGTGAATTAAAGGAACAGAAAGTATTACAACTAGATATCTTACCTGAGAGTAAAGAAGCGAAAGAGGTAGATACATTTAAGAGTAATATTTCAGTAGTTACAATAACACATGGTGTTGAACCAAAACTTTTGCCTAGCAAAACATTGGAATCTGTTCATATGAAACAATCCGATAGCAATAACCAGACAGTGAGGAAAATATCTAAAATGTCGACATGCGACAGCAGTGGCTCTACTAACCACAATAATAATGACTCTGATGCACGAGTGAACCAGAATACACAGAAACGTTTAATTTCTTCAATAAGGAATTCACCAAAATCTTCAGCCAGAGAACGGGCAAAAAAGTCAAGTATAGTCAGAAAGGAAACTGAAAAACGACAACGATATAATTTAGACGAATGGAACAAAAAACTAAATGTAGTTTATGGATCCTCTACTTCTAGAAAACCTAAAAGTCGTTCTACTAAATCGTCGCCAAAAAAATTAAATAACGGTAAAAAATCTACTGCCTTTAATACTGCTGAATACATACCATACTCACACTTGACTTTAGGCGGTGTGAGAGTAAGCGATATAGAAAGAGAAATATCTGATCTGCCAAAGAAACCCAACTTACCCTTAAGTCCTATGTTGGATAAAATTTTGAGCAGCAGAGAAAATTCGTTTCATAGAGATAGTCCTAGAAAAAAGACAACAAAAGATAGTAATAACGCTGTCCTGACAACATCAGATGAGAACTTGCTTCAAGAAATCATTGACATAGAACGAAGCGTTAGCCAGACGCTGTCTAAAACTTTGAAGAAAAAGGTAAACGAGCCTGTTATTAAATCCCAAAATCATTCCAATGAAAGCAATCATGCTGCTGATGACAGTGAGAGCTATGCTGATGATTTTGAAGATGACAAATCAGAAAAGACGGATAAATCTCGCTATTCAAAGACTGATGAAGATGAAATAGAACAGTCCGTTAAAATAAAATATACTGATAAAGATGTGAATTCTTCTGATAATGCCGATAACTTATCTAATGAAGAACCACAACCAGGACCTTCCAATATAAAAAATAGAACGTACACTAAAGCTTCTAGCCTTTCATTCAAAGATTCTGTAGACATATTTGAATTTGTACATCTCGTTGACACTCATGATACAGCCACACAGAGTAGCGGAGAGAACAAAATTACTCCCAAAGAAACTCAGACTTCTCCACGGAACGATAGAGCAAATATACAACCTATACATAACGACTTGTGGCCGTCTATAGATCCTCGACGGGAGGTCGAAAAAATGTTTGAAATGGAGAAAGATTTCATCAAAAAGTTAATAATAGATGAATACGGAGACTTGCTAGAGAAAAATATAAATAAAACTTCCAGTTCTAAGGAAAACTCACAAGAAACCAGTAAAAATGTTACAGCTCTACAAAAAAATACACAAACATCCCCTGCCCATGTGAAAAGTGTGATGACGTCACCGAGAAAAACTAAAACGAGGCCTACATCACCATTTCTGTTGTCGGTCCCTGTACACCAGCAGACCAGCCCCATGGTCGTGGTGACTAACGACGAGCAGGAAATAGTCGACGTACAAGTGGAAGCAGACGACATATCTGTCAACTTGTCGTCCCCTCGATTCAGCCTGCGTCTGCCGCAAACCTCTCGCGAAGTACTCTCCAACCTAGGAGAGCCGACCCCAGCACAATCTAAAACCAGCATAAAACGACACCAACTAAACAATAAGACATTCACAAAAACATCAGCGAGCAGTTCGAGCTCAGTGGACGCGGACAACTCGTCGTCCGAAATTAGCAGCTTGGGGGAAATAAAAATAAGAAAAAAACTCAAGAAAAGAGCCGCGACAGCGTCGGCATCCGAATACAGTTCTTCGGCCACTTCCAAATATAGCTACGAAATGCAATCTGCTGGAATGTTGCCTCTAAGGAGCGAGGGAGAGATTACTTATGCTTTGGCGCAGACTGTGAAGAAAACGGTGCAAAGAAATACCAAGAGCGATGGTGAAACCAGCTTAGGTATAAAATGAGTTTAGTTTTTGTTGGCCTTCACCATTTTGTTAGTGCCTTAACCAGTTGGAATTAATTAGGCTAATATTTGATTGTTAAGAACCAATAGACGATTGTTATTTACTCACCGTAAGTACAAAATGTTAATATCTAAATTAATACTTATCGCTTGTTCTAGATTTAAGTCAGTTTAAGTCTAAGAAATTACTGTATATTAAAATTGTTAGTTTCATGTAGGTAAATAAATAGATTTTAAGTTTTTTACTAAGCCGATTAATGTTAATGAGAATTATTATGTTTTAAGATGGAATTTACGCATTTTGACCGAATAAAAAGCTGTTGTCGGAATATGTATTTTAATTTGAGTACTTACCTAGGTAGGTACTTAATGAAATGTCTTACTTCCTTTGTATTGAATAGTCCCAATGGATAGGAAAGGTGCTTAACACTGCCATATAATGCGCGCTATATTCATTTTCTATAATTAAGTATATGAATACTTAAAATGTGAAAAACGAACAGCCCCTATAGAAAGACCATGTGTAAAATAAAAAAATTCTCCCCGCGGAGCGCATCGTGATGTCAATCCCATACATTGGTGTTTCTATTCTATTAGTACCAATGTGTCAGTACGCTCACTAAAATACGCTTTTTGTGTAAGAGGGCAGATCTCGAAAAGCTTCGACATTTTTTGAATTTTGGTTTGGATATTTTGGATAATGCTATGTATCTATCCACAGAGAAATTAACCACTTGTATCTATCTATCTAAATGTAAATTTCGTGCAACATCATAAAAGTATTGACATTGGCAATAAATGAAAAACTGTTGAACTGTCAGTGTCAAATATCATATAATGTTGCCATATAAATATTGCTGGCGTGTATTTATACAAGAATTTATTTTTGTATCATTATTAAAATACTAGTGGACGTCCGCGGTTTCGCTCACATTATTTCAGGATAAAAAGTAGTCTATGACATTCCTAAGACTGAAATTGTGACTAGCTAGTCACATTTGCGTAAATCAATCAGCTGACTGATTTATCAGCACACAGGTATCTTATATCTAGGAACAAAATTTACAATATTATATACAAAATAAAATAAGCTCTCGGAAAATCTTTATGAATAACCCAAAGGTTGTATCATCTGCAATCCCAATATATCCCAATAATATCTGCCCTACATGATTGTATCATCTGCAATCTGGCTACACTGACTGTCTGTTTTGAAAACAAAGCATCGGTTATTAGTAAAACAAAGAACGGATTATTGATATAAGTGTGTGTAGCAATTATCAGTTTAAACGGCGGAATAATAATATCCCAGATCCCACACATCCGCTGGTGGTAGTTTAGTACAGTTGTGTGGTGCAAAGATATACTATTTGATTGTAATCGTAGTTTAAAATCCAAACATGAAACTTTTTTTTATCTTTTTGATGATAGGGCTATCATCGGCTCATTTTAGAAATATTAGAGCTATTAGAGGTCCTCGTCCACATTACGATTGTGAATATTGTCAGCCGGAGCAAGTTCATATTGCTTTTGGAGGTGAGTCTATACAACAGAATAGTATCTTGAGGTAAAGATATGTACCTACCTATAAACCTATCGACCGCTTTAGTGTAGCAGGTCAAAGTTAATTGTTAATTATTGGTTATTACTGACGTCTATTCTACGCAGCTTACCTATAGCAGGCTACACTGCTATGACCATATCAGGTCATTTAAATTATTCAGTAGGTACTTACAACAACATACAACTTGTATAGACAACTGTAATGTATGTTTCCCTATTGCTTTGTAAGGATATGATTAAGTTAAATTGCTAATGGGGTTTGAACTTCCTGTATTAGATAAGCTTTTGATTTTTATGGTATATGGGTCTACTACGTCAATGTTGTGATCTTACTTAACAAAAAAATATCATAGTAGTATAGTTCTTCCTGCATTACTTATGTATACCATTTGCATTATCTCTATAGATTAAACCTTACATGTTTCACTGTTGGTTTCTATGAAAAACAGTGGACTCTGTGCTTTGCGGCACTATATTTTATTTCCCTAACTAGTGGCAACTGAGGAATTATTTCTCTCCTATATATTTATATTTTATTATATTAAAATGAAATCAGCTTGATTATTAATTGTTTTTCTTATATAGAAGTCTTGTTCTGACTATAAAAAATACATAAAATAAGAAAAATCATCTATTTGGGTACAGTCATTATGAAGTTATAAGCATTTATACATTTTAGTGATTCATTTTTCAGTAAATACTTATACTTTGCTTGCTTTACTAAATTTTAGATCACAGTTATTTCAACTAAAACTAGCTAGTATTGTTTAACTAGTTATTCTGACATTTCTAAGGTTCATTAGACTAACAATGTCCCTATTGAATGTAATTTTTGTTATTGTTTAGTTAGTCACTGTTTCAGTTGAACATGCAAATATCAACTGTATGTCATTGCAATAAGGCACATATCATAATAAACCAAAATCAATGTAAGTAGCACAGCTATAAAATCAATTCTCTATGTGACTCTCAGTTACATTACATATTATTCATTTAATTTTAGGTCCAGGCTATTTGTCATATACTTATGGGCAGTTGTTATGCCATGTCAGAGGCCTTTAGGGTGATGTGATAAACTCTAGACACCAGAGTAGGCCAATCTTATTAAAAAGAAGACAAATTTAATTATCATAATCTGTTCGGGAGAATTTGATTATCTTGAATAAGACCAGAAATACCCTCATTCTAAAAATATTTCCAATTTACTTATTTTGGTTTATCCCTAAAATGACATTATGTACTTAAAATTTAAGAAGCTTATAAAATAATAATATTGCATCTAATAGATCACCAATATTGAGATATGACATGACAGTGTCACACTAATATAATGAAGGAGATTGTTTGTGCATTTTGTTCCTTTTCTCACTCTAACAGTTGAGCAATTGCATGAAATTTACGTGACTTCCCCGGCGCACAACTGCTCCGCACAACTGGTTGTGACACAACTGATTTCCCTTAGGCACAACTAGTTCTCAACGGCACAACTACAACACCAACTGGTTGTGTCGAGGGGAAATTAGTAATAGTATGGATACAGATAAATATCTGGATTAACAATAACTACATTATATCCCAGATTAAAATGTAACTGTAACTATCTCATGTGTTGCTAGTTAAGTATTAAAACAATAAAATATATGTGCTAACATACCTGTAAATCACTCATTCTAAACATGCTAGTTGTTTGTCATTTTAAAACAGATAAAATAATTTGCATAATATTATGTACATAACACATACAAAGTTTTACTTACATATTTAACACATTGTTAATGTTCTACATAACATGTTTTCAAATAACTTTGTGATAACTTTAGCCAAGTTGTTATCACAAATATGTATTTATAATACAATACTATTAGGTATGAAATAAATTACTTACATTACTGTATTAAATATTTGTTATCATATTTTGTCATGTTTTCTGGGTTGATTAAGTTATTAAGGCCATTGAACTGTGCTGTTTAAACTTAACTGATTACTGTAACTTGAAGTACACTTTTTGGGATCTTGTGGAATATACATACTTATAAATTTTGTTGATCCTTTTTATTCTTTTAGTCTACCAGCCTTCCAACTATGTGTGGGAAATTTGTGATTTATATGACATGTTTTAAAACATTTTGAATTATAATAATGTTTATTTCATCTTGACTTGATATCTAGTTACAAATGTTAATGCTATGTACTTGTAAATTTATTTATCTACACTAATGTTGTAACATTCTACTTATGTTTCCAATACTTGACTTATAATTACTACTGTTATAGTGCAGACAACAAAACACTCAATTTAAGCAATTTCACATGATGGTATAATATCCACATCAATATCGTAATATCTCATTATAACATTAATAAAACGCGACCAACCTGATTGCAGGGCCAATCAGGTTGGTCGCGTTTTATTGATGCGTGCAGCTGCGCTTTCATTGGTTAGATTTTAATGGCGGCAAAATCACTGTGACAATACACGTACGCGTGAATTTAATTTAATAAATTAAAAGTTAATAATGGATAGCGAATTAGTGAAGATAAAGTAGTGTATGCAACTGCATATAACACGGGTATTAAAACACTCGCGTGTTTTAATACCCTTCATTATATGACAGTTGCATAAACTACTATTAAAGTAGGATACAACATTTGACAAAATAATACTACATAGACAATAAAATCTGGGTGCACTACATTCCACACTAAGTCAAAACTTGTGTTGTGAAATGTAGGCTCTTTCCATTGATTCATAGACAAAAATGAAAAATATAAAACAACAAGTAATGCTTACATACTTGAGTACAGTTCTTAATAACCTGATACAATAATTTGTTATTATACAACTGCTAAAACACAAATGTAAAGATACAAAACTAATCGAAAGATGAGAAGTTTTAGCCATGTAAATTTGTAAGAAAAGTGCTATGCCCTAAACTTCCAAGCGACAGGGTTACACATCTCAATTATTTTTTAGAATTAGTTCTAAAATGTAAGATTGTATTGTGTACTGCATTAATAAATAAACATTTAAATAAATAAATTGAAATCAAACTCAAAAATATTAAGCAATCTTTCTTACACCATTCCAGACAAGACTACAGACATCGTAGTGACATGGTCCACATTCAACGACTCCCTCTCCTCCCGGGTGCAGTATGGCAAGACTGTGATGGACCATGAGGCAGTGGGCTCCGCTCAGCTGTTTGTGGACGGGGGCCGGGAGAAACGCACACAGTACATACACAATGTGGTGCTGAGGGACTTGGAGCCCGAAACTAAGTATGGTAAGCCTATCAATGTTAATTTATGGATGGATGTAGCACCCGTCGCTCAGCTAGCGTAGGCAATAGCATGCGATTACCAATGTTCAGCAAAGGTCGACGCGGTCAGTCCTTGGATGGGTGACCGAATGACGATGACACGTTAAATTGTAGGTCGCGGCTGTTTCTCTAGTACGGCAGTCGTTAAGCCATGTCAGAGGCCTTTAGACGGCTCTCGACATCAGGGTTGGCCACTCTCATATGATAAGAAGAAGAATTTAATGGATTTATGGATGGATCTAACAATATTGTTGGGGGTATGCTATACATTAGGTTGCAAAGGCTCTTAAAGTTTCCGAGGAGGCACAAAGACCAATGTCAGCTTATCTGGGGGTATTGTATTGTATCTTATGCAGAGAAACGTAATCATATATTTCATTCAAGTAAGTATATGGCTGTATAGATTTGAACGTCAAATTTTAAGCTATACTAGGATGCGCGGCAAAATGGTTTCAGGTGCACAGTTTTTAGTAAGTATTTTTCAAGTACATTCTTCGATCAAGTACATTCTGTTGCACTGACGATAGTCAATATCGTGCGTGACATTAGGTGATATTACATTACATATATTAATCATTGCACTCGCTTAGCGGTGAAGGAAAACACCGTGAGAAAATCGACATGTTTGAGGACCACAATACCCGAGACCATGTGTCTTTCGTGGAAGGACCTGGGCGCCCACCACGATGTATCTGCCCAAGAGAACTCCTCTAACGAATCCATTCTGCGGGGGAGTATCGACCCTCAGCCATGAAGAAATACGACTTAAGAGAATTAATCACATTAATTATTATGTGATTCCAGTGTACCACGCGGGCTCTGAGTACGGTTGGTCGGACATGTTCAGCTTCAGGACGCCGCCCGCGGGGCAGGAGTGGGCGGTGCGCGCCGCCATCTACGGAGACATGGGCAGCGAGAATGCACACGTAAGTAGGGAGGCATAAGGGTGCCTCTTGCTTGAAAGTAGAATATACCAGTACAGCGCGTGGACTCCCATCTACGGAGACATGGGCAGCGAGAATATACACGTAAGGAGGGAGGCATAAGGGTGCTTGTTGCTTGAAAGTAGAATAAACCAGTACAGCGCGCGGGCTCCCATCTACGGAGACATGGGCAGCGAGAATGCACACGTAAGGAGGGAGGCATAAGAGTGCTTGTTGCTTGAAAGTAGAATATACCAGTACAGCGCGCGGGCTCCCATCTACGGAGACATGGGCAGCGAGAATGCACACGTAAGGAGGGAGGCATAAGAGTGCTTGTTGCTTGAAAGTAGAATATACCAGTACAGCGCTTGGGCTTCCATCTACGGAGGCATGGGCAGCGAGAATGCACACGTAAGGAGGGAGGCATAAGGGTGGTTGTTGCTTGAAAGTAGAATATACCAGTACAGCGCGCGGGCTCCCATCTACGGAGACATGGGCAGCGAGAATGCACACGTAAGGAGGGAGGCATAAGGGTGCTTGTTGCTTGAAAGTAGAATATACTAGTACAGCGCTAACCTGCCTTATTAATTAATTACCTTCTCTACTTGCAGTCAATGTCATTCCTGCAAGACGAAGCCCAGCGCGGCCACTTCGACGTCATCCTCCACGTCGGTGACTTCGCATACGACATGGATACTGACAACGCACGCGTCGGAGACGAGTTCATGCGACAGATACAGCCGCTAGCAGCCATGGTGCCATATATGACCTGCCCGGGAAACCACGAGGAGAAATAGTAAGTGTTTATTCATTAAATTAAAAAGCGAGTGTGGCTCAGCGGTTCTAGTGTCTGCTTTTCATTCAAACGCACCCTGGTTCAAATCCGGCCCTACACCAATGACTTGTATTTTCAAGTTAAATGTGGATTTGCACTCGCGTAACGGTGAAGGAAAACATCGTGAGGAAACCGACATGTTTGAGGACCACAAAATCTGAAGGCATATTGTGTCTTCCGTGGAAGGACCTGAGCGCCCACCACGATGTATCTGCCCAAGAGAACTCCCCTAACGAATTAACTCTGCCGGGGAGTCACGACCCTCAGTCATGAGGAAATACGACTCAAAGAGAGAGATTCATTAAAACACGCATTTTGCATCATTCACAAATCACAAACATATCAACATCGTGAACAAAAATACATTGGATCAAATCCTATTATCTTTTACACATTACAGCATTACAATAGCCAGCTTGTCTGGATTGAGACCCGCCTAAGCTACTTTATGGTCAGAGCTGACATTATGCAAATCAATTTTTAACGCTTTTTACGTGATGTGCACTTTCAGATCAATATTAGGTATAGAATACATACAACTAAGGATTTCAGAATTAAAGAAAATACTTACATTAAATTTTTATTGACTTACTATATGATGATGATGATGATGATTGATTCCAAGCCGATTTCGGCTACGGCGAACGTATTTCCTACGGGTAAGTTACTGATGCGTCCTCACATGACTAATATACCGTATTTTAGCGGTGAATGTTCTAGGACAGTTGCTACATGTGAGGATGCCATTTACATAGTTATGTTCGAAGGCGGTTTAGTTTTGAGATGATTCCTTTTCTCGTCTTGATCGCGCCTTCGTTTGTTTTCAATCGTATACACATTATCGTGTATCGTTCTCCTCAGGGCGACTGGCAGCTTGCGACTCCCACGTAGAAGGCTCAATGGCACACGTCTTCATATGCTTCTTAAGCACATCTTTATATCTCAAAAACCGCCCTCCTCTTTGACGTTTACCGTCCTGTAGTTCTGAGAAAAAGATTTGCTTCGCCACTCTTGTCTCTGGCATTCGAAATATGTGGCCGCACCATCACCACCACTTACTACATATTACATGTGCAAATAATGAATGATTCATGCTATGACCGTTCTTGCTTAAAAGTGTTAACATGCCTTACATTAGTGTTCAAAGTGTACGTATGTTGTTTCCAGCAACTTCAGTAACTACGCGGCTCGGTTCTCCATGCCGGGCGCACACCCCAGCCTCTTCTACAGCTTCGACCTCGGGCCCGTGCACTTCATATCCATCTCTACTGAGGTAATGCATCATAATAATATTCTGGCTCGCTTCACACAGCGCCATCTAGACACATACTAAGCGAGCGCTTGTTTTTAAATAATGGCCTCTGCGGATTTGCCGCATTTTCGCCAATGTCACGTTATGACGTTGAAGAAACGTTTCTTTTTTATGAAAAAGAAACGTTTCTTTGCTCGACCAAAAAACAATTAACATGGCATTAACACGTTGAACGCCGTGGAGGTCAACATATGAGCGACACTGTAATAGCCGATAGGGCCAGGAGAAAATCCGTATATATTTAAAATTTTACACATTGTATTTATTGCATTACCGGTACGGAAATAAGCTAAAACTTAGTTATTGATTACAAAAAAATCATTTTAGCGTTTAAATTTGCTATAATTTGAGTGTCACTCATATGTCGTCCCCCGTGGCCTATGCGAAGAGAAAATCGCATGTCCGTTAGCGGGGGCCGCGCGGGTCACGGTGTCGGGCACCGCCGCCCGCGCGCCCGCACCCGCGTACAGCCCACAGGAAAAATCTTCCTAAGGAAGTAATCTATTATAAGTTAGTATGAAGTATTTATTTAGTTATGTTATTGCTCTATTTATATTTGAATAATGAAATACGATTAGTTGTAAATTGTATTCTATAAAATAATTGACGTGTAAACTTTATTTTTTACCAATAAATGAGTTATGAGTTATGAACTTGTAGGTAGGTGTAACAAAAACAAATAAATATTTTCTACAACACAAACACAACACAAATCATGGATGGTGGGATGTCAAAATAAATGTCAAAGTGGCCATAAATTTGCTTCTAAACACGGCCGTTGTTAATGCTTTAATATTATACAAGACTGTCACTGGGAAAAACATGCAAGTAGTTGAATTCAGGAAACAGATATTGAAGGGTTTATTGTCAAAAAAGGAAGAACAACCAATGAAACCTTGAGGCCAAGACGTATAAAGCACAAGCTCACGAAAAAAGAAGGCACTGCCAAAAATAATCGTCGTACATGTCAAAATTGTTATAAACATAACGTTGAGATAATGGGAAGGGCTTTGGCAAAAAACAAGACCAAAAAGGTGGTTACATTTTGTGAAACTTGCCCAAATAAACCATATCTCTGTTACGACTGTTTGCATCAAGTTCATTAGAATAATTTTGTGATGTAAATTTAAGTTTACCTGACATTGATCTCAAATTAAGTTTGATTTTGCATGTGGTCCTCGTATAAATAAATATCTAAATGAATATTAGCTAATACTATTTTGTTTTTATTTAGTACACATATACATATCCTATTTGTAATCAAAATTTATCCAAACTGGTTTCGGCGTTGTAGCATAATTGAACGCAATACTATCATACACAGTTATATTCTCACTACGTTGCAAATATGGCTTAGAAAACTTGTCATATTTTTCTAGGTATTATGTTTACATAAAAACCAACTGAACTGCATTAGTCTACAGGGCCATGGGGGTCACGTTATACCGAGATTTGCTTAGAACATTTGTCCGACGGCTCCATAGACACGTTTGAAATCAACTCCAGCTTGCGGTCATATGGTGTCCCCCGCTGCTCTAACGGAACAGATAAGTGTCGACCAAATGGTGCCCCCCATGGCCCAAATGGAAACACGAAGAAAACGTACTGGCGTTCAACGTGTTAAGCAGCTGATTGGGACCGAAATTACTTACTAATTTATTGAGCTTATTTATAGTTGATCCTTTACTTGAAGGGAGCGCTTGTTAAGGTAACTGTTACGTACCTAACATAATTATCTCAATGCTTATTGTCATAGTTATTAATTATATCATTCTTTAATTTCAGCTTTGCATGCTAGACAAAATGTATAAACATTTTAAATTTATGAAAGAAAACGAATAACATGTACATATGTACCTACTTATTACTCATATCTTATGCGTTTTCCTTCATGTAAATAAAAAAGTGATGTAATAAAAAACAATATAACATGTGTAATGTGTGTGTGTTACATTCCAGGTGTACTACTACCTGAACTACGGCTACAAGCTGCTCGTGAACCAGTACTCGTGGCTTGAGGACGACCTTGAGAAGGCCAATTTGCCCGAGAACAGGTACATTACTGCTTACTTAATTATTAAGGGAGGCATGTACCCAGCTGTGGGATCCCAAGGGCTGTGGATGATGATGATGATACGTAAATGATCTTGAATATTATTGCTCTCACTTTATTGGTGTTGTCTAGGGGTATCTTCCAAGAAAAATAGGTTACTTTACTAAAATGATGCCAGTCTCCTCATTACAAAGTCCCAAAGTTATACAAAACTTGCAGAGCCCTTCGCCCCTGGCTAGTATTATTCGGTCACCGGCCCATGTACTGTGTGGACGCACACGACCACCACAACTGTATACACGAGCGCACCAGAATAGGTGTACTGGGCGCATTCGGTGAGTGGGAGTACAGCAAGGCGGGGCTTGGGGGATGTATACGTTAATGATATTAGAAGTGGCTTTATCGGGTGTAACAAGGCGATGCGTTGGGAGATATTTACGTTTAATGGATCTGTTAAAAAAAATGCGTCTGGGGGTAACAGGGCGATCTTTTAGGACATTTAGTTTAATGGATGTGTTAACAAATACTTCGTTAGTTCGGGAGTAAGCCAAGGTGTTTTTTTTTAGATTATTATACAAAAAACAGTTTTAGCGGGTATAAGCCAGGACGGTACTACTTTGGGGACATTTTACAATTCTATATATGTTAAACACCCCTCTAAAGTTTTAGCCAAGCTTTGTCTATCTTATAAAATGTGTGTGGTTTATCTGTAAAATTATTACTTATCTACAATTTTAAAGCCCCAATTTATACGTAATTTCCAGAGCGGCCCGTCCCTGGGTGATATTATTCGGCCACCGTCCGATGTACTGCAGTGACATGCACGACAAAGATTGTGCGCACGAGTACACCCGGACTGGCCTGATGGGACACTTCGGTGAGGACAGGCCCTAAGATAGCCTAGGGTGTATTTGGGACCATTGACATTGACAGTTTGATCAAAATAAATACTTCCTCGTGCGCTTTTGTTTTATATGCTGGCTAATATAATACTTATCAAAAGTTTTCTTAGGTCTTATGTCCTGCGAATTGGGTTTTGTTGAATTTAATTTATTCATCCAACAGCACGAATGAATCAATTTGATTAATGGAATAACTATTCTTTGCTATAGAATCCGGAAATTAGGTGTACTTCGCAATTAATTAATGTCTATCGTTGACTATTGAATAGTTTAAATAGAATGCATCCCAAAAACACCCCTGGCTAAATCAAAGCACAGTCTTGTTTGATTATTCTGGATTTTATATTGATTATCGCTATAGTAACATTGCACGAACGCTATACCTAAGATAAGATTTACCTATTTTTACGGGTTGCATGACCTGGTGATATAATTTTAAGTGGCTTCGGGTTAGCTTTATGGGTTTACTATGTATAAGATGCGCTTTGCATGAGGTAATAAACACATACCTACATTATAAGAAAGGAAAAATCTCTACATTGTTACGCTACCTACATTCGTAATGTAGATTTTATTGGAAGCTTGCTAATAAAACCAAAAGGCTGATGAAAAAAAGGAAATATCGTTTCAGAGAAATACCAGTCTGACAGAGAAAAGGGTCGATTTAATTGAATGTATATCAGTTTTCGTGTATGAGCTTATGTTGTAATAGTTTGATGATGGTTAAAGTGGCGAGTGAGTGATTGGTCGCGTTGATATCCACCATTCCGGAAGGAAAATTTTCACACGAAAATGAAACTATGGACATCTATGTCAATGATAGAAAACCTTGGTCATCTATGTTGGTCGGTATTATAGACTATTATTGATTGATAAAATCATTTTTGGAATAATAACTTGATGGCGTTAGAATAGTCGTTAAATCATGTCAGAGGCCTTTCGGGCGCTTTGGAATCCATATTTTGCCACTTTTACGAACTTACTTCGATCGCAATAAAATATGAAGGTGTAGTCGTTCGCGCAATGTTATTGACACTAGAGTCAAACAGGACAACGTGCATATAAAGAGCGTCTTCTCACTGATCAACTTAACAGCATTCTTACATGGAAATCACAGAGAAAAGAAAACCGACAGAAAAAATGGCCTACTTAAATGGTGTCAATTTAATCTTCTTTGATTCCGGTTTCTGTCCCGATTTTATGTTTACGTCGTAGAAATTACTGACGGTTTTTAGAACAACACGCTCCATCTTAAGCCATAGCCTTTGCTTACCATCAGACAAACTAAGGCCAAGTGCTAACCTGTTGTACTCGTAGTTAAAAAAATTATAATTCTCCCATCAAATCACTACGAGCTGTAATTAGCGGATTTCAAATGATAACCCAATGATAGCGCATAGAAGTTCGTTTGACGGAAGAATTACGTTGATAGTCGTCTCAGAAGCCGAGGGTTAAAGTATATATCAAAACGTATACCTACTGTACCAATATGCAAAAGCAAGTGTGTTTCTTGGATGCGACTTAAGACAGATCCTCCTGAACTTTGGTATGGTGGTGGTATAGACTCGTGAGGGTGACATAGGCTACTTTTTATCTAAACACAGCACGACCGAAGTCGCGGGCATCGACTAGTCTTACAAGAAAATAGTGATATAGTAAGTACGTAAGTTCGTCCTATTTCAGACGCGCCCGTCCGTGGATCATCCTGTTCGGTCACCGACCAATGTACTGCAGTAACTCGGATGATATCGTAGACTGCGATTATGAATACACAAGGCACGGGATTGCGGGCTTTTTCGGTGAGGATATCAGGAGCATTTTTATTTGAAGAGACTTGTTAATGTTTGTGTGTGGTCATGACTGTAAGAGAGGTGTTGAAAGATGTGTGGTGTTATTAAAGACGAATATAATAAATGGAATAATACGAGTACTTAATATGGAAGTATGTATTTATACTTTTGCTAAAATCATTTGTTGAATGTATGCATAGAAGTTTATTATGGGTTTGGAGCGAAGTAGAGCGAGTATTAGTTGTAGTATTTTGTTTGAGCTTGATAATCCAATTTCCTTTCACCCCTAAATATTTAACCGGAATGCGCTTGCATTGAGATTGCATGATGTGGTTGCATGAAATGTGTGCTATATTCGGAATGTTACAATTAAAATGGTAAATTAAGTTCTTTGATTATATTATATGATGCATATATTGATCAGTTTAGTATTTTAAAAATTGTGAAAGTGAGAAAACCACTTGATATTTATATGTAGGAATGTCTATTGTCTGTTAGGTACTCTATCCTGTAATGATTTTTATCGCTTTTAAAGATTTTAATGCTCTTTTTTAAAGCACCTTTATATTGTTACATTAAATATTGTTCAGCATCATAATAAGCACTAGTGACTTCACATAAGTTTTAATGTAGGTACTGTAAGATGCCCGAAAGGGCAAAACTATTGAAACTATCTCATACGTAACATCAATGTTGCACAGTTTTTCTACAATAAAGTATTCTATCCTGATATATTCTATTTTACATTGAACATAATAATTATAATTATAATAATTATTCAATGTAATAATGTAATAGATATTCATTTAACACTCTACCTTTGTACAATAAAGTTTCTAATAACTATTCTATTCTGTGATATTCCATTTTTCATTAAATATAATATCTATAATATGTAACCCCCTACCGGCAGGCCTAGAGCCCCTGCTAAAGAAGTACGGCGTGGACGTAGTGATCTGGGCGCACGAACACTCGTACGAGCGCACGTGGCCGCTCTACGATAACAAGGTGTACAACGGCAGTGTGGAACTACCTTATGTCAACCCGGGGTGAGTATATTCTATATGCTGTTTTTTTATTTTATCATGATCATAATCATTTATTTGCAGAATATTGGTTATACAGAGTTGTTCAAAAATTGTTTATTATTCACCTATAATGGTGTCTAGGGTAAAAATGTCCCTCAACTCTCACAATATGTTCCGGTCGACGGCTACACTCTATAGTTGTTTCTTTATATTTGACGTTTGACAAAGGTTTCCTTCAGCTCTCTCAATGTGTCTCGGTCGATAACCTCAGGTGTAATATTATCATCTTCTTTGGTTTTCTTAAAATCCACCAACTTAGGTTTTATCTTCAAATTTTGCAAATAAATAAAATACATATGGGATCTAAAAATTCTGAACAGCAGATTGTTTCACATACCAATTCAGAATTTTTTCATTCTAAAACGAAACTATAGTCACACAACCCTTGGAACTTCTATGATTGTTCCGCTGCGACTGCTCAGCCAGTTTGTTGTTTGAAGCTATTTAGAGCGGAAAAACACTACATATTTTTCCAAAACTTTTTTTAAAATTTATTTCTGCAATAGATTTCTGCAAAGTAACGCCTGATTCAATATCTTATCTCCTTCTATGATTGATGGATTTCTGTCTTTGGTTAAATAATGACAGTTTAGAAGTCTTTGACTGTTGTTTTGTTTTCGAGAGTTTCCAAATTTGTGCAACAAAGTGCTAAATATTAAATATGGTATGTTTTCGTCACGTAAATGTTGCTATTACTTGCGCGTACGGTTACATTGGCGAATTTTAATGATTGTATATTATGCGTGGCCTCTAATTCATTATACAAACAATGAAAACTCATGATTCAGTATTTGTAAGGCATGTTTGGTATTACAACAGCATGTAACGGACACATTTAGAGATTTTTCGTCGTAATAATGGCGGGCGTTAAGCCACACAAGATGTAGTAATAAGTAAGCTACATAAACTATACGCTTTTTATAATCATTACTTTTATTACTTTTATGCCCGTTAGTTTATTATTATTGGGTAACCAAATATTATCAAAATATGGGCAAATTTACTTCAATCAAATGAATTTCAATATACATTATGTAGTTATTAAAGTTAATGCAACTTAAAACATAATTTTATTACCACATTTGAAATGTGATAAATAATAATGTTTTGTAAATGGGTTTTTTATTTATTTAATTTATTCAATAATAAACAATATATACACATATATACACTAATAAAACTAAATAAGAGTATGTACATTTAACCTAAATTTAAAACATCCACATGTGGTATGGAGCCAAGAACGCTGGCTGCATTCCCACGATGGATTGCAGAAATCCTTTGCGCAAGGAACCAGCCAGTGTTCTTGTTTCTAGTGATGTCATTCAACCTTTTATTTAATTTTTAATGGGTTTTTTGTTTTGCTTTTTATAAAACAACAATAAAATACCCTAAGTTTTTGAATCGAATCATTGCTTGTATTATGTATTCTGTGTCATTGCTAATATTGAAGGGTGGTACAGTGGTTTGCAATATTTGTTATGTCCATGCAATGCTTCTAAAATTATCAAGGTAAATACAATTTTTTGGCTATTAACATTCATTGCTTTTATTATATTTGCACTCGCTCAGTGGTGTACGATTATTATTATTTCGTCTGGGTTTTTTTTATTATGTTTTGTGGGAAGCATTATAACATACATTTTATAAAAGGTTTTTTACGTACATTTTTGTTAAATGATTAAGAAAAAATGTACGTAAATTACACAAATACATCGATACGTATTCACTATTTAGTATATTTTATATCAAATTTCGTTAATTATTGTCTTCTCTTTATTGTAGCGCTCCGATCCACGTGATAACCGGCTCCGCTGGATGCAGAGAGGACACCGACAAGTTTATACGTAAGTATATAAATCCTTGTTAATTTATCATGGTATAAAATTATAGGAATACAATTTGCTATTGATATTTGAATCTTATTCATATTTCACACCAATAATAAAAAGACAAAAGTATGAGAATGTAAAAACTCAGGTCGAATCAGAGTGAAACTCCTCTTCCTCCTTGCTTAGTGCTCCTCAGTACTGAGAGTATCCGGTATGGCTATAGCTGTAGATCTCTAAAAAGACCTTAAGAAGCTTTATCCCGTATTACTAAGAAGAACAGTACAAAAGACGCGTTAAATTGTATATCCCGGCTGTTTGTCTAGTACGGCAGTCGTTAAGCCATGTCAGAGGCCCTTAGGGCGGCTTGATAAACTCTCGACACCAGAGTTGGCCACTCTCATTCGATGAGAAGAAAAAGACAGTTAGTAATATTGTAATTGTAATTGACTATTTACTTACTAAATAACTTATCTTATCGTATTAACGTATATTTTGCAGCTAACAGCCCAGATTGGTCTGCGTTCCGTTCGAGTGACTACGGATACACTCGCTTCAAGGCATACAACAAGACGCATATTTATATGGAACAGGTCAGTTCATGTATTTACTCCGTCACATTTCAAAGTCAGACATTTAACCACGTCCCTGAAGCGACACCCCCCCACACAAGTAAAACTGTGATTTGTGATTTTGCGATTCAAATCGAGAGTAGGTAAATAGGTTTCTTCAATACTAGCGTGCTACATCTTAGACTACAGTGGTGCTTGACATCAGGCAGGCTGTAGACAAAAAACCTGTTGTTGACGGTGTGAATACCTTTTATATTGAAATGGACGGGGCAACCAGAATTTTAGAAGCATCCTTTACGTACTTTGCGTTGTCCTTTCGGTACCGTACCACTATCACACTTTTGAAGTTACAGAAAATCAAAATGGTCGGCAAAAGTTTTTTACTTATTGTTGTTGAGTGAAAACTTTTCAAACGATTGAAACACCTTTGCTGTTGGCCCATTATAATTCGAAACACGTGGCACTGTAATGGACAAATGTATCGCTTTCCATCAAGCATGCTACTCCTCGATGAATTTGTTGCAACTTCAGAATTATTATTATTTCTCAAATGACGGTACACACCACAGAAGACTGTATCAAAATCCGAGTAGTGGTTTTGGAAGTATTGACCGTATAGGTAATTGGTTTGCATAATTTTATCAATTTGTTGGATTATTCGTTTTTTTAACAAAAAGTACTTACTAGACTGATGAAAAACAAAATTATGGGACCACCTCGGGAACAATCCCCATCGAATAAATAAAGAATTATTTAAATCGGTCCATAAATAACGGTGTAATCGCCTAGCACACCCACAAAAAAACTTTCATACTTGATTATAAGATCCTTTTTTAAGTCGGTTAAAAATGACAAACATTTTCGTATATTCGTAATAACACGTAATATGTATGTTTGTTTGTTTCAGGTGGACGTAGATCTAGAGGGCAAAGTGATCGACTCCTTCTGGGTGGTAAAGGATACTCACGGACCTTTCAACATTTAACACTAGATGGCGCTGTACAAGCTTAACACACGCTAGTTGCTTGCCACTTGTAGTCTAGCGTGTGTAATAAGCATTTTGTAGAGGTTCAGTTACTTCAAATATTTAGCAATGTTTCAGCCGTTAAATACTTGGAGTATCCTAGTAACTGCCTCATACAAAATTAACTAATAGAAAAAGCTATAAAAATAATCTAGTAAATTCAATCTCAGTTAACTTTAGTTAGGATATTACCAAAAAATACCAATATTAACTTAAGATTTATTTACTGATCTGAATTTTGGCTGTTTAAGTTTAGTTAACAATGTCATAATAACGTAATATGAGTATTATATTTAGATCTTTATACAATAAATACAGTAAATAGTACTCCAATAATATTGTAATACTTGGGATGTGATATTTTGATGCTCATTATATTTTGTCATAAACCAATAGAAATAAACATATCAAGAGTTCGACAAACATTTTCTAAATATATTTTTGTTGATACGAATTACATATATATTTTTGTCGTATTTTTAAGTATATGTATATTTAGATTTTTTCCATATTATACTTTTAAGAAATAGTTCAAAATGTTTCATTTTAAACCTAACCTACATAATATTATATGTACCAATAAATGTAATCGTCTATTCACTATTGTAACTAAACTTTCAAACCTCACAAAAGGTTTATCACAATTGAATAGAAAAATATGATATGTTGCTAACGAAGATGATGAGTTGAGTATATATTTATTTAAATATGTCATTTTACTCAAGCTAATGAACAGTTAAGGCTACGTAGTTACATGTATACAGCTATCGGTTATTCAATATATGACTGACTTAACTAAGAATAGATCTTAACGGTCATATCGTACTTTAAGTCTTATAAAAAAAAAAATTGCACACATATATAAGTACCTACATACACTTTGAAAATATAGTAAGTTATTATTATTATCTATATATTTTCCCAAGCCAGAAACGGTCTCACTCGAGATCAAGAAAGTGTGACCGTTCTTGCTTAAAATGTATCATATAGATATACCTATGTAGGTATTTTTTCAAAGTAGGTATGTTTAGACATTTCTTTATTATTTCCAGAGCTCCGGTGCACATCATAACGGGCTCAGCCGGTTGTAAGGAAGGCAGGGATACTTTCAAACGTAAGTAATTATTATTTATATCTCATATTATCATATTACTTACGTATTTTAACTTTTGAACCCACTTTTCGTATATAACAGAATATATTTGGGGACACGGCAATGTCCTGTTTTTTTTTAAATTATTTATATGTATAAAATATAATTAATTATTTTTTATTATAAAAAAAATGTGTAGAAATTAACAAAGAATTACGCATGTTGTCAAGGTTTATAATTAAGTCAAAGTTTACTTATCATTATATTCAGTAGTCATCAGGAAAATGACAAATAAATTGCACCAGTACTGCAAGTGGCGCCACCATTCGTTTTACACTTCTAGCCGGGGTATATAAAGTTACGTTAACATAGATAAATAATGATTTTAAAGAAACCAACATATCCACAAATTTTCGCTTTTATAATACTGCTGTAATGTGATAATTATTTTTCAGACAATCCGTTCCCGTGGTCCGCGTTTCGTTCACAAGACTACGGCTACACCAAGTTTAAAGCATTCAACAAGACACATATCTATATGGAACAGGTGAGTTTTGTCTTTATCGTAGTTTGTTTACAATGGACGTAAAATCCGGCGTCTTACCGTCAAATCACCAGCAGATTTTATAAATTTCAGACGTTTTAACTCAGAAAAGAAACTTGTCAGCCTCAGAACTCTTTGGTGCTTCTCTGTCTTTGATAGGCGTTTCGTTTCCGAGTGAAAACTTTCTAAATTTACGAAACACCCTCCTGAAGCGACACTCGCACAAACGCGTTATGGACTAAAGCGGTACTTTCATCTGTACTGGAATGGAACTGGCTTGCAGTTGTACCTACCAATGTACACTTAATAATATCGTGGTTTGGTTTACCTTTTCAAATAAATTTAATTATGACACCTACAAACATGTGTAAAGTTATGAGTATTCCCAATTTTTATTTGTACTCAATTTTATGCCCAGCGAATTGAGTCGATACCTTTTTAACCTGTTTCAATCTGTGCTGTGGTGGGTGGAAAGGTAATGCCATCCTTTCCACGCACTTGTGCGTTGGCATCAAAAAAGTGCCTATAGCTATAGGCCAATTAAATTTGAAATAACTTGACCCCGTATAAATAACACAATAATTTATTAACCTACCTATTAATTATTTCCAGATATCAGTGGAGCAAACTGGGCAATCGATAGATTCGTTTTGGCTTGTCAAGAACAAAGGTTTACGCTTTCATTAACAATCTTCTCCGTTAATAATTAATTACAAACTACATTGTAAGTAATTGTTATTGTTCCAAAGCAAGGTCGAGAAATGCATAGAATATCGGGCGTTGACCTTTTAATCCCTGTCTCTGTTGTATTCTTGCAAAAAGTATTGACGTCTCAGACATGTCAGTGGTTTGTGTGAGCGAGATAGTTGTACTTTTACGTGATAGTGACAAAGATTTATATACACAGGTCAATAACCGAGATTCTATGTGGAACGTGAAGGGACCATAGGTTTATTACATTCCGGCTGTTCGTCGCGCAGTAGTCACCATGTCAGAGGCCCTAAGGGCGGTTTGAAAACTTGACACGAGATTTTGCCATTGATGTCGGCGTACTTGCTCATAAGTATTATTTCATAAAATATTGAAAACTAACCCACCTAAACTGTTTTTTGTACCTGTCTGTGGTCAGTATTTGATATGGCGAATAAATAAATCTTTACTAATATTTACATCGTTTTTATTTCCTTATAATAAATAATTAGGTGTAGGTAGGCAAGATAATATATTTAACAACTTTTAGGAATTAGAGTACTCGATTATGTCATGGATTTTAAAGTTACTAACAACCTAGTAAAGCTCAAGACCACAGTAGCTCCCTTTATCAAAGAAAATTAGCTGGATCGATGCCTATGGCTTCTAACAACGTGCACTTACTATAATACCTAAAAGATTTTGCCCCATTTCTAAAGTAAGCAACAAATTCACTCGAATTATCAACCCTCCAAGCACAATTATCATTTAGCATCAACAAACTTTGTACACAAACTGCCGTTAGATTCAAAGGTTTACTGATATTGTTCTGTACATTTATTTTATACTGTTTAAATTCATTTGGAACCGTTTTCAATTCTTTAAAAAACATTTTTTCAACAGCCCGTCCCGTGTACGGACTTATAATCAATTCACTAAAATCGAAATTCGCGTAAAACGCGAAAAAGCCTCCCAAAATCTGATACAAACCTTCATTGTTACTTGAAGTGATTTTTTTCCTGCTAAAAGCCACATTGAAGTTATTTGTGCTATTTAGTATTAGAGCTGGGCTATCGACTTGGAGTTCCAAAACTGAAGGAAGCATCGATATCTGTTGCAAATAAAATATAACCATCATCATCAACCCGTAGCTCGTCAAATATTTGGGTCTTACTAGTTTATGTAATTTAGCCCAGTATTTGATTAATTGAGCTAGTTTGAAGGCTCGATCGTCTAGTGTTAGTAAATGGTTTAATAGTTCGCTTTCGTATGTTCCTTCATGCTTGAAGTTAAGATCGCATGTAATGTCGAGTGGTTTGTATTGGAAGGTGATGGCGGGAAGTCTGGCTCTGGTGTGAATGTTGTGGTATATGTTTGAAGATTGGAAGGCAGTGGTGGCGAGGGAGATGACGTCATCGTGGTGTTGGTGTGGTAAGAAGACAGTGAAATCTACGTCACTGCCGCTCGCGCCCAGCCCGGTCGACAAGGACCCGAATAGCTTTACTTTGCAACCTGAAAATATAGAGTACCTAGATTTAATTGTATAGGTACCTACCTAATACTTTTTCTACACCACTAAATAACCCCATTATTTTTGGCAGAACAGACAGACCAATAAACCATATGGGGACAAATAAATAATAAATTAGATTTTTAAAATTAGCCCACAACACGTTTTGGGAAACTTTAAGTGTATTGGGCAAGTGCACAAATAAATGCAAATTTAATCAAGATCCCGTACCAGGCCATACAGTACTGAGCGTGTCTTCCACATCACGTTGCATGACTTCCAGCGCCCTGCTCTGGGCGGCAGACGCAGCCACTCTCCCAATCAACTGCTCTACTTGCTTTTCAAAACAATCTTGTGGGTGAAACACTGGTTGAGACTCAATCGGGGAAACTATTGGTTGAAATTCCATTGGGTTAGTCGCTGGTTGTAGCTTCATAGGATAAACTGCTGGTTGAAACTCCAATGAGAAAGGCGGTAGTTGTAACTTCATTGGGTGAACTCTTGGTTGAAGTTGCCTTGAATATAATGCTGTTTGTGGTTCCATTGGATAAGCAACTGATTCAAGCTTCATTAGATATACCGCTGGTTTAAAATTCATTCGATAAACAGCTGGTTTAAACTTCATTGGGTAAGTCACTGGTTGAAACTTCATGGGGTAAGTCACTGGTTGAAACTTTATGTTTTGATACTCCAAATGTTGTGATTGGTTATAGTTGGTGGCGTCCAGGTGTAAAGAAGACGATAATAGAAGAAGTAAAGCGCCTGATGGAATTTTAATAAAGGTTAAAAAAATCATTGAATAAAGTTTGTAAAATTTATATCATGACATGAATGCAACAAATTTTTAAAGCTTTTATAAACTAACGGCTGGTTATTCATTGAAAATTTATTAGTTTTAAGTTGAATAAACTTTACTTACCTATAAAATATCCCATCACTTCAGCTCTACTAACATAGGTAGGTACTAGACCTTTTGAACCGGTGATCAGTTTTCACCACCACTCTATAGTAAATTCCTCAATCAACTAAACAGTAGGTAAATAGGAAAATAAACAGATTGATGAAAAACCTTCTCAAGGTGCAAGCAAAGAAGCGGAACGCTGCATGTCTATGCGTCAGTAAACAAAACTTTTACAATTTTCTGATGAGCTTAGCGCAAAAACTCTTCCGCGACACTGTTTCCTTTTGTACTTCTTGGAGTACTGAGGCAGATTCAATTTATTGCTTTTTATCAGGTTCGCACCACTTTTTAGTAAGCGCATCTTGAAGTGGGCGCCTGCGATACAGGTTTCGTACCCAGTGCAGGGCTCACAAGAACATGTTAACGTAAATAGGTTTAATATAGAATTAAGTTACCTTAAGGTTTGTAAGTGCTTTTGTTTAATAAATAAATTTGTATTGTATTGTATTGTATTATCAGTACTTATATCAATTATTGTTTTCAATGTGCTTACTGTTTAAAATAAGATAAAAGATAAGATAAAATATTTAAAAAAAAATTGCGTTAATACATTTGTTAACATTGTAGGTGTCCCTGGCAACTGCTGTAGGATTCCTTTTGTAAATACATACAATTATATACATGTAATACCGAGTCCGATTGTTTCTATGTACATATAAGCCCTGCCCGGCTTCGCACGGTCACATACACATATATGCACGGTATATATTACATACACCGCCCCAGCCGGTCGGTATATACTGCTGCAATCAAAATCTGTTATGTCTTCGCAAATATTCATCAATTATCTGGCGCGCATAGTACTTTATATGCTGTAAACAGCCGTTTATACCTATCTACATTAATTCGACAATGTTTTAAGGTATTAAATTTAATAAAGGTTAATGCTGCAGTAGTTAAAATCGCTATGTAATAATTTATCGTAAAAATTATAAGATAAAAATTGGTTATTGCGGGTTATACCTACCTTAGAGATGAAAATATACCATCGCGTACTTTGTTGTAGACCTTATTAAAGTACCTATATAATACTTAGTACATTCTTTTGATCTAATCACGTAGAGTTCATTCAGCCAGCGTTTGCCAGGAAAGCGCAAAAATATGTGTTTACGACTTCACATTAGAAATCTTGAAATTATCAGACTATGAGACATGACTAAATTAATTTTCCAACATTTTGATTTCATAGTTTTTATCGAATAGTAGATAATAATAAAAACAATTAGTCTATAAAACATGTTGGGTAAACATTTCGCATGTACCAGTTCAATACCTGTGAAAAAACAAGTACTTACTTAATCATCATGAACGAACATGTCTAAGGCTAATTTACTAAGTTTTGTAGTGCCATCATCATCATTCATCAGTAGTTCTGAAATAAAACTCTTTCCTAATACCGTTGTAACTTTAGTTGTAATAACCAGCTAGCACTTACGTCAAAAATAATGTCGAAAATTAGCTCGACATGTTTCGGAACACTGAGGGTTCCATCATCAGGAGGACGAGTCAGCACGCGCGTCCCGGTTTTTCGTTCGTTCATTTAAAGTTAGTTGTAAGACTTCCGGTTATTACAACTAACTATAATCATGCCTTACGGGAACTATAACACAGTGACCGTTGTAACTGTTGCCAGTGTGGGTGTTACTGTGGGCGTTGTCCTGCCACGCTCGCTTCGCGCCTGCGCCCGAGGACTTCTCCGTGCAGTTAGAGCGCCTGCTGACCACCATCCGACTCAACCCAGCGCGCGCGGCGCTCGTGCCCGGCGTCATTGACGATGTACTGCAAGCACTGGAGCCGCGATTCCCAGGTAATTAATATTTCTTTAACTTATTCTTCTTAGTTTCCTCCTTCTTGAAGCCAGTTGTGGCACTATGGACTAAGCTTTTCATGGTTCATCAACAACATCAATAGTTATTCATGGTCCATGACCAGATCAGACTTAGCTTATTTTACTCTACATTCTTGAAACCACTTGTGGTGCTATAGTTTGCGCGGTCCACACACATACCTACTTAAAAGTTTTTTTTGTGAAAAATAAAAGATTCATCCATGATCTAATCGCGTTAAATTCGCATTTTCAGGGAGCAAAGCGGAATTATACGGCTCCATTGCTACTGGTCTTGGAATCTTTCAAAGCGATATAGATGTTGCTATCTCCCTTCAGCACGAAGATCCTGCAAACTTGACAGAGAATGAGCTCGTGATAAAGGCTGCAGATATTATATGTATACTTCAACGCCCGCAGACATTTCAGGTGATCAAAGTGCTTTCTAGGCCTAAATTTCCAATAGTGAGCGTGACACATCTACCGAGCCGTTTCATTTTAGACATCAGCTTTGGCAGCCACGACGGTATCCGCAACTCCAAGTTGGTACATCACCTGATGACCCTGGACCAGCGCGCAAAGGACCTGGCTCAGATCCTCAAGTACTGGGCGCGGCTGCATGGTCTCACGGGGCACACCATGCTACCCAGCTATAGCATCGTCGCCATGACAATATTCTACATGCAACAAAAACAAATCTTACCACCAGTTGCCTCTCTTCAGGTCGATGCAGATATATACATGGTGGGACACTGAAACACGGGCTTCAGGGAAGTAAACTATACGTCTGATAACCAGGAGACGCTGTGTGCTCTACTGGGAGGGTTCTTCAGATATTACGCAGATTTCAACTTCGAAGACTACATAGTATCACCGTTTGTTGGATATCCGATAGAGATCGATCGATTTAGAGTTTGGAAGACTGTTCCTGAAGAATTTGATTTGTATAGAGCAAACGTACGCCTGAACCTTACGGAACCTTTAAAGTCAGAGACTCCTATAGTTCAAGATATGTTACAACACAACAGTAACTTGGTTGAGCGAATCATAGCTCCTGCTCGAAGACGGCTCGTGGAAGAAACTATTCGATACGCAGCTGACGAGTACCAACCTGGCTGTCAAGGATATTTCGAAGCAATATTGAGTTACAAAAAGTAATGAAGTCATAGTTTTTAGTTTTAAGTTAATATAAGTAAGTATATAAGTAGGTGAATTAATCAATGCAAATATTTTTTATCCAAATCTGACAATAGAGATAAATACTTTGACAATCAAAGGAAGAAGGATAAATACAATATATCTACTTGAACGTCGAAATGTTTGCTAATATCTATTTTTGACTTTGGCTAATAATATACTAAAAATATACGAACACGTAAATACATGTTTGATTAGTATTGTGTAGGTACTTAGGTACTTGATAAGTAGTAGATTGTACATTTATAATGTAATTATATTAATAACCGTTAGAAATTCACGGTCGATATCTGAATCAGTTATGTGGTCTTGTTAAATGTTATTATTGCAAGTTACAAACTGGTTTACAATTTAGCTATTGATCTTGTTAAATTGACTTATAATTGCATGCTTAGTGATCTTGTGGATGCAGAGATAATTTGTAACAACGAGTTTTCATGCTAATTAATTTGTATATTTAATAAATTGTTATGTGAGGAGAGATCGCTCGGGTAGAAGACTCAGTTAGTAACTAGTAACCGGCCATGTATATATCAAAATGTGAGTAAATTATTTGATATAATTAATTAAAAATACCTACAAAGATAAAACATCATAAAAAATTAGAAACATAGGTAACTATAATTCCTAAAATTAAGTTTTTAACTTACTAAATTTTAAGTTCACTTATAATGAAGTAATGATCTGATCTGTTATATTTTATTGCATAAATTAATTGAATTGGTCTGTTTTATACCAAGAGCAATAAATAACAGTAGGTATTATCACGGTAAAAAAATAAAAAATATGTCGAGAAAACTTTACATTTCGGGCGTAGCTGTGATGATATTACATTAATTTGCTTATGCTTGATAAGCTCACACCTAATACCTATAAACTATCGATCAAATTAAATTTATTAATGATGCCAATATTTTGAAAAAAAATAGAAATTACCACCTTGAAATTATTATCAGTAATTACTAAACTAATGCCATAAATCGTTTCTACTAGTGTGTGTGTTGCTATGCGCGGTATCCTGCGCCCGCGCACGCTCCGCTCCCGAGGACTTCTCGAGCCAGTCAGCGCGCCTCCTCACCAGCATCCGGCTGAGCCCCGCGCGCGCCGCCCTCATACCCGGCGTCATCGGGGACGTCGTGCAAGCACTCCAGACTCGGTTCCCAGGTAATATTAATTAATACTTCCACTTCCTTCGATCGATCAACAACTTTGTTTTTTAATCTATGTAGCACATTGGCTTCCCATAACGCGTCTGTGTCTTTTATAGGAATTAACGATGTTCAGATTCAGATTTCAGATTGAAAAAGGGAGGCCAAAGTGCTACATAGTCCGGCAGTTCACCAGCTGGTTGTCTGAAGTGACATTGCTCGAAAGTGGAACATGCCTTTACTGGATGATTGATTAAAGCCAGTGATTTTCCGGAAATATTAGTTCTCAATAAATTCTTATTTTCAGGATGCAAAGGGGAACTGTACGGCTCCATCGCAGCAGGACTTGGAATCTTTCAAAGTGACCTGGATATCGCCATTATATTCCAACACGATGATCCTTCTTTAAACTTGACGGAAGCAGAAATGGTGCTAGAGACTGCAGATATAATGCAACAACACTTACGGACTTTTGAAGTAGTCAATGTGATCCCAGTGACGCGGGTTCCTATAGTGAGCGTCACTCACCTGCCGAGCCAGTTCAGCGTAGACATCAGCTTTGGCAACTACAACGGCATCCGTAACTCCAAGCTCATATACCACCTGATGACCCTGGACCAGCGCGCGAAGGACCTGGCTCAGATCCTCAAGTACTGGGCGCGGCTGCATGGTCTCACGGGGCACACCATGCTACCCAGCTATGGTGTCGTCACCATGGCAATATTCTACTTGCAGCAAAAACAGATCTTGCCTCCAATCACCTACTTTCAGGCCAACGCTGACAAATACATGGTTGGCGACTGGAACATGGGCTTCAAAGAAGAAAATTATACGTCTGATGACCAGGAGACACTGTGCGCTCTACTGGGAGGATTCTTCAGATATTACGCAGATTTCAACTTCGAAGACTACATAGCGTCACCGTTTGTTGGATATCCGATAGAGATCGATCGATTTAGAGTCTGGGAGACCGTTCCTGAGGAATTTGACTTGTATAGAGCGAACGTACGCCAGAACATCACGGAGCCTTTGAAGTTAAATACTCCTATAGTTCAAGATATGTTTCAGCACAACAGCAACTTGGCTCATCGAATCATAGAACCATCTCACCGGCTACTGGTGGAAGCAGCCATCGGTTATGCAGCTGAAATGTACCGGGAAGGATGTCTAGGCTTCTTTGATAAAATATTGCGTTACAACTGATTATAGATACTAGGTTTCAGTCTTAAGTCTGTAGTGTTCGTAGTAATTTAAGTAAATGACTTTAAATATTATTTATGTACATATTTAAAAAGTGGCCGTAAGACAAGGGACCTATAAAATTCAAATGTCCATATGAAGGTCATCATCTTCTGTATTCTGTGCCAACGAGTAACCTTGCCTGCATTGAATTGGTAATTAGATTTTAAATTATTTCTTATATTAGGTACTTGTATAAAAAATATTTTTATTACATAACTTACTTTGTCTGAAGTAGCTAAAAACGCCAGAATCGAAGTAGGTATACAAAACTCATTGGCGATTGACTGACATATTGATTATTAGTGATCTATCAACGCTCAGCCCGAACCACTGGACCACAGAACAACGATCGGGCCACATCGCCCCCGCGCGCGCCCCCCCAGGGCGACAAGCATGGACTTCAAAGCTCTGTGCACTGGACGGATCGGGCTGAAATTTGGCATGCATGTAGAAGTAATGACGTAGCCGTTCGCTAAGAAAGCATTTTTTAAATGCCACTTTTAAATCGGTGAAATACACAAACAATAGGAAAAAAGATTTTTGTTTCTTTAGTCTGAGGTGAAATAGGGTTTGCAAGTTTCTGAATGAAAGCGGAGCCGCGAACACCCACTAGTCTTCCTTATAAGTAATCTTCCATATAAAAGAGTAACTTTACAATCGCTGACACGACCCTTCTCCCACAACACCATTTCTTCAAGTGTACCTGTGTGAGATACTCGGAGACGACTTGTCTCCGAGACTTTAATCGTCTTGGAGTCTCGTGGTGGAAGAAGAACCTAGATTACACTTCACCCGATTCTCAGCGATCCCTACAGATGCGATTGTGACAACTCGTTGCACCAGACAATGACAAAACCTATTAGACACCTAATGTATGGAAATAAACTGAATGAAGCCACAAATAGGATGGTGTTATTAATGAAACCTTTATAAATAAAGTAGCTGTTAATGTAAGATTAATATGCATTTAATTATAGGTAGTTATTGAGTCCGTTAGTTTGTTGAACGTGAACCCGTACGCGGGATGCATATCTTGTATATTCCATGGAGATCGTAAAATGTAAGTTTTTTTGCATTTAATTAGTAATAAGTAGATAATCTAGAATCATTTATCATAATCTAATATTTAAAAAATAAAAACTGACAGTTGTAAAATTAAATTAAGAACTTACTTACATACCTACTAAAATAAAAAATATTCATATATATTGCGATGTAAAAAAATATAACGCCAGTTGGTGGGAAAATAGGAAAAGTAATAAAGATAATTTTAAAATGAAAATGGACAAATTAAAAAAAATACACATCTATGCTATACCTAGTTATTTGTAATAATTGTGTTTCTGTGTATTCTAGTATGGTTGTGGTGGTGCGTTGTGTTGCGAGCGCGCACTGCGGCATGGGACGGTTACCGTACGGCACCGGACGCTTGCCATAAATCACCGGACGCTTGGCTTGAAACACCGGACGCTTGCCATAATACACCGGACGCTTGCTTTAAGACATCGGACGCTTACCGTACAGCATCGGACGCTTGTCGGGCAGCAGCCATACGATTACTACAGCGACTTCGGTTACCCCCCACGCGCTTGCAACAAATAACGCTTCTGGAAAAGGACTTGCGGTACGCCCTGCGCACTCGATGGCCAGGTATGTTGCTACTAACTCTGTATGTAATAAAGTAATGTTATTCTAAAAGAGCTATGGGAATGTACATTGAGATGCAGTGATATCTAAAAACTTTTTACGGTACGTTAAATTTAAATTTTGACTTTACTTGAACAAGTCTATGTACGGGGTCTAGGTATATGTGGTCGCATAACAACTTTTGTACTAATTTAGGTAGGCATAACGTTTTTAGGACTAATAATAATTTACCATAACAACTAAACGCATAACTGTTTTCGCATAATGTTTACTAGCATAACCACCTATAGCATAAACATAACTTAGCATAATGTTTAAAGGCACACAATTAGAAAAGCATAACAATACCTATAAAACATAATGATCAACGGCATAAACTTTAAACTCCTAACTAAAAAGCAAGAGCAAAATAGCAGACTGTGCGTGATAGAAACTAGAAAGCAACCTAAAGAACCTAATCTACCTTCTGTCACAGACAAGTGACTTCGAGTCCAACACTTGCACTACAACAGGACTTGGCTCCTCCTCGCTTCGCTCGTCGTCGCATGTGCGTGGTAGAAAGCAACCTAACGAACCTAATCTTACCTCCTGCAATAGCTAGTAATTTAACATTAAAATAAAAATGTTAATTATGTAGTAATAATAATAAAAAAACAATTATATAACATAATATGCCATGTGTTTTTATGGTAAAATAAAATTAGGAAAAATAATAAATGCCTTAAGACCATTATGCGTCTCATCAATAGTCGAATTGAACATAGTACAATAGATTGTTATGCTAAAAACACATTATGCCAAAAAACGATTATGCAACAGTTACATTATGACAATATATATTGTGCTAAATTCATTTTGACAAAGTAAAATAGGAAAAAAAAATTATGCGTTTTAAAAGGATCCCCTATGTACGAAAAGGGTGTTTGCATTTGTTACCAGCAGCTATGTGTAGGTACTACTTAAGCTTTATAAATATCATTATTAAAATGTTATGTTACCCATTATTATTTTTAGGATTTGCTACATGAAACATAAAATCTGATAAGTGTAGCTCGAATTTATAACGCCTACAACAATGGAATAGTTTGTTTATCTTTACTTCGTTAATGCTTTCCTATACCTACCTAAGTATTTAATATAAAAAGAAGTAAGATATGTGATTTCTTTTTATGTAAAAACTTATAGGAAATCAGTCATAGGCGACTTTTAATCCTAAAATATATCGAGTGAAACCGCGGGCGTCCACTAGTTACTAATAAATCACACTTTCCAGAAGCAACTGTTACGCCCTTCGGTGCCATCATGTCTGGTCTAGGTATCCTGGGCAGTGACATAGACTACTACGCTCACCTAGAGGGGCCTTACCATGAGAACATCATCTATGAAGTGCAGGACCTCCTGGGGCAGTTCCCGCATGCATTCAGGCGGCCTCAGGCCGTGGTACCGGCTGCTATGCCGCATGTCAGGTTCATACATATTGATACAGGCAAGTATTCATTAGTACAATTGATAGTGTTTTGGCAGCCTCGTTAGAGGCCTATGCTCAGCAGTGGGCGATAACAGGCTGACGATGATGATGACAGCCTCGCTTGAGATCCAGACTATTCTGTTAGACCTATCTACTAAGATGCTCGTATTTCGTAGTATTAAATTTAAAAGTAATTCCGTGAATCTGAATGAAAAAATTCGTTGAGTATAATAAGGGCAACTTAGATTGGTATCATTACATTATTGGTAGCATTATGTTGTGTTGATGCACTTAAAATATTTTTAATTATTTTTATTCTCACATTTCCTGCAGGTTACCAATGTGACGTCAGCTTCAAGCAACGCGATGGTGTACAAAAAACTGCCCTCATGAAGTACTACATGGATCAAGACCGGACCATCCTAGACCTCACCACCATCATCAAACACTGGATCAAAATCCACAAACCATTCAACCGAAGACGAATATTATCAAACTTTGCCGTAGTCGTTCTAGTCATATTCTATCTTCAGCAAAAAAATATGCTTCTACCAGTTGTAGCTCTTCAGGAAAACTCTGTAGATTTTATAGGACACTGGAATATGGGATTTAATAACGTTACTTATAGGTCATCTAATAATGACACTCTCTACCAATTACTTGGGGCTTTCTTTCAGTACTACAACCAGTTTGACTTCGAAAAATATATAGTGTCGACTTATATGGGAAAACCTATCAAAAGGGCCGATTTTGAGCACATTTCTTCATTACCAAAAGTATATGATTTGTATAAAAGTAATGTTAACAAACATTTAGCAAACACTTTTAACATTTCCGCGCCAGCTTTGATACAAGATCCCTTTATGCACAATAATAATCTTGCCTATGATATGACTAAAGAAGTTTTGATTAAATTTAAATCAGATTTGAAATTTTCTGTTGATAATTTTTTCGACAACAGAGAAGACTTTCTTTGTGTGATATTAAATAATGACAAACTTATAGATTGTAAGAATTAAATTAGATACAAAAATAAAGACCAATAAATGGACAAATCCTAGTAGGTACCTACCTACTTTAATTTGTAAATCCTATACAATATATTGTAAATTAATATAAAGGTAATATAATGTGTATTGTATTTAAAAGACTGATACTCATGTATTCAATTCTTGAAAAATACTTTAATCAAATTTGTATGTCAACTGTAAGATGCTACCTGCCAAGGATCTCTCTCTCTTGAGTCGTATTCCTCATGACTGAGGGTCGTGACTCCCCCGCAGAATTTATCCGCTAGGGGAGTTTTCTTGGGCAGATACATCGTGGTGGGCGCCCAGGTCCTGCCACGGAAGACACATGTCCTAGGATATTGTGGTCCTCAAACATGTCGGTTTCCTCACGATGTTTTCCTTCACCGTTAAGCGAGTGCAAATCCACACATAACTTGAAAATACAAGTCATTGGTGTAGGGCCGGATTCGAACCCGGGTGCGTCTGAATGAAAAGCACACACTGGAACCGCTACGCCACACTCGCTGCCAAGGATAAATGAAGTCTAATAAACAATTTATAATACTGACTTCTGGATCACAACAAACTGGTGTAATTTTGTATGGCTAAAAAATATTTTAAGGCATTAATAGCCAATTAATTCTGTAACAAATAGATAAGGACAAATTTTTTAACATGTGTAAAACATTGTAGTTTAATACTTTATCTTTGGCTGAGAACATCTTATTTATGATGTACAAATGGAAGTGGTGTCATATAAAAGTATTGTTCCTGTTTTATTTCAATTGTTTCCTGTCATAAGTTCATGGTTACTGATTAATTTTTATTCGTTCATGTTTTTTTTGATTTCAACTCCATAGAACGGTGTTTTTCATACTGTGTGAACATGGCTTTAGCTCGTTGCGTGCGGTTCTTCATAACCAGGCGGCCATTTAGTCTCGTTTTGAACTGTGTTTGCTTCAGTATATTCTGTTTGTTTTCTTCATGGCTATGTCCATTATTCTTTTTCTTTTTCTTATTAGATTTGTCTTTGGGAACATCCATGGTAAAAATGGCTTCTAAGTATTTTTCTTTTGGTTGTCCATAAAACAGTTTTGTGGATGTGTCTATATATTGTCTTATCTTTTTTAATAGTTTTGGGAATACAGCCACTGAACAGTTCCTACTGTGGTCAAAAGGGTCCTGTATGCAGACTGCTGCATCCAACCTGATCGGTTTACACACACCATTCAACAAGTTCTCCTTATAGAACTCAAATGTAGGCAAACTTCCAACATCTGCCAACACTTCCTTCTTTACAGCATACCCTAAGTATGGTGATATCACTTCACTATCATAATTAAAATTCCTGTAATAGGTAAAGAAGCCACCGAGTAACACATACAGATCATCTCCATTTGTGCTTTGAAACCTGAACTCTCGGTTGAAAGCTGTGTTCCAAGATTCCACAAAATATGGTTGTATGTGTTGTTGCAATGTCTCTACTGATGGTAGAATGGACCTCACTTGTAGATAGAAGATGACCATCATTGTGAGGCTGTAGTTAGGCATGAGGTTGGTCCCCGTCAACTTGTACACTTTAGACCAATACTTGATGAGTATGGCGAGGCGTAGTGCTCTAATGTCCATGTTGAGTAGGAAAGCTATAAGTTGGCTGTTGTACACTCCATGTGGGCTGGAGAAGTTAATATCACACTGGCAGGCGGTACGGGCGTGGACAAACTTCAGTATGGGCACTTTAGCTGTGTTGATAGAGATCATGTTGGTGTAATCTCTATACCGGCTGAGCAGTTGCCGAGCTGCCTTCACTGGGTTGCTGTAAGGGAAGTCTGAAGATAGTGACACAAAGCAATCTATGTCACTAGTCTGTATTCCCAGCCCCGTCACTATAGAGCCAAACGGATGGACATGACTACCTAGAATAGAAGAAAAATGCTAATATTAGTAAGATAATAGATGTTTCTTGCTTGCCTACATTATCTTATGACAAAACTAAAAGACTATGTCACTCTCAGGATCTTGTATTGTTATGGAACAATAGCATATGGGCACAAAATATTATGTCACTCCATAGCCATGTAAAATTAAATGATCCAATGAATACAATCTTGCCTTTATATAATAGTTTGATATCTTGTATAATCAGCAAATGCCTTAAACAAAAGCTGATCTCCAACTTACCTGGCCAGTTATGTGAGAAGATGTTTTCTAGGTCATCCAACAAGAGATTCAGCTGTTCTACTTCGCTCCTGGTTAGCCGTACTCGGGATAAAATCTCTTCAATTTGCTGGTCAAACGTTCCAGAATATGAAAATTTGCTCACATCTAGAATATCATCTGGAAATTGACGCAATACTTAGGTATATTTAGATAACGCGGGAATTAGAATACCACTTTGTACTGTTTAAAAACTAAACTTCTGTACAACAACATAAAGTACCAACTGTATTGTTCTATATTTTTTGTTGATTTTTGTTAAAATAGATTCGTATCGATGAAATTAATCACATTAAGATCATTAACTAATGCATTAATTTAATAGGTAGTTACTTCCATGTGATGCAGGTACTAGTTGAGCTTCTGTAAATTAGTAGGTGACGAGAACTAAGGTGACTATAATGGGAATACCTCTCATCATTATTTATTATTCAAGTCAGTATTACAGTAAGAGAAAAGACCACGAAAACGAAAGAGATTTCTAAAACCAAAAATATTACCTTTTTCCATAGGCGTACTACTACAGCCTTTTGTAGAATTATTCATGGTTGTATCGCAATCTTATAATCGAGCCTGTGCTTATTCAATAACCATATTCAAAGTTATAGATGCCGAGATATCACAATTTCTTAAATCGTAAACAAAGCCATATTGTATTGCGTCAAAAAACTTCGACAGCTGATGCTTTTCTTCCTATATATAATTATAGGTTATCTGACATACAAATGTTACCAGTAAGAAAATAAGTAAAGAATAACTGCGTGTTTCGATCAAGTCTGTACCCCTACCACAGGTTTGCAAAATACCACAACGTTTGTGAACATCGACTAAACTCAATACCATTGGTGATAGGTTAATTGGTATTATGCGTAGAGGGAGTATACTCCCTCTACGGTATTATGAATTACCTTACGTCACTCGATAGGTGACAAATCTACTCATTTCATTTCATTTATTCATCAATATAGGTACATAAAAGTACACTTATGATAGTCAATTCAGTACATAATTATACAAATCAAGTGTAATATCATTTATACAACATAAATATGTCATTACTTATAGTACCTACTTATAGCTCACACGCAGCGAAGTAAGGTGGCGAGTTAACTTGCGTCACGGAGTGTGTTAAGTTCATAACACGTGTGAACAGCAAACGCAAGTTAAGTAGCAACTTGTCAAATAAGTATAGTAGAATAGACCGCGGTTCTATTTTCTGGCTAGTTCAAGCTCAGACTAAGGAAACAACACCGTGCAATTCAACTATCGATATTATAATAATATAATTATAATAATAAGTTATTCATAGTAAGGACAGCGAGACTATGGAACTCTCTACCTGGAGCCCTGTTCCCAGAAAATTATAACCCAGGGGTCTTCAAATCTAGAGTAAATAGGTTTCTTCTAGGCAAGCGTGCTACATCTTAGACTATAGTGGTGCTTAACATCAGGCAGGCTATAGTCAAACGTAAGCCTATTTAATGTAAAAAAAAAAATATATAATGCGCGCATCCCTACGGCAAGCCGCCATCTTTGTGTCAGACTCACGTTAGGTATGCACGTTTTTTTCGTAGGTATTTCATGTCCATTCTTTTTTCCTATTGTCTGTGAGTCCACCTAGGTGAACTAAGCAGGTGGACCACGACCGAAGCCTGGTTAAAATAATTAGATACAGTAAATAGCTATTACCTGTAAGATCTACCCTACAACTTTGAATAGGTAACTAAAGGAGAACCAATATTTTTAGCTTTAGCCACGGTGCTCCGATTTGTTTTTAGCGTTGGTCCAGTCATTTTAAAACATTTACTAGAATAATAATAATTCAATATTTTGTTATTATTAGAAATAACCTCAAATCAAAACAGACAACTTGATGTTTTTTTTTCTCTTTTGCCTCTGCGGTGTTGCTGCAATTTCGCCAAACTTGATGTTGATTGACAACCATTTGACAGCACATCGAAATAAGACTTTGACGATCAATCCTGATTCTGATTGATGCTCGATGCTCGAAGAAATAAGAGGTGGTAAGGCTTTGACGTGATGCTCGAAGTGGTAAGGTCTTCGAGCATCAATCCTTTGACGATCAATCCTGTGGACCCGAAAAAGCGCGTATACCCGAAAGGGACGACGACAAATGACGTAGAATCTCAGGGCTGCCAGAGTCATGAAAATTCCCCTACTTTTGTTCATACTTACACACACACACACACATACACACACGTATAAAAGTTGTACGTAATCATTATTATCACCTGAAAAAGGGACTCATATAAAAATGACACACACAGTATGTCGATAAAATTTTAAGCAGGAATAAATTATACTAAGTAGGATTTGTAAACAAAATAATTATATGTTAAGTAGGATTTGTAAACAAAATAATTATATGTATATTTATTTCAAGGAAAACTATTTACATTGAAAAAACAAAGAATAAAGTAATAACCAACTACTTAAATAATTTGTTAATAATTTTTCAGGATTAAAGTAAGAATATTAAAAAAACTACTTAAACATATCTACAAATTTACAAAACGTCTTAACTAAAACTGTACATGAATATTACAAATAACAGAAATTTATCCTTTGGAATATCTAAATTCATGTACTTCATTTTTAACTTTTATTTATCTTAACAATTTTTTTTGTTATTTAAATTCAGATTACGTTGTTTTTCATTTCAATTCAGAGTACTTTATTTATGGAACTCTGTAAAAAATATGTATATACTGATTTTCCGCTGCGACTGCTCCATAACCGACTTCAAACAACAAACTTGATGGTTTTTTGGTGTGGTCCTCCATATACTACCGCCATACCACTCCTCCTAACCAAAGTGGCCTCCGTGGCTCTTAAGATCTTACCAACACCGTACCTTGTGTCTTCAAGTTTTGTAGTTCTCCTTCGGCAAGATATTCTCGTCGACACGGGTTTCGCCTCTCCACGTGGCATCCTCAGGACGTGTTGACTCCTCGAACGTCGGGTTTTCTACTACAAAAATGCTTTAAAATCTGTTGTGTAGTTTTAAAGATCTACATGCATACAGAGATAATGACAGACGTGGGAAGCGACTTTGCTTTATACTGTGTACGTGTAGTGATAGTGCAGTGATGTGGCATAGAGGTTGCTTCCATGAACCAAAGGCTCTTTTCATTGACCTTTGAACAAAATGAGCTTTGTGTACCTACATGTTCCTTATGTTGTCGTCTTTATTCATTGTTTTTGTAGCATAGTGGATCCTGACATTGAGATATTTTGTGCAAATTGCTTTTACTAAAAGTGAATAATGATCTACATTTGAAAAATGAAAATCAGTTGAAAATAGTCTAATTCCTAGTAATTTTTTCAAACATTCATGTAAATAATAATAATATAATAATCTCTTTATTTCAGATACAAGATCCATAAAAGTACATTTACATGAAACATTAAAACTATTATAATAAGTAACTTATATTTAAAATTACATATTTGTTTTAAAAGATGGTGCAGTAGATTTTTTTTTAGGTTTTTGTTTTGTCTGTAAACTTCCTCTGAAATTTCAGATATATGTGTGGGAATACTAAAACATTCGTAAAATCAAAAAAATAAAATAAAATAGCACACAGCACTTTATTTTGACACCGGCCAATCCATTCAGCGTTTGTCTTCAACTTATCACGCGACATTGGCAAAATTGCGGCCATACCGCAGAGACCACAACCAAGATTAGAATAGAATAGAATCTTCATCAATAATATCATAATATATTTATTTTAAAACTCACAACTTTAATCAATGGAGTCAATTGTCTGGACGTGGACGGGACATTCATCCTAACGGGAGACGTACACGTCTCCATTGGAGCAACATCATATTTCAGCGCAGCCTAGATTATTATGAGTAGAAAATTAATCAATGCCAATTTGCTGAATATAATTGACAACTACATATGATGTATGTTACTTTTTCTTTGGCTGCTCACAACTTAACTTATTCCCGTGTGGACGCTACTTACTATATCAACTTATTAATTAGAACATGACGCAAGTTAACTCGTTACTGTACTTCGCTGCGTGTGAACAGGCCTTAAGTGCTTAACTAAACTATAATTTCATCTGTCCACACGGTCTAAACACTGGCATGTTAAGTTGACGGGGTGAAGGAGACGCGAGGGAGGGGCGACTTATCACTTGAACTAGCCGGAAAATAGAACAGCGGTCTATTCTACTATACTTATTTGACAAGTTGCTACTTAACTTGCGTTTGCCGTTCACACGTGTTATGAACTTAACACACTCCGTGACGCAAGTTAACTCGCCACCTTACTTCGCTGCGTGTGAACAGGCCTGTAAATATAAGAGACAAACAATATCGGCCATTGAGACATGATTTTTGCTAAATTGCAGTGGAATTATGACTGCTGATCCAATTACGAGCACAGTGAGGCGCATGTATGACAGGCTGTAGTCTTTTTCTAACTAGGGTGACAATAAATTATAGGTATAATTAGGATATATCAATTCATCTTCTTACCAAATCTGGAGCAGTCTCTTTTGGGGTCCTATTTTACCTGCATCTTGCCAGTCATGATGATCCTTAGCTCTATTGACGCGTTAAGTAACAAACACCAACAAACTTACTTACAAATTAAAATGCACTTTAGTTTGTAACTTATAATAGTATCGATTCGGTTAATTGACAGGGAGGCAATGTAATCAAAATCATACACATTTTGCAGTAATTACAATATTTATTTACAAGTTCACATTTGAATTGCATATAAGTAGTTGCCTATATTCTATATTTTTTTACACTATCATGTGATGGTTTAAACTATGTACACCAATATAATCCTTTTCCCTGTGTTTCATGTACTAACCTAAACGAGTGATGGTTTAAACTATGTACAACAATATAATCCTTTTCCTTGTGTTTCATGTACTAACCTAAACGAGTAACGTGTTATATTTAAGTTATTTTGCCATTTTATTTTGATGTTTTCACTTTTAAGAAAATTTAAAATATATCATATTGCACAAATTATTTCAAGCACGAGTAAATATGGTCACCTTAGTCCCAATAATGTAATCTTACTTAAACTTTAGCATACCTGTAGAAAGATATATTGCAGCCACTATAAAGTTCACTTCTGCATCCCGGAACACTACAAGTTCTTACCATTTTACAATAAAATACATATAAATTAGTTACAAATGAAATTATTTTTTTCCCGCCACCTTTTGTCATATAATGTCATCATAATTTAATGTTGCTTGTGTGAAAAATAATATAATATTAATTTGTAACTTATTCTATTTTGTGTTAATTTCACAAATTAATTCAGATTTCTTTGTGTCGAGTAAGATTTATAATAAATAAAATTAAATAATATTATTTATTGCTAAATATTTCAAAACTTAAGTTGACAGTGACATTTATTACAGATTATTTTTTAAACTGGCAAGCTGTTGAAGCAAGACAGCAGCCTGCTCTATATGCCTCTCATTTTTGACCGATTTCAACCCCGATTTACCATTTATAGCAAATAAACTTTAAGTGTATAGCCATAAGGTTTCTATTCGTATAAAATCTAGTTCACATAACAAAATAGAGAACAATCCTGAGGGAAAGAGAGGGATGAAATATAAAATCCTTGTTGCAGCCATAACACTGAGGCCAAAAAAAAAAAACTGACATTTGTCTGTACTTATCATTGTCTTGTCATCATCATCTGACTGAGGAATTTGTTTACTTGACACTGGCAAATACGCGAAGAGCGAGACGCCAATTCTAAAAAAAAAAAAAAATTGTTTGTTTATACTTTATTCCAATGAGCACGTGTTTCGCAAATTTTTGTTGTTTTTGTTCGAAAAAAAACTAAAATCATTATCACCAATTTATATAGAATATCATTGATTATCACCACTCTAAAATGAATAGAACAAGTAGCAGTCAATTTGAAGTTATGGTCAATTTCATGGAAAGGTATACTGCACCATTGTTAATTTTGTTATATGTCGTCAGTGTTTTTCAATTACGAATATTTGTGCAGAAATGGTGATTTAAATAAGCGTGCTGACAACCCCCACGGCAGGCTTGCCAATTTAACTAAATGGGACGAGCTGGAAAGTGTCCTCAACATGGACACTTCGGGCTCCGTCCGCACAGGAGATAAGAGGAAGAAGGTACCTACTTAAGGCCTAATGTTGATCACTGCCTTCACTTACTTAGGTACCGCTCTCTTTTTATGGTGTTCCGTTTCAGTCAGCTAAATAATACTGTGGTGCAAGTAACCAAAACTAAATAGAGTAACTATTAAAACAACCAGTATCTTTTCTTTGGATGTATAGTATAAACATGTTATGTTTTTATGTGATTGCTTTGCTTGATTGGTAAAGGTGTGGAGCGATTTAAAAAATAATACTAAGAAAAAAGGCAGGTATGGTTTTTAATTTCACATTATTAATATACACACTATTTGAAATATTTTGTAAATAAATTGTATCTGAATGTTATAACAACATTGTTTTCCTTCAGCCTTTTCAATCAATTGAAAGCAACACAGAGCCGGAGGAGCCTCAAATGCAGGTTCAGCTCGAAGAAGGTTAGTCACAATTTCTATTTTTTTATTCTTTTTTCTATGATTGTGGTTGTTGTTGTGGTTGTTTAAGTGTGAAATATCACATGTTTTAATTTTATTTAAATATTTGAATAATGGGCGAGCAGCAAATTGCTGATGTGCCCATATCACACTGTGTCAAAATTGTTTTATTATAGTCCACACAAAGATAAAAAATTAAACAGTCCACTGGTGCAACGATCACAAGTTAACAAGAGACCAGAGTTATATTTATTTATTTATTTGAATAATGGGCGAGCAGCAAATTGCTGATGTTCCCATATCACACTGTGTCAAAATTGTTTTATATAGTCCACACAAAGATAAAAAATTAAACTGTCCACTGGTGCAACGATCACAAGTTAACAAGAGATTTTTTGGTTTTACGTAACCAGTCATCAAGCCGGTTCTTAAAGTTGTTTACAGATGTTGCACTGACCACCTCTTTTGGCAACCTGTTCCAGTTATGAACCACTCTGTTGCTGAGTATGTGGTGACCTGTGTTAGTTTTGGCAGAGCATCGCTTGATTGTCTGGTTGTGTCCCCTGCTATGATCACAACGATTAGTCTGTACAAACCAAATTGATGTATCCGGGAGGTTGTATAGTCCATTCAAAAGTTTAAAAGTCTCTATAAGGTCTCCACGTAGTCGCCTATATACCTATATGTCTTTATATACCTATAATTTATTAAAAATATATCACTAATTTTCACACTTTTCACAAAATTTGTTTTCATCAACAGTAAATTTAAGACCACATCACAGTGGGCTTACCACACCACTTCCTGTGGTTGTAGAAGAAGCTGGTGTGGTTTCGCAATCTCAGCACCATGCTGTGAGCCTGCCGCGAAGACTGTCAGCATCACCTCGCCGACCACTGCCGCCGCTCTCAGAGCCGAGGCGTCGTGCGCAGCGCCGCCTCCTACAGAGGTCGTCGAGGGTGGATAGTGCAGCTGACCACTTCGCGACCTCCGATAATGCATGGCGAAGTCTGGCAACAGAATTTGTCACAGAGAATAGGAGGCTGCGAGAGAGAGAACTGGAGCAGCAGTCTCAATGGCAAATTCTTTTTGCCAGGTGCCTGGACATTGCGGAGCGCTATCTGAGTCAGCGCAACTAGAGGTGACTAACTTTCAAATTTATAATACTAGTGTATGTTGAACTGGAATATTTGTACTTACTTCTTAAGTCATATCGAAACAAACTAAATTGCAAAAAACAAACTAAGTTTTTATTTAATTTTGTTATGTTATTTTACTGATCTTTTATTTACAATGGAACATTATACATTTTATGAAGAAATTATAAGTAATAAATATTACTATTTAATAAAAGCAAGTGTGTGTTGGTCTGTTTTTTCGGATTTTACACCTTTCTTGATGTACCATGTACCTGGATTATGTTGTTTTGTTGTGTTATAAGGTAGAATAATTAATGAATCTGTATGTGTGTAATATAGTATTGACTATTGGATGCCTGCGGCTTTGCCGGCCATATTTAGATATTGCCGGCAAAGCCGCAGGCATCTAATAGTAAATACTATATAAACAATTAGTTGCCTAATAAATTATTTCTTATTTTTCAGTGACAGAGCTCTGTGAGGAGGCGGTATGCAAGATGAAGATTTAAGCACACTAGTTACTGGCACTATTTGTATAATCTACTATGTCTAGGCTGCACATAACAAAAAATAAACTAAAATTATATTTGGAATATATATTATATTGACATCAGTATGTACTATAATATATATTAGAAATTGTATAGTTTGTAAGAGTAATTGTGTAGTTTGTTGTGGTTGTAAGAGTTGTATTTAAATAGAACTAAAATACATTTATGTTGGAATCTACTGTGTATAACAAAAAACAAATTACCTACTAACTTATAAGAGAGGAACTATTCAATAAACTCCTTACAAACATTGAGTCACTGACTAGTTAATGCTCAGAAATTTTGTGATAGTGTTAAACAATTATTGTGTGATTGAACATTGAAAACAAATATTATAATTTCTTAAATACGTCAATTAATATTTTTTGGTGTTTTATGTTTATTATAAGTTTTAGTTCGCTAAGTTTTTATTAATAATTAGTAAACTTGTTTTGTAAGTTTATTCAAATGAAGGTATTACATTAAGTAGCAAAGATCATAAATAACTACAAGTATGTAAGTATATTATATAGTTTTTAAACAATTTGTTTTAATTTAATTTATCTATTTTCACTATAAATAATAGCAGCCACCCTGTCACGCACCAGTCTGCCTAGAGTCGACATTGTCATGTCCTCTCCTTGTAGGATTTCATGACGTTGAAAACTTGGTTCTGTAAACATAATAAATTTAATGTTTACATGCTCAAATGTTCAATTTAAAGGCTATTTAATAGGTGGATTGACCCAAAAATGGACAAGATATTTAGGTTGATGATGACAAATGAGACTTAAATTTTAATCATTTACCAACGTATTGTGGAAAAAGACAAAGTCCACCATAATTTCATGATAAGAAGCTAAAATAATTAAAGGCCATCATGATTTTTAGTTTAAAGGTTGTATAGGACCCTTCATGTTGACATTACTTTTATCCCTATTAAAACAGATAGAGCCATGGACATCCAAAAGCAAAGTATATTGTAATACCCAAGTAGGTACTTACATAAATATAGTTAGGTAATAACTTTAAATTTATATTTTTTACCATTTGCTTCTTGTGCTGGGTCAGGTAGATTGAAATACATTTATCATACATTTTAGTAACTTTTGTTGCGTAAAGATGGCGTCAAACTCGAAACTACAATGTAATAATATTTGGTTTTAATTTCATCAATAACGGTCTGGTTTTTTTTATATGAGTATATTATACCATGTAGGCAATCAAATGTTTAATTTTACAGGCTTCTACAAAAAGGTGATTTATTCGACTGTATGTTAAAAATTTGATATTTAGGCTTAAAAATATATGTGAGAAATTTTCTAGGTGCAGGTACGGTATGATTAAACTTTTGTAACTGAGCAAGTTTAGAATATTATTAAGGTACCTATTTACTGATTAACACACGAAACTCTCTGTTTTGCTCGCTACTTGAGTTACTGTTGGTACCAATGATGGGTTGAGGAATAGACAGAGAGATAAGAAACTTGTGAGGTAGAAATGAAATGCAGCGTAACTACAAAAAATAAATTGTTATTGATTGACGTCACTTAAAGTAAAATTACAAAGTATTTATGAACTCTCTCACTTCCACATTTTGAGTTCCATTTATCAATCGTGTGCGCTATCAGAGATGCTGCGAAAATATCATCTACAATGAACTCCATTCTCTTAACATTAACGTCTAGCCATCTAGATACTAAAACGATATAAAAACGAGTTCCAACGAACTAACGATCAAATTTTAGAGATTGTTTCAACAATTACGAATAAAATCTTTTAATACTTATGAGAGATTGTAACGGTCATGGTCTGATGGTCGTGTTATTGTGATATCGCCGGGGGTCTGTCTGCGGCGCCCCCGGGGCCCAGCGTCACCGCCTGCAGCTTGTCAGCCACGCCGGCGAGGGCCTCTATGCGCTGCGTGTCGGCCGGCGGGGAGTCTGTTTCTATCTTCAGACTGCACTCCTGGCGCGCTAGCTTGTTCTCTGCGTCGTCGACCAACTTGGTGACCTCCGGGGGCTCGTCGAGCGGCTTCTGGTGCGGCCGCAGCAGCACCCGGAACCAGTCCACCACCGCCGTGTGCAGGAACACCACGAAGGGCCGAAACAGGTTGATGTCTCCGTCCACCATCCGCAGCGACACCTCGAAGGTCCGCGGCTCGTCTTTGTACCACAGCTCTAGTTCGAAGTTAAGTTTAATTCTGTTGTCGTCTCGCACGAACAGTTGGTTGGTGACGATGGTCTGCTGCTCGATCAGCGCCTTCCGCGCTTCGGGCGGCGGCGCGGCGAGGCGCTGCGCCTTCTTGCGCTGCCACACCGGCCGCAGCACGCACCCGCAGTACTTCTCCCGCCTCATCTTGGGCCGTCTCGTCGCTTCTTTAGCGTCGCTCTCGTCGGGCGGCGCCGGCTGCACTCCGAGCCTGAGGATCTTGTTAAATATGGTGTCGACGACGATCTCCCTGACGCACTCCTGCCAGTCCTCGCGCGCGATCTCCCCGCGCACGCGCGGCACCAGCTTGAGCAGCGAGGTGACGGCGCCGCGCAGCACGCGCAGGTCCGGCTTGGTGCGCAGGATGGTGCGCAGGAAGCTGTCGCAGCGCTTCTCTCGGTCCTTCCTGTACGCTTCCGCGGCGTACTTGATGTAAGCTCGTATCTCGGCGGCCAGCTTGCCCCCCACGGAGGAGGCGACGTTGTGGCTCTGCTCGAAGGGGTCCTGCACGCAGAACACCGTCCCGAGCCGGATGGGGCTGGCCAGGTTGTCCTCCACGTTGCCGATGTACCGGGAGAACTCCAGCGGCAAGGTGGCGAGCGTCGCGAACGTCTCCTTCTTGACGGGCTGGCCCAGGTACGGACACACCACGTCCGTCTCGAAGTTGAACTTCTCGTAGAACTCGAAGAACCCGCCGAATATGTGCGGAATGATCTTTTCCCTCGCGACCACGGGTAGCGCCCTATTGGAGAAGCCCGCGTTCCAGTAGTCCACGATGTATCTGGTGTCGGGGTCTCTCTGCAGTCTCTCGACGGGCGGCAGGAAGGGCACCTCCGTCTGCTGCAGGTAGAATACGACCATCATGGTGAGAGCGTAGTTGGTAAGTCGGCCGGTGCCGGAGAGGTCGTGCACCTTGGCCCAGTACTTGACGAGGACGGCGACCCTCTGCAGCCGGATGTCGTGCTCGAAGAGCAGCTTGATGAGCTTGGTGTTCTGCGCGCCGAGCGGGGTCTTGGCGCTCACGTCGCAGTGGAAGCCGGAGGGCTCGTGGCGGAACTTGACGATGGGAGTGTTGGCGCGGGGGATGGCCACCAGCTGCGTGAACACGTGCGGGTACTGCTGCAGCAGCCGCTTGGCTCGCGTCACGAAGCTGGCGGCGGCGCCCGCGCGCGGCTTGCAGTGGGAGGGGAGCTCCACGTAGCAGTCCGCGTCAGACGACTTGATGCCCAGACCGGTCGGGATCGAACCGAACGGGATGGCCACGCAACCTGCAATTATACAATAGTCAACATTTAAAAATATCTTCAGATCTTTAATCTCGGTTTGAGGATTGAATTAAAATAAGGTTAGATAATATGTTCAACTAAATATTGTTTTCATTAGCTCTAGTTTGTAACTTGTTAATCACTAAATAAACATATAACAACTCTAGTTTTGCATTCATCTACTTGGTCATCCATGGCTAGTTCTTATATTATATCTGCTATTTCATATAATTCTAAATACTGACTCGACTGACCTGATGATGGAAACGTCAGTTTTACGAAACATATTTATTATAATAATTATTGACGTAAGTGCTAGCCCGTTATTACAACTAAATTCTAAATACATTAAAATCAGGAAACGATCAAGACAAGCAGCCAAGTTTATCTAATATTAAATTAAAAACTTATAAAGCTAGATTACAAATGCTAAATATGGGCCCTAAATCAATGGCTATCAAAATTTTTAATAAACTACCAGAAAACTTAAAAAGTATTGTAAACTTAGAACGTTTTGCCCGTGATTTAAAAATATATTTGACTACGAAATGCTATTACTCCGTCGACGAATTTTTAAATGAGAAATTGAATAATTGAGATAAATTTTAAATCGAGATATGAATCGGGCCGCTTCGCACTCAGACTTACATATACATATGTACATATTTGCATACCCTATCAGGGTCATTGTTAAGTGTTTATATCTTTACAAATTGCAAATAAACGATATGACTATGACTATTATATAAGCGGCAGTCCATTTTAGTTTTTCCCTGTTTTTTTTATCTAACAAATTTTTTGCATAAAATGCTGGTCACCTGGCCACTCCTGCTGCAGCACCAGCTCCAGGTCGTTGTACAGGTTGTTCACAGCCAGGGCCTCCTCCGGAGACAGCCGGATGGCGTTCTGTATGGCTGACATCTGCGAGTAGAAATCACCTGTCAGGTCGATCTTGTCCGGCATTGTGATTTCTTGGCCTGGAATGTTAGGAGTTACCGAGTAAATAAATATGTTCTACAACAGGATGAAAACACTATATATTTATGTAGTTTATTAAAGCTGTAGGTTTATTCATGAAAGCTAATATACAGCAATCTTTATGTGAACTGCGTTAATCAACAGTTATTTTGGGTCAACTGCACGTCGTTGGCGCACAGAGTCCGCAAGTGCAATCAAGAACAGCTAACTCTGGCGTTCAAAACGTTAAATAAAAAAGTATAAAGGCAACTAAGCTAAAGTGAACGTCACAGCAAAACAAGAGCAATATACAACATTCGCATCTATACATATAATAAAGCTGAAGAAGGTCGAAAGTCTGAACATTGAAGATATTTAAATAAAAATTGTTTGCAGATACTTCAAATTGATAGCAGAACACGTTACAACAATTTCTATAAATTTTGAGAGTTTATCTGTCGGTTTTTTAAACGCTTATCACGCAAATACGGCTGAACGGATAATCGTGATTTTTGGTATGTAGGTAGTATGAGGTCTTAGGTTTATTTTTTATTCTGAAATATTGCGAGCGAAGCCGCAGGCGTCCACTAGTTATTAATATTACAATAGCAACAAGCAATCCCTTTCTTTATTTTGTGACCTCTGTGATAGCGAATACACATACTGTTATTATGTTGCGCCTGTATTATTAGTCGGCCTAGGTTTTGTAAGTTATTGCACTAAGTTTCTAACTTGTAAATCAAAACTCACCTTTCTGTACCGTGAGCACCTTTTTATAAGCCTTGTACATATCATCCACGTGCTTGGGGTTGGTGTAGTATCTTATCTCTATATATTCTCCGAATATCTTGATATCGTCTGTGGACCGGATGGCGTTCTTGGCCTGCGCCTCGTTCTCAAACGTCACCACGGCGAGCCTGTTCCGGCAGCTGTCAACGTGACAGGTGCCGAATCTTGACATCACCCGCGTGAGGTCGTACGACTGCGTGTAGGCTGGGAAACCTGGGAATTAATTGAGATAAGTAAGAAGTGGCACGGGACAGAGATGAATGGGTTATTTTTTTGGTGTCGGAGACCAAGATCAGATTTGGGTCGTTGAGTCTAGTCAGTTAGTTTAGCTAGCATTAAGTTTGTATGTGAGTGACTGTATCTAGTATCAGATATTTTTAATCTGCTCTAGGGACCAGACATGGCTTACCTAACATTGACTGAATTTAACTTAATTTTGATTTTCTTCTGTAAAAATAAAGAATGTGAAGCATACTAACTATAGAGATGGAGTTGTTTACCTGACACGAGCACTCGTTTCTTGGGGTCTATTTCCTCCTCCTCCTCCACGCTGGTGGCCCTCCGCCAGCCCTGCTTGGAGCCCCCGGCGGCCGGCGCAGCCCCCCCTGCCTGCTCCTTCTGCTCGCGCTCCCTCTGGTAGTCCTTGAACGTCTGTGCCACTCGCGACGAGTTCTGTTTTACTGGACTGTCCTTCTTTGCACTCGGACTGCCTTTCGGAACTTGTACCTTCGGACTTTGGGTCTTATCGTGTTTACTTTTAGTCGGTGTCTGTGTTTGTGCCTGGTTTATAGATTCTTGCTCGGGCCTAGGGCTGGAGCGCCGTTTAGCGACCAGCATGGGCCGTTTGGATGGCGAACTCAAATCGGTCAGCGTTTGAGATTTCTTCGGTGATTTCGGTTGTGGGTTGGATTTCCCCGGCGAGGCCGGCGCCGGTTTGTACATCGTGTGTGGCGGCGGGCAGCGCACCTGACCTTTAGAAGTCTCCGGTTGGTTTCTATCGATACTTGTGTCACTCTTGTTTAGAGTCAGTCCATTCTTTTTTTCCATAGTCATTTTTATTTTTTCTGTGGTCATTTGTATCGGTGTCAAGTCAGTTTTGGGTGGTTCTTGCGTTGCGGGTTTTTGTAGGGAGGGGAAGGGGGGAGGCCGGATGGATGTTTGCGGGGAGCGAGGGGACACTACTAGGGTCGGAGGGAAGGCGCGGTGGAACGCCGCGGCCAGCTGGGGCTGCTTGGATTGCTGGACTGTCTGGAACGCCAGCTGGATAAAGTTCTGTACTGCCGGCAGCGTGTGCTGCGCCGCCGGGGACGAGCTGACATTCTGCCAGGTCCCTTGCGGAGTCATCAGCGTGTTATTGGGAAGCGACGTCTGGCGGGCGAACAGAGGAGTCCTGCTCATAGAGGAGGGCAAGCTAGGCGGGGTTTGAGGGGAGCTCGCTATGGCTCGTTCGAACGAGTTAAGTGCGGCCGCACGGATGTTCTGTGACGGAGACGGTTGCTGGTAGAACGGCTGAGTGGTCGGGATAGGTGGGGTGAGAGATGGCTGTGTGAATACTCGGCTGGCAGGTGTGATGCTAGGCGGGGTGGTCGGGAGAGCGGCGAGAGCTCGCTCCAGTGAGGGCCCAGCGTGTGGTGGGGGGCCGTCCTGCGCCCCGGGGGCGGCGCTGATGGAGGCGGCAGGGCGAGGGGCAGGCACGGGCGCGGCAGGACGAGGGGCAGGCACAGGGGCAGGCACGGGCGCGGCCACCGTGCCATCCATGCCTCAAAACAATGTTTCACCTGGAAACAATGTTATATACATTTTAAAATAATTGCAATGACATATAGCTATGAAATAATTTGGCCTACAAAAAAATGGAAAGTTGTGTTTTTGTAACCAGGAAAATCTAAATATACAAAACTCCAAGGTGACTGACTGACTGGTATAGTGATCTATCAACGCACAGCCCAAACCACTGGTCGTAGATGTTATGACGTAGGCATCCACTAAGAAAGGATTTTTGGAAATGCTACTTTTAAAGGGGTGAAATAGGGGATGCAAGTTTTACTTCTTAATGCGAGCGAAGCCGCGAGCACCCACTAGTTATCTAGAAAAAGCTGAAAAAAGCTATCCGAGTATACATATGTAAGCAAACAATTAATATGTAACGCTGAAATTCTAGTTGAAGTTGATTGAACCACTAATAAACTAATACATACTGCAAAGCTTTCACAAGTTTCACTTTGATGATCTAAGACACAGAAATTCGAAAATGAAATTAAATTTTAAAACATTAAGTTGCACTCAATATATGGTGACAAAACAAAAGCAGCCAAACTCAAGAAATAACAAAAACTATCTGAGTCAAGATAACAAAGATGTCTGACTATTACAAAGAAGCAATTAGAATAGATAAAGCACATTCTTTCGAAAGTATTTATTAATGTATCTAATAATTGTATGCAGATGATTAACAACTGATAATGATATTGATTTTATGAAAACAAAGACATTATTTTAGAAGTCATACAAGGTGTGCTAAAATTGTCTTACTTTACAAACTACAATTGGACACCACATTTAAGCATTTTTTTTTTATAATATAACATGTATGTATTCTTATTTATTATTTAAATAAGAAGCCATAGAAAATCTATATACCTAAATCTATATTCTTAGCATGTAAGTTTAGTTAGTGCAACAACCCTAGTATTATCAACAGCTAAGCATACATTATGCTAGATTAGATTTCATGTTTCATTTCACTTTAAGTGACTGGACACATTTTATTTAAGGGTATTCCCCAGATATAATTCAAACCAAAAGGTTTGTGAAGAGCCAGGCCTTTTGGGCCTTTGAAATGGATCCAGTTGTACAAATATCTAAATGATATACAAATTAGAGATACTATATAACTTTCACTATTGTTTTTATGACTTTGGCCTAGCATGGTCAAGTTATTTAATGATGATGACGCTATTAAGAAACGCAAAAAATCTAGTTGCATTATTATGATTCTGATGACTGTGAAATTGATTTTGTTAACCAAGGCTAAGAGATAAAAATTGCAAATTTATGAATAACAAAATACTAAAATGATATTATATATTTACTAAGTATGTCAAAAAAGTGTCCTACTAGTTAGGAAAGAGTTGCAAATTCATATACTTAGTTACTGAGAGTAAACTAGATAATGAGGCACAAATAAAAAAATATATGTTATTTATGAAAATAATCAGCTACAAATTCATGTATTAAGAGAAATAGTATTTGAAATAAATGGTATCAAGCTGTGTGTGAAAGAGTAGAAGATTCATATAGATACAGTTAAGAGATAGTAAATAAATTTAATGAAATTAAATATTCACTAAGCACATCAAACTATTGTGATTTGATAAATGACAGAGAGAACATATTTCTAACCACTAACCAGTGCTGGCTAACACCACTTTGGCAAAGTATTTTGGTTTTAAATACCCATTCTCATTTCCACTGGTGAGAATAACCCCATTTTCTGATTCAAAGAATTTTATGCCATCTGCTAGGGCTTTGGCTAAGTCAATATGTATGTAGACTTGTGCGGTTTTCCTCACACCACTTATGACAGCCTTATCGCCAAGGGGCCCTTTAGCTAGGTGGATGTGTTGCCTTCTCACTCGAGATAAACCCTGCCTCTTAATCTGTGGCCAGCATTTTAGGTATGTGCCGTGCAGAACTGTCTGGTATTTTGGCTGAAATAAACATAAATACTTATATATGATATATAACTGTCTTATTACAAAACGCGGTTTAAATATTAGTCCAGGACTTTGAAAATAAAAAATGGGTTCTTGTTGTTCAGACATCACATACAAGCATTCAAAATGTCATTGAAAAATTTGAACTTTGATTTAACATTGGTACATTTTGACAGTTTGATAATTATGCCAGTAGACAGACAATTTTTTAACAACTAAAACAGACTTGGTCTGGACTTATCTTTTAACCACATTTTGTAATAAGGCCCTAAGTGTTTTAGGTGAGGAATTAGTTACACAGTTATAAGTTAAAGGTACATAATAAATTAAACAGTAATAATTGTTTCACCAAAATGTTAGTACCTAAGTCAAATTCAGTTAAAATAGAAAGTTAGTCGATTGCAGGAAAAATATACATATTATATTACTTATTTGGATCAAATAAATTATCGTTAAATTAATTTTATAAATCATTCCTTCTACTGGAGAGTTTTTGATGTGAATAAATGTATTACATATTTATAAATTAATAAACATTAAAATAAATGCTGTAATACCTCTAAAATAGGTATTAATTCCGCTGTAGTAACTTGACTAATGGTGTGCCCTTGGTATGCCTTTACCTCCAGTACACTTGTAGCTGGGTCAGATCTGAGCTTGAATCTCTGTTTGTCGTTATTTGCAACTACTCTTTTTATGTCATCAACAGAGAATTTGCCTTTGAAATTGTGATGATTCAATATTTGTGTTACATTTAAGTAACCTTCTGGACTGAAACATTTATTTTAAGAGTAATTATTTTATACTTAGCATAAGTTATGTGTTGGAAAATATAAGTAGTTCATTACTTATATTTTATTATATTAACACATAACTTATTAATTGAGATAAAAAACTTTTTGTTTAAAGACATTCAGCAATGCTTAATGCTATTATGCATCAGGCAGGCTGTAGTCAAACGTAAACCTATCCCACGTAAGAAAAAAATCCCAACAGGGAGTAACCATTTCAAAGAAATTTACAAAATCAACACAAAACTGAAATGGTAGGTTTAGTTCTACTGTACTATGAAACAAGCAGTTAAGTTAGGTAACACAGTGTTTATGTAAGCAACTTGCAGTAGCTAAGTATGTAGGTACCTACACAAAAGTGAATGTTCATCACTTATTCACAACTCAATATGTGTGGAAACAAATCAAATATAATCAGTCATATATGACACAAATAACACAGTTTCAGAACTAGATTAGTTCCAGATACATCTGCTGCACTACAAACATGTAGGTATAAACTAAATGCCATGTACAAACAAAAACAACATATGCTATAGGTAGGTAGGTACTATAACATTACTGGTGACCTTTACCTACCTCAATTGCAAGCCTGCTCGAACCGCCCCGTGTCTCAGGAGCCACGATAAAGATTTGCTCAACTGGATATCGTTATTACTCCTGCAAAAGAACACGAATTACAAGATTTCGCAATAATCCAACAAAGCGAACTAACGAACGAACCTACATACATCTAGTAGGTTGAAACTAAGCTTGTATGGCTGAATAAACACGGGGTATATGAAGATTTAAGTTTATCCTGATTGAAAAAACACCATTATTGAATTAAAACTGTTTTAAATTCATTATTTTTGTAAGAATAATAATAAAAATGAACCCACAATTCCCCTTGACCTTTGCCAAAAATGAACGAATACAAAACAGATAAAGAATGAATATTTTACATTGAATGAAGCATATAGACGAACGACATGACACGTCACAGATTAATAAATATTCCTGACATATTGTGAAAAACATACATGATTGTTTTTGGATTCTAGCCATAAACAATATTTTGTATTGATTTTATTTAAGGGTAAGCAATTGTGAGCATAAATATTTTTTCCGTCTGTCTCACCTCACTACCAAAAATTTATATACTCCGGCCGTTCAGAGAATGCGTTCCTGACACCTGTCATGTCAGTTAGTCACGACTAGTGATGGGCACAACATAACACTGAGTTCGTTACCGTTCCTCCAAAATGAACCGCCGCGTTATTTTTAAGATTATTTTCGTTTTAAATTGGCGGAATCATTTAAAATTTATATTTTAGTTATTTAAGTGGAAACCAAAAAAGGGTAATGTTAATAAAATAAAATTGTTTTATTTATTCTTTGTTACAAAGTTACAATCTGTATTTCTATGCAATAAAGTACATTGTACGTACGCCATTTGGGGTTACCATTTTCAACCTAAATATAAAAATGCTACTTTCTTTCGCGCGTTCGGTTTGGTCGTAGTTTTATTTTTGTATTTAATAAAAGATATGTTATAGTCCATTATTTTCAAATTCTTAAAAAGAAAAACAAAACGTATTATTTTATAAAGTATAACTGTATAAGAACAGATTACGATACTATTTTTGCCTGTTATTGTTAGCACAGCACTACAAATATAAAGCGCTGACATAACCTTGTAATAGCGCAGTTTAGATTTAGAAAAATATTGTTTATCAAGTTATTTGACACTCAGTTTGGCACAAAATTATAACATTAATTGATTATTGATATAATAATGTTGTTTTAATGCTCATCAATTGTTAAAACGGTAAACAACCAGCAATAATATTTTTATCGTAACTGCAACGCCATTACAAAGTTACGTCGTCAGTTCAATCGCGACGTGTCAGGAACGCATTCTCTGAACGGCCGTACTATAAACACATGATATTTTTTTATGATGATGTTGAAATTAGGTATCAATGAGGCTTAATTTGTGACATGTCACAAAAGCAAGTTCCGTCCAATATTGATTAGCCATATAGCAGTTTATTTGTAGCAGTTTATTTATATATGGGACAATTTTGTTTTATCCGACTTCCTATCCTATTTCTTACAATTTTCCAAAAAAAAATACATGTGTTGTAGTTGGGGCGTAGCAAGAAACAATTAAAATTATGTCGGATATCTTATGCGGTATAACAGTAATGTATTTGATCGTCATTTGTTCTCGCTCAAACAGCGTAACTTATTTGAATGAAATTTGGTAGGGAGATAGGTAAGAACCTGTGTAATTGAATAAGTTGAAAGAAATCAGAACTATGATTATGAGCTGCATGAACAGCGACCCCTTAACATATGACTAACGAAATAATAAATTGAACTTTATCACAGTGGAGCAAAGCTGATAATCTCTTAAGGTTTCTGTGTCAGATGATACAATACAGCACAGAAAATCAATGAAATGAGCGGCCATAGACAATGAGGCCGAGATCTTTGGTCAGCTGACTTCATTTTTATCATTGGTCTTGTGATAAAGTTGTGGAACTCCGCCATTCTCCGTTCGTCTTTTCTACCTTTCTCGACTTGTGAGTTGATTTTTATATTAGAAATACAAGAATTTAATACTATTTGATTGGTTTCTACCGGTGCTAGTGTTGTTCGTTGTGGATATTTTGTTTAATTGCTCCTATTTGGTAAGATTGTTCTTGATTCTGCCATACCCAAGATGCCATGTAATGTCATTCGTTATTTCGGCTTTGCGGCGTATTAGGATAGCTAATTACTGTGACTTATTATCCCGCAAGCTATCCTAGTGGGCTATATCTGCCATTCGAATTAGAAAGTTGTGGTTCGTATCATCATTGGCTGATTGGTGTGTCCACCCATTCATCATGTGACTGCTAGAAATTGGCTCATCCCTGATTGATCACAAGAGTAGCAGCATCTAGGGATGCTTTGTATCAATTTTCTTACCCCTATAGTGCCTCTTACATCTATTGTAAGTAGATATTAGTGGTCCAATTGAAAAATATATGAAAAACCTAATTATACAGGCCAAGGTTCATTGGAGTAGTTCCTTGGAATACTTGCTGTATTGAATGGACCTATTACATGATAGCTTTGGTAGAACAATCATCATTTTATCTTATAATCGTTACATAAGTATTTGTTAAAATCTTGACAGTAATAATTGCCCACTGTTACGTTATTTTCCTTCATTTACTCAAAAAAGTAGATTAGTACAGAAGAAGTAAATACAGTATTAGATATCTACTACTCCTAGATATCTTATACTGTATTTATAAAAGCTGGTAAATGGACCTTAACTTCAAGCATGTTATAATTGAGTCCTTGAAATTTAATTTTGGGTCTATTACTTCATTTCTAAGTATGCAAATGATTCTGCACAGGCTGATTAGTTACCTACCAAGTTATTAAGGTTATCAAATTCTTTCTATATGACAATCAGAAGTCATATGTTTCTATAAGATCATGTATTTAGAACAAGCCCCCTTTTGATGTTGGTTAATAATAAAATTTTCATAACTATTCAATCTTTTGCATATAAGATTCTTATTGGAAAGTTCTGATTGTAACAGTTGACATTGATGAATGATGATATTTCAATGATATGATAACACCACCCGCCAGTCAGCTGATTTGACAATCAACTCAACAGAATTTTCTTAGTCTTCTAACACTGTATTGAGGTGTAAATGTAAAATACATATATAGTGTTATGTAATCAAAATCCTGCTGCACTGAAATATATTGATCTGAATAAATTGAAGTTATAGATTTAGATCTAAGAGAAATGGAAGAGGAAGACTAAACTTAATTAGGTTCATAAATTGTGGTATAGGCATCAACATTCATGTGTGATTGATACTGATTCTGATTCTGAGGTGGGGGCGATGAGTCCTGCACGGACATCCCGCTTGGGGCGTTTGTGTCATTCATGTGTTTTCAATGTCTTCAAATTCTATCTATTTATGGTGCCCAGTTATTAGGTAATGGCAGAATGTTGAACAATCTCGTAGGTTGTAAATTGTATTTTTAAATAGAAGTTTCCAGAAAAAATGAACATTCTTTACACATAGTATCTTAGTTAATTACTCACATAGGAGTAATTTGTAAATAGGACTTTACCTTATCAAATTCTTTATAAAATAAAATTATAATGAATGTAACAAAACTTAGCTATGATTATAGAGCTATGTTCTAAATAAACATTTTGATTCAATTTCAGAGTAAAGAAATAAGAATTCACAATGTCGAAGGGGTCGAAGACGATCGCTAATGAGGAGCGAGAGCAGATCTTCGGATATGTGTTCGCCGTCTCTGGTCCTGGTAAGTTCGCAGATAAAGAATACATTATATTTTTGCATACCTACTTACTATAATTATATGTGTAACTAGATCAGCAAAACAATCCGAACTTAATGCTTGGCACTGTGTCTGGACATAACCATTTACTCGGTGCAGTTTAACATCTCAGCCCATGGAAGCACCCAAATGGTCACTTCATTTTCATTCACCATCAAAGAACTGATCATGTCAATAATAGCTTGATTGCTTCCTAATGGCATTCCACATTCTAGTCACCCATATAGTTACTGACAGCGATGACAATTGCTAAAATTATCTCTCTTGTGTTGTATTTTCTCATGACTGAGGATCGTGATTCCCCCTCAAAATTATTTTGCTGGGAAAGTTCTCTTGGGCAAATACATCATGGTGGGCGCCCGGGTCCCTCCACGCAAGACACATGTCCTTGGATAAATTATACATCTTGTTAATTGGCAATGTTTGTTGTCAGTCGTCACGGCTGAGAAGATGGCCGGATCAGCTATGTACGAGCTGGTGCGTGTCGGGTACAACGAGCTGGTGGGGGAGATCATCCGTCTGGAAGGAGACATGGCCACCATCCAGGTGAGATACCATCATTACCAGTACAGACATTGTTGACTTTGATTGATTTTAAAAGTTCTTTTTATTTCAGTAATGTTTTTTGTTATCCTTTTGACACAAATACACTTATATCTTGGTACCTAAGTTTAGCAGTTTAGCATTCAGAAAAATAACCTATAAATCTTATAAAATTAAATGTTACAATATCTTCTTTATCTTAAGAACTTCACTCTTGTTAGTGGAGTTGCCACCAATTTTTGGTCTTAGTTTTTACTTCTCCTTGTAAAACTTGTCTCTTTTCTTTCATAATTTACCAAGTCCTAATCTGATATCATCCTAGTTACATGAGGTCATGATAGATCTATTTTAACTTAAACTTTTATTGGAAAATGAGCGAAAATAATCACGACCGGTAGGATTCGAACCTGCGTATTTCTGATCACCGTCCAGAACGCCTTAACCAACTAGGCTACGGTCTAGTAACTGCCAGGCGCGGGAATCCACACTAATTTCCAAACACTTCAGCTAAGCGGCTGATGGCGCCACTTGTGCTGTTAGAATATGTCCAACAAGCTCTCATATCCATGTACTATGGACACCTGATATGACGAGAAATGGATCTATTTTCATCATATGTTATACCAACTTCACACTATCATCATCCAACCTCCCAGGTATACGAAGAAACCTCAGGTGTAACCGTTGGAGACCCCGTACTCCGTACTGGCAAGCCCCTGTCCGTGGAGCTGGGCCCTGGTATCCTGGGCTCCATCTTTGACGGCATCCAGCGTCCTCTGAAGGACATTAACGAGCTCACCGATTCCATCTACATCCCCAAAGGAGTCAATATCCCCGCTCTGGCCAGGGAAATCAGCTGGGAATTCAACCCACTTCATGTTAAGGTGAGATATACAAATGAGTATGATTTTGATAGAATAGATTCTATTTGGTTTAGCGCATTGTAAATGTAAAGGTCTGTTATTTAATTGATTAACTGACTTAATCAGAAGAGATAATAATACTAAAATCTGAATGTGTTCTTGTGGATCTCGTATTTGGAAGTACATATGTGATTTACTCTATTTCCCATTATAATTGTGGTTAATGTTGTTAACCCGTTGCATTATATAACATTGAAGTATAGGCAGTATGTTTGCTAATGTGACATACATATCTATAAGAAAAGATACAGAGCCAATAATAACTTCTGAAAAGTATATTAATGATATTTTTTGTCCACGAAATGTCTCTTCCTTACAATTATTGCTGATTTTTGGCAGCCTGGGCAGTCTGTAAAGATATTTATTTTCTATCATCCCCATGTAACACTATGCTCGTCCCCTAGATCGGCTCCCACATCACGGGCGGAGACATGTACGGTATCGTGCACGAGAACACGCTGGTGAAGCACAAGATGTTGGTCCCGCCGCGCGCCAAGGGTACCGTCACCTACATCGCGCCCGCCGGCAACTACAAAGTCACCGTGAGTGTTATACATTTATTTTATTACATTTTTAGTGTTCAACTCAAACTTCTATTTGGAAATGAGCGAAAATATCACCATCGGCAGGTTCCGAACTTCTAATTTCAAATCAAATTTGACCTAGTAGTCATACAAATAAAGACTATAATCAAAATAATTTAAGAAATTGACAAACTCTTTTCGGGGAATGCCCGACATACACCCACCACATAGGAGTGTTGCCTACTTATCAAACAAAAAATATACCCATCATGTAATGTAAACGTTCAAGTTCTTTCCTGTAGATATGTAAATTGTGCTGGTGGTTAAATGTCTAGCCGTACCACTAAATGAAACAATCTAAGCCACTAGAAAAATCAAAACAAAATTTTTCCGCTAAAATGCTAATCTAAACAACCAGATCTAGTGGAAAATCCACTGAGTTGGCAACACTGGTCGAGCGTACTTTACTGTGCCCTCCGCTCGCTGCGTGTTTGAAACAGGGAGATAGGTTTCTGTTGTATTATGAATTCTGTGGCTAGAGTTAATAGGTACGTAAGTGACAAGTGTTTTACACTGTAGGCAGCAGCAATACCAACCACCCTAGCTTATCATTCATATTATATCTGTGTTCAAATACGTAAATGACCCTCATAAAAATAATTGGGGTAGGAATTATATTTGAAAAAAGAGTAACAAAAAATAAGAACAGAAGAGCATCAAAGTTACTGTCGAAAAAAATGCAATGTGATTCTAAGTAAAAATGGCTATACTTACGCTCTACGCGATAAGGCCTCCCTATGTACCTAGGTTAAGTAATATTTCTATAAATTGTTTTGTTTTGTTTTCTAGTGTACAATAAAGCAATATTGATTGATTGACTATATATTGTTATTTCCCCATAGGACGTGGTCCTGGAGACGGAGTTCGACGGCGACAAGAACCAGTACACCATGCTGCAGGTGTGGCCGGTGCGCCAGCCCCGCCCCGTGGCCGAGAAGCTGCCCGCCAACCACCCCCTGCTCACCGGACAGCGCGTGCTCGACTCGCTGTTCCCGTGAGTACTCCTCATCACTGAGAGTTCTAATTTCTAAAGCATTAAATTTAAACATCAAATTAAATCTAATCTTATTCTAAGGGGAGGTGAGGAGACTGATTACTGAGGGTCGTTACTCCCCGCTGAAATGATTGATTGGGACAAATGTCTCGTGTGTTGTACATTTAATAAGTACATCCAGAAACTACTACCTTACTACTAATTAATGTTCAAAAATGTGTAAACAAAAGAGGCATATTTCGCGCGGTCGTAAACTGCCATCTCACGTCACAGGGTCCTCGATTCCTAGTGTGAGATGGCAGAGGATCCCAATGCACTAACATTACAGGTATGACATGATTGTTTAAATAAATTAGTTTCTAAGGGTGTACGTTAAGTTTTTTGAAAATAAAGTAATTTTGTATTTGTATTTTTTTTTTACTGTTACTGTCTGGTCCAATATGAAACATACAAAAATCTGCACAAAATAAAGCAATTCAGTGAATAATCTGGACAAAAAAAACCATAGTTTTTCAAGCAATTACTATTAGCTGCCGAAACTATTCCACCAGCTGCAATCTTTTAGCAATGTATTTTATTAACTAAAACCGGTTTTTTCCAAACTAAATACCCCATGTTTCCCCTCAGTTGTGTCCAGGGCGGTACCACGGCCATCCCCGGCGCCTTCGGTTGCGGCAAGACTGTGGTGTCGCAGGCTCTCTCCAAGTACTCCAACTCGGACGTCATCATCTACGTCGGGTGCGGAGAGCGTGGTATGTACCTTTAAACGAGTTTAAACAAAGGAGGTTATTGATGGGACTAGCTTTTTAACTGACTTCGAAAAAAGGACGTCATCAAGTCTTCCGAGAGTATTTTTAATAAATATATTAACTTTTTCAATAATAAGGATGTAATTAATTCGATCTGGAAGTTGATATTGTTTGAATAGGAAATAATTTGAGTATGATCTATTTAGGTTTGCAATCAGGTGTGGCCAGTTTTGTTTGTGAATTTCTGTCTACATATTTCTCTGAAGCCTTAAGTAATACAAAAAGAATAATATCAATTTTATGGTTATTTTATTATATTACGTTTGTATCGAATTAAGTACCTGTGCAATTGTTAAAGTCGGAAGTCAAAGGAGTAGTTTTAATTATTCCAATTACCACTTGTATACTGTGATGTCGTAAATTCATAATGTAATATGTGTGTGTGTGTGTTATTGACTTATGTTGGTCTTGTAAAGTGATATCATACATAAATGTATACGTGGTATCAGCTATTAGACGTTTGCTATCTTGATTCTATTGGAGTATGAAGTTACTAGGTTAATGGAAGCAAGTACCACTACCTATGTGATTTTATTTGTTTGGATGAATACTGCGGATTGAGTTTTAGATTATATGTTTATGTTATAGACAGTTTAAGTTTTATCTTTTTATCAGAAATATAGCAAATATTTTTTTTACGTGGGATTGGTTTACGTTTTACTACAGCCTGCCTGATGTGAAGCATTGATTGAGTTAATTGACTAGAACATAAGTTTTCTTAATTTATTTTTAAGTCTAGGCTAAATAAAACCAAATAAAACTAAAATAAATGTTTCTAAGTAGTTCCTACATAGGTCTGTGCGTATATAATATTATTACTATATTTTATTAGGCCACGATCCGATTTTCTTTTCTAGTTGACGACCTTCCTTCTGTACAATATCAAACACCTGCTCTTCAATAAACAAGTGTTTGCTATTTAAACAACACAAGGCGCAACTAAAGCAGAGTTCGATTTTACTGGGAGACTATAGGTATTCTATGGTTAAGCGAGCAACGCTGCGGGCATCCGCAAAACCAGACTTTATAAACTTCACCAAGTTAGAAATTACGATTAAGTTCAAGAAACTTAAACTTATGAGTTATTTTTGTCAAGTAAACTAAACCCGCACTATAGTTGTTTAACTTAAACTTTTATTGGATTTAAACTAACTCATAATAAAACGCGAAAGGCCCATTTCTAGTCATATCAGGTGGCTATAGTACATCAGTACAATGCTTGTTGGACATATTCTGACAGCACAAGTGTTTGAAAATGAGTGCTGAATTTCGCGCCTGGCAGTTAGTAGACCGTAACCTAGTTGGTTTTTTTATCACTAAATAGGTTCAGGTTTGGCTACAGCCTGTCTGATGTTAAGCACCACTGTAGACTAAGATGAAGCATTTTGGTTAAGGCTTTTTGGCGGTAGCAGAAATACGCAGGTTCGAATCCTGCCGGTCGTGATTATTTTCGCTCATTCTCCTATAAAAGTTGAATCTAAACTTGTCATCTCTCCAGGTAACGAGATGTCGGAGGTGCTGCGCGACTTCCCCGAGCTGTCGGTAGAGATCGAGGGCGTCACGGAGTCCATCATGAAGCGCACCGCGCTCGTCGCCAACACCTCCAACATGCCTGTCGCCGCGCGAGAGGCCTCCATCTACACAGGTAAGCTACACTTTGAACACTATAGTAAGTAAAAAGTAAAGTTAAAATATATTGATTGACTATTAGATAAACTTAACGTATACATTACATTATACTATTTTACTTATTAAGTATCTAAACTACGTCTTTTTAATACTTTTAAGCAAAAACAATCTCACTTACTCGGTTTTACGTATTCGAAACGTAACCTGTACGTTTGACATTTTTTTCTTAAATAGTGTAGTTAGATAAATAAAAAATATTTTTCTTGACTTGACGAATAGATGTCAGAATTTACACCAAACTTTGAGATAAGAGAAGTTAAATAAAAACATGATATTTAAGTTGGCGAGCGTTTTTCCGCCACTAGACGAGTCATGGGGTCAGGGCTAGTTAAGGTTCATAAGATACAAGAGTGCTGCAATTAACAATTGTGCACTTTAGATAAGTTGCATAATATACCTAACAATAGCAGACAGACTGAAATAAAAACGGAAAGTACGGGACAATATTTCGCTCGAATCGTGATTATACGTAAACTTATACAAGGGCGCTACTACACAAAAAAAATTTGAAGCGTTTACCTGTTACCGTTTTTAATATTGGGCACAAAAATACGAAAAAGACACGTTTGTTGTATGGGAACCGCCCCTTATTTTTTTTTAATTTTTAGTATCTGTTGTTATAGCAGCAACGGAAATACATCATTTGTGAAAATTTGAGCTTTCTAGCTATCTCGGTTTATGAGATACAGCCTGGAGACAGACAGACAGACAGCGGAGGCTTAGTAATAGGGTAATAATCCCGTTTTACTATTGGGTACGGAACCCTAAAAAAAAATTAAAAAATTCACTTGACTTGTGTACTAAAACACCCTTTATTCTGCAGGCATCACCCTGTCGGAGTACTTCCGCGACCAGGGCTACAACGTGTCCATGATGGCGGACTCCACGTCGCGTTGGGCCGAGGCGCTGCGTGAGATCTCGGGCCGCCTGGCCGAGATGCCGGCCGACTCGGGCTACCCCGCCTACCTGGGCGCGCGCCTCGCCTCCTTCTACGAGCGTGCCGGACGCGTCAAGTGTCTCGGCAACCCGGACAGGGAAGGTGGGACATTGATTCTTCTACAGTTTTGCTCTTTCTAGTGTAAAATTCAAAATTCAACATTATTTAATGATTTAGAAAAATGTACATATATGAAGTGACGGCTGTAGATACCAAACTAGGCGTTAGCCTGTATCTTGGTACCTAGTCCTTCCCAGTAGAAACATTATTGGTGTACTTACATGTTGATAATAAAAATAAATTTAGCACACTCTACAAATTAACAAATGTCCTTCACGTGTTATTCGCGTATGTTGTTTACGCGTTTCGGACGTTATGACATCCATCTTAGTATTCAGGTTTTGTTAACATATTGATAAAAGAAAGTTTCAATATTGAAATGTCCTTGTACAATTTTGGTCTTTCCAGCTATAACGGGCCAGGATGGCCAACCTTTATTGTTTTCTGTTTACTTTTTCTATAGATAAATGATTTTGATGAAATCTAGAGTTTGTGTTGATGTTATCTCGCGTTTTCTAAAATGACAGTCAAGTTTAAATATCTGTGCGCCGTCATTTCATTTCATTTATTTATCAATATACATAGGTACACAAAAGTACACTTATGATAGTCAATTCAGTAAATAATTATTTAAATCAAGTGTCATATCATTTATACAATATAAATAGATCATTACTTAAAGTAATCTTACGAACTAATAGGTAAAGAAGAAAAGCCCTCGTCTTTTAAAAAACTTTCAATAGAGTAAGTAGTATGTTTTTTGGAATAATAGTTTTTTAAAATGATTTTAAATGTTGTATTATTCATTTCCTTGAGTAAGTAAGGTAGTCATTAGTGGATTTCAATGATGTTCAGCTAATGCTATCATAATAATAAGCAGCTTGCATTCCGTTTAACCTTAACTTTGTCATAATACGACAGGCGTGAAGCCATGTCAGAAGCCTCTAGGACGAGTGTTAACACACCAATAACAAGTTACTTTACCTAACCCCCTTCCCCGCAGGTTCCGTGTCCATCGTAGGCGCGGTGTCACCCCCCGGTGGTGACTTCTCGGACCCCGTGACGGCGGCCACGCTGGGTATCGTGCAGGTGTTCTGGGGGCTCGACAAGAAGCTGGCGCAGAGGAAGCACTTCCCCTCCATCAACTGGCTCATCTCTTACAGGTATGTGGCTTTCTAGATCACTTTGCAAATTCACGGGAGTCATATTCGTTAAATTATGCATTTAATGACTCGTCTGTAGAAGAAGCTCTGAATGTTTCGAAACGTGTCTCCAGAGCCGACGTGAAAAAAAGAACGAAAATAATGTACGTAAGTTTCGACTCTCATTAAAGACATGGTTTTGTACGAGTACATACATTTATATCTTGGCATGTGTCCAGTTACATTCAAGCTTCTCCAAGAAAGCTAATGTCATTTTTCATGTAACCTTCAACTCATTCTAACAAAAATGTAAAAGAGATGTTGATTTTCAGATGGTTAAATATAATAATAAATTATCCAGAAAAAAATAAGATTTAGTCACCTTCTGGAATAATGTGAGATTACAGTAAAAGTCACGTCACTGTATGAATAAAGCATAACTGGCTTGATTTTTCTATACAACATTCGCCCTTACTACACGATCTTTTAAATTGATTTGACCTGTATTTGTATTTCAGCAAGTACATGCGCGCGCTGGATGACTTCTATGAGAAGAACTACCCCGAGTTTGTTCCCCTCAGGACTAAGGTAAACAAACAACATACGAAAATATACTTACTATGTTTTTCCATTGGCGTTGCTCACCTACCTTATGACATGTGGTTTTAGAACTAAAAAACTTATTCGTTTCGTTATGAGGATCTTGATTGGTTGTTTGACGTCTTGTTTGGATTTGGACTTTGTAGTATAATAATAATTCGTTCACCACTCTTTCCCGTAGTTTTATCGAACTTACGAAACAAAGTAACAATCCTAACCCTCTTCCTATCCCCAGGTGAAGGAGATCCTGCAGGAAGAGGAGGACCTGTCTGAGATCGTGCAGTTGGTGGGCAAGGCGTCTCTCGCCGAGACCGACAAGATCACGCTCGAGGTCGCCAAGCTGCTCAAGGATGACTTCTTGCAGCAGAACAGGTCGGTACCACTTATTTACAAGGATTACTGTGTTTTACTTGGTTTCCATACTAAATGTGTTCGCCGTAAGTGTAGAGCAGAAATACATACATACGTAAAATAGTTGTTCTACGACTTAAAAATACGCGAAGAAAAGTCTGGTTTTGCCTCATTTGCATATTATCCGTTTAACGCTTTAAAAAACTTAAAACCAATTCTATTAGCTTGTACTGTAGACTACTAACTTTACTATCTTTAAGGCAACAATTTCTATATCCACTCGCACCAAGACACTAAAGTAGTGGAATATCTATAAACTGTAAGGTACTACGTATATAAAATAAACCATCTCAGCATTTTGACGCAAAAAGAAAACCAACTGATAACCCAGCAGCAGCAGGGTTGTTAGTACGAAATCGTGAAAATCTATCACCCAAACTATAAATTATAATAAGACTTGCAAAACTAACATTACCCGATGTTTCCTTCCAGCTACTCGACCTACGATCGTTTCTGCCCCTTCTACAAGACGGTGGCGATGTTGAAGAACATCGTCACGTTCTACCACATGTCCCGGCACGCCGTGGAGTCCACCGCGCAGTCCGACAACAAGATCACGTGGAACGTCATCCGAGACGCCATGGGGAACATCCTCTACCAGCTGTCCTCTATGAAGTTCAAGGTATATATCATCATCATATAATAGGCAATAGGCATATTACATCTTCGACTAGACCGTTGTTTTTGCGTCGGACAATAAGATGACAAATAGGCAATATCTTATAACAACTGTCATTTATGAAGTTCAAGGTACCTAAGTCCTCTTTGGTGTATTTCATAATCTTCATCATCATCATCATATAGGCAATAGGCATATTACACCTTCACCAACTGTCATCTATGAAGTTCAAGGTACCTAAGTCCTCTTTGGTGTATTTCATAATCTTCATCATCATCATCATATAGGCAATAGGCATATTACACCTTCACCAACTGTCATCTATGAAGTTCAAGGTACCTAACTAACATTGACGGAACCGTTACAATACAAAGACACTGTTTAGCATCAGGCAAGTTGTGTGTAAAACAATTAACAATATAATTATTATGAAAACATTTTAAAATTTTATGAATTTATCTAATGTTTGACTTATGATTGGCATTTGTTCACAGGACCCCGTGAAGGACGGCGAGGCTAAGATCAAGGCAGACTTCGACCAGCTGCTTGAGGATATGGCGGCTGCCTTCCGCAACCTAGAGGACTAGACTAACTAGGGAAGTTGCAGCGCTGGCGGGCTCGGTACTAAACACGACCTTATACACCAACAAATACAGGCCAAAATACACTGGCAATAATGAGTCACTAACTTGTATCATACCGAATGCCCCAAAAACAAAAGACAATTTCAACCGAAAGCGTCTTCACGGTCAATGACGGTAGGTCTAAAAGAACAACGAGAACAAATATGTACCGTATCACTTAACAAATAAAGCACATTATTGTGTGCGTTCAAAGTCCGTCGGCGCAGTGGCAGTTGTTATATAGACGTTATTTGTGTCGAGTAGTGTGTATAGGATTAATTATGTTACTCGTGTTTGAAAATCATCAAATTCCAATTTGTTATTCGCTGTTTGAGAGCTGCGCGCCGCGACCACGTACACTACGTGTATATACCCAGCAGACATTCGTGGGCCGGCGCGCGCGCACATAGATGTTATTTATACTTTAAATTATAATATACGCTATTTATATACACTAACATGTAGACAGTCATATCGAGCACCCTATTGCATTCCACTTTATTATTAGAGTGAAAAAGTTGAAATTAAAATGAAAAATCATGCTTTTTTTACGCTTTGACCTCTCGATGCCATGTTTCAGTGAAAATATTAATATAATTTAAGAATTCAGTATTATATATTTGCCGCGCACATGTAAAACTGTAGATTAGTTTTATGTGTACAAATGTAATCTTACGCGATACGTATAATACTTGCTGTTGGAAATTTCTGTGACGTGATGGAGAAGAGATATTATAAATAAATAAATAATGTTTAAAGTTATTGTTGTCTTATCCTATAGTTATTCCCTTTAGGTATAGGTATATTACCTTGATGCAGACAAAGTTAGATCTTGAAGAAAAAGAATCTTGACATTAACAACAATATTTATAAATGCAGTAGGTAGTAATAGAGACAGACCAGGCTCAACAACTTTCAACAATTACCTACATACACACAACAGGGGTAATGTTGTATCTTTTTTCCATATGGGGTAATAGCATAGAGTAATAATAGTATACCATGCATAAAATAGGTTTTACTATTTTCACGTCTACCCTCTATCAATTTCATGTCTTAAAAGAAGAAATATTTTTGACAGGCTATGTTCTTTCAAATAAGAATATTTCAAGATTTCTAAAGAATGTCGAATTTGCATTTGTTTATGATTTAAAAGGGTTATATTGCGATATTTTCATAAAACAACATTACTACTAGAAGATACGTTTATTAAATTCTATCTCATTGCCTAGAAGATACAAATGATAGTGTTTTTGTATGACTAAGAGACTCATTGGATTCGACCATTCTACATTAGATAGAAGATACTGTGCTGTAGTTTATAGTTGATTTATTAATTCCTCCGCCATGTCGAAGCGGCAGAAGCTCCGGCCGGAAGAACCGGTGATGAGTGATGTGACCATCTTGGTCAGCGTCGAAGATCTCATCAACCTGGCCTTGGGACCGGAAGAAGTAAGTTATATTCCCTTCATCATCATCATTATCTTTAGCCCTTGATTATGCCTTACTACTAGATACAGGCCTCCTTCCCAATCCCCTCCGTGCCATTGGTGTCGGTCTTGTGCCTTTCTTGTCCATAGATGCCCTCGTTATAGTCCCTGAAGTACCTACCTATCTTCCCAGTTTTAAGGGTCACCAGTTTTGCAAATTTGGAAAGATTTCATTTGCAAACGAAACTCTATTCCTATGACAGTAGTCCACTATCTTGGAAGTTCCAAAGGGCTCATCGATTAGCATTTCGATTTTGTGACCTGTTTTGGCATAATAAGGGTTTTTAACAATGACTGTTATCAGGAGCACCATCACCACGATGTTCTCCCAAGCATTCATATTGCTACAGTTTTTCGTTTCCACCACAATGCAAAACTGCCGTTGATGATATTATGTATGCAGTTATCACAACGTGATATTACTTTGTGCCTGCGCACTACGTTTGTAGTGTGAATTTCTAGTATTGTTTCAATACTGATTCAATTCGTTTTAAGCCTCCAGACTTCCGAAATAACTTATATTTGGTAGGTACGATATTGACGCTTATCCAATACGTCAGTTAGAAGTAAGTAGTACCTAAGTTTATTTCAAAATAATGCTTTTCAAGTTCATATAGATTTCTGCTAGCCCTACTCCAGTGCATGCGTGCTCCACCTCCAAGCAGGGTGTCGCTTGTGTGAGAGTCTGCTAATCAAATACCAAGTTAATTTGTTTTAATGCCATTCGTTGTTTTGTACCTACTTATTGTTATTATCCGTGGCATTGATAATATCATCTAATATTCCTTTCGGGCAATTATATGGCAGTTTTAAACAAGTTCTAAATACGTTTAATTCGTTCTAGGCCAATGTCGTGAACTTCAAAATGCTACAAACAATTCTGCACATCTTGGCACGCCAGCTACGCTTACTGGAAACCAAGGTAGACATCAGGATAGGTGAACTTCCTAAAAAGAAGAAAAAGACTGAGTCGTCTGATTCACCGACAACGACAACAACTACTGATGTCAAAGCTACATCACAAGAAGAGAAGGAAAGAAAATTAAAACAAAAGAAGGAGAAAGAAAAAGCTAAATTGGAAAAAATGACCCCAGCTGAAAAAGAAAAATATTTAAAAGAACAAGAAGAAGAGGAAAAGAAGATGGACAGAATGTCACCACAGGAAAAAGAAAAATACTTGCAAAACAAAGAAAAGGAAGAAAAACAAGCTAAGCAAAAGAAAAAAGAACAACAGTTGATGGATACAATGTCTCCTGAAGAAAAAAAAATGTATTTAAAACAAAAAGAAATAGACGAGAGCATTGTGAAAGACATGTCACCGAAAGAAAAAGAAAAATTTCTAAAACAAAGGGAAAGAGAAGCGCAAGAGCTCCAAAGGATGTCTCCCAAAGAGAGGGATAGATATATGAAGGAAACACAGAAAGAACAAGAAGCTCTTTTAAAAATGTCACCCCAAGATAAGGAAAAACATTTGAAGGAGAAGGAAGCACACATTAAAGAGAAGGAAACTAAAGAAAAAGTGGGCAAAAAAGGAAAGGAGAGAGAATCCTCTCCCAGTGATGACGATGTAGAAGTCACTTCAAATAAGTCTCCTAAAAGTAAATCTCCCAGAGACAAAGAGGCAGATGAAGAAGAAGATAGATCTTCACGTAGGAAGACAGTCAAAGGAAAGGATAGGTCTGGTAAAGATGAAGATGAAGGCGATGGCAGTCCTGTTGGTACAGATAAAGGAAAAAAATCGCCCAAAGAAAAAGATAAATCTTCTAGATACCAAGAGGAAGATGAAGATGATGACAGCCCAGCAGGTACAGAAAAAGGAAAAAAGTCTACTAAAGCAAAAGATAAAACGTCGTCTAAATATAAAGAAGAAGATGACGACGAAGACATCCCTGCAGCAACAGAAAAAGGAAAAAAAGCTGGCAAAGGTAAAGATAAATCTTCTAAATATCAAGAAGAGGATGAAGACGATGACAGTCCTGCCGGTACAGAAAAAGGAAAAAAATCGCCAAAAGGTAAAGACAAATCTTCTAAATATAAAGAAGAAGATGAAGACGAAGTAGGTTCTGCAGCAACAGAAAAAGGTAAAAAATCAGCTAAAGCAAAGGATAAAACTTCTAAGGATATAGAAGAAGATGAGGATGATGATGACAGCCCTGCTGCTAAAGGAAAAAAGTCACCTAAGGGGAAAGATAAGTCTTTTAAGGAAGAAGACGAAGGTGAGAGCCCTGCTGGTAAAGAAAGAGACAAAAAGGCAGCTAAAGAAAAAGATAAACTATCCAAAGAAAAACCAGCTTTGTCGAGAATGACACCAGCAGATAAAGAAAAAGAAGTTCTAGCTCGGTTATCCCCTAAAGAAAGAGAGACTCTTGAAAGAAGTTCCCCCAAAGAAAGAGAGAAATTTTTAAAAGAAAGGATTCAAGAAGAAGAGACTATGGAAAAAATGGAAAGAATGTCACCTCAAGAAGAAAAGGAGGCCCTGGCACAAATGAAGCCCAAAGAGAGAGAGAAATATTTAAAAGAGAAGGAGAAGGTAACAAAGACTTGTTTTGTGTAAAAAAAACATATAACTTTAAAAGGATATTTTAATATTTTAATAACTTTCCTGTTCCACAGAGAGCAAAAACTACAGGATCTGGTACAAGCATCGCTATAAGTGGTTGGTATCTATTATATCACTTTTGGAAACCTGGATAAGTTACAGTTTAATAATATAGATATCATTTAATTTTTGCAGAAGTCGAGCGGCAGAAGGAAAAGGTTTTAGTTGGTAAAATAATTTATTCGCTAAATTTCATTTCATATGCATATGCTCTAGTTTAAACGGTACTAACGTATTTATTTTCTAATTTTATTTCAGTTGAAAAAGGCCCAACGACACGGGGTAAGTCAAACAAATTGTAAATACAAATATTGCAAAGCTTTTCGTAGATTGTGAAAAACTTACAAATATATGTAGGTACCTACACATTATTATACACTCACATGCTTTCGTCTCTATGATATTGCGATTATTTTCATTAGCGTGATAATTACCATGTTTGTCATCTTTATTTTATTATCATTCTACCATTCTTAGGAAACGAACGCATTCGCACATTACAACAATAGCTTTTGTTCGACTTCTTGAATTGTGGATATTTACGAAAATAAAAAATCTCTTTACATATTCACAAAGAGCGATATAGGTACTTACACAAGCAAACAACAAATGAAGTCACCAAACAAAAATTTGTTGCTCTTGCTAAAGCTACTCTACGAAGTTTATGCGTTAGTTTGCAGTAACCTGTACAATGTAATGGAAATATCTTTATGAGACACAATATTAGATCTTGATGCCCCAATACAGCCGAAACTCAGCCTAATGCTGATGGCACACACACAGGGCCACCAGCGCTGATATTTTGTTGCGGCTGGCGGTGACTATTATATATCTACTAGTAAGTGCTCGCGGCTTCGCTCGCATTAAGAAGTAATACTTGCATCCCGTATTAAACCCATTTAAAAGTGACATTTCCAAAAAACCTTTCTTAGCGGATGCCTACGTTATAACATCTACCTTCATTCCAAATTTCAGCCCAATCCGTCCAGTGGTTTGGGCTGTGCGTTGATAGATCACTATATCAGCCAGTCAGTCAGTTACCTTTGAGTTTTATTTATTTAGATTAATATTGTTGGTATCTCAGCCCAGTCTCGCACCAGGAGCAGCATAGAAGTAGTCACCATCTCCCAGTTCAACATCTTGGAGGGCGAAGTGGCGCAGCTGAAGAAGATCGCCGGCCCCCTGCCCATGCCGGCCATGCCGGATAATAAGAAACTCATGACGGACATTGCTAAGGGCAGCGCGTCGCTTACTGATACTATGCAGGCTATGCAGGTTAGGAGTTTTTACTGATACGAGTGTAGTGTGTACGATAGTTGGCATTAGCTTTGAAGATTAGGTAGAATAAACTCAGTTGAAAACCGTTATCAGAAACTACACGCACACAAGCTCTGTTGTATATGTGAAATTGCCAAGGTTCAGTCAGCAACTTGAAATGGCATGCCATACATTTCTATTTCGAACAGAAGAGATTAATATCTGGCAAACATGCAACGATAGCGTGACTTGTGGGGGCGTGTGGCATGGAACATGGTATATATATATGAATATTGAAATTATTCGAATTATGAATAGCACCTACATTATTCCAGGTATCAGCCAGGGTGCAGGCGGCGGAGGAAGGCCTGGCGCGCATGGCGGGGCTGCTCACCCAGCTGGCCGCGTCCGGAGCCCTGCCCGACGCCTTCGCGGGGCAGATCGAGCAGGCGCGCGCTGAGATGGAGATGCTGCGAGGAGGGCTTAAGGGAGAGGTTGTTTATTTTTTGCACAGTGTTTATATCAGATGTTTAGCACTATTAGGTACGTCACTTAGTCAGTAATTAAAGTTATTGCATATAATTAATCTATATGTAACCCAGTTAAGATAAAAAAAACACTGATAGTTTATTGTTACACAGCTACAGGAATTTAATTACACTCGCAATCAGTGGCAATTGTGTACCTACCATACCTACTATTCCAATCGACGTTTGGAAGGTAACTGGTGAGCTTCACCCTGCACTCACATTATATACGTAAATACGGCGTATTACAATGTGTGCACTGTGTCGCTGTCGCTAGTGTCGCAGATCAGATCACTTCCTTCTCGATTTGTATGAATGCACAATATTTCGCCATTACACTCTATCTTCATTAGCGTGCAGAGCATCGTATCGAATTGAGAGTGGCACAAGCCTGATCTGATTTTATCGTATGGGGCTGCGACTACGTGATCTTTTGCGTTTGACTTTCCCAGTCACTAATAGGTAATAGCTTTTCGAGATTTTCTTCTAGCTTTCATAAGACTTGACTTCCCTCTTCTTTTCTCAGGAGGCATTTAGTGGACAGCCTGGTCTCTACTTCAAGTAGTTTAAAGCATATATGTAGAATATGTAGATACAGCAAAATTAAACAATCCACATCAACAATATACTATCTCTTACAGAAACTGCCCCAAGGAGCGCCACGCAGCACCAAATCTGACGCTTCCTCCTTGCCATCGAAACCGAAGTCAGTCGCAATAGACTCAGCAGCCATCGAAGCAGGTGCCTTGAAGCCTGGCCGTGGTGCTGACGACACCGCCTCCGTCTCCACCACGGTGACCACGGGGACCTCTGGAACAGCTGCGACCCAGGCCGAGAGACAGTCCAGGATCTCGCAGATATCTGCCAGGAGGATACCTGTAACTAGGATCGAGATGAAGTAAGTAGATTTTCGTATAGATAAATTTTGTACATATTTTATGTATGTTTAGATTAAATAATTTAGTGTAAGTAAAGTTCTAAAAAGCGTGTTAGTATCTTCAGTGCGACATCATTTACTACTGGAACTGGTCTGTCTGTTATTGAATAAGAATAACAAGCATTTATTCAGACATGAAACGCTCAACAATAACTAAGAATAAATTAATACGTTGTATAAAAAGTACAAGCTCCATCCATATCTCACCCGTCCCCATCTCAGCATGTTCTTGATGTAAATATATCAATATTTTTTTTCCAATTTCAAAATACATATATTTTTTAAATGAGAATAATTAAACTAAGCACAATTACTACTGTAAGTACTTATTAATTCTAGTAAGTAAAGATCCAGCACCGATATTCCGTTGGAATCATGATGATGACTCCTTTTGTATGTTCAAGCGATGCGATCCAGGTGATGCGAGACGACCTGGTGAAGAACGTGGCGTTGATGACGAAGAATGCAGCCGCCACCGCAGACAACGCCGCCGGGACTGCCAAGGGAGTAGGTTAGTCAAAGATATGCTTGAAATAAAGAGTTACTTACATAAAAAATAATAATAAATCTAGGCTAAAATCACTTACATTCATAGTTCAAAACTGAATGAATGAATGAATATTTAGAACGCTAGTTTTTACCTTAATAGGTTTACAGACACCAGATAATTAATTTAAAAGAAAAAATCCGTCAAGTATCATTTGAAAAAGAAAAAAATATACTTTAAACTAATGTCAAAAGTTAAAACATATCTACTTACGTCGTACTTACCTAAATGGTAGATTAATAACCAATGCATATAATAAAATGCTCTAACGTTGGTAGGTGAACTAAACCCTGCGAAATGTAAGTATTACGAAGGATCCTCTGTTACAGGGCTAAAATAGTAAACCTAATATTATTGAAATATTTGAAAACTGAACCTATTGAAGTAGTTTTATCTATTTTAGGTACGTTACGTTGGTATCGAAATTAATGAAGGTTATGTATGACAAAAGTAGCTGTATTGACCAATAAGAGTCCATTGTACATGTTTTCTTGCAGCTGATAAAATCGAGATAGCTGTGAACCTCAACAATCGCATCTCGGATCTGTTTGCGATCACGTCCGACTACGCGGAGCAATTGAGCGGGTTCGATTCCGGACTTAACACACAGGTACCTATGTTGTATAATTGTGTGTTTAGTATCCCACTTCCATCTACATTATTTTATTTACAAAAGTTTACAAAATTGAAGTTATACTAAAACTATCATAAAAGATTGCTACTATTTGAACTAAATAGTGTATAACGAAAGTTTGTGTGTATCTTAGTTATTACTTTACGTTCAAACGACATAACCGATTTGGATAAAATTTTTGGTATGGAGACGTACCTACCACATACGAACTTGGGTGCGAAAGCGATGCAGGCAGCGGTGTTAGGTCTAGCAAAATAAACACAAATACAGAATTATCCGGTCATGTGTTGCAGATGTCAAGTTTCCAAGAGCAGATCGCTTTGATAAAAGGAGACTTGAAGGTGGGGTTGGCCACGCTGGAGACCGCCAATAACAATGCAGAGACTGCTGGTAATACATATTACTTCTTGAGTCGTATTTCTCATTATTGAGGGTCGTGACTCCCCCCTCACATTTCGTTCATTAGAGAAGTTCTCTTGGACACATACATCATGGTGGGCGCCCAGGGCCTCCCACGGATGACTACGGGTACAGATGTTTCACTCAAACATGTCAGTGTTCTAACGATGTTTGCCTTCGCCGTTACGCATGTACATATCTTGAAACACATACTTAATTGCACTGTCAAAATGTTGTTGTAGAAAATATATTGTGTAGGGCTGGGATCAAATCTGCTGCGTCACCAAGTAAAGCGTACGAATTCACCACCTAGTCACGCTCACCTACAGTTACTACAATTATTGCTGTTACTTGATTCATCCTTTTCCACAACTTTGTCGAGCAAACAGCCGCGGGTTCAAATCCCGTGTCATTCTTTTGCCCTTTTTCCCCAACTTGCCCCTCCACAGCCGTGATGGAGCTGACGGAGCGCTACCTGGGGCTGGCGCACGAGCTGGAGAACTCGGCCAGCGAGCACCAGCACCTCACCAGCTTCCAGAGACAACTCACTGAGGAACTGAGGGTAAGTTATTATTATGATTTTATTGTTTTTAATTGTGTAAACAAGTAAGCTTACTGCGGCAGGAGATACTGCGGCTTTGCGTCACAGGATCCCAGGATACCTATCGCAAAGCCCAGTAAATCCTACCTGGAGCAGCTCTAATACAAAGGAAACAAAAAACTCTGTATTTATGTAGGTATGTAATGTACCTACGTAGGTTTTTACATGAACAAACGATTATTTATTATTATTATTTTATCATAATTATCTTCAGTCGTTATGTGTTGACACACTCGGTATAGGCTCGTCTGCTATAAAGGTATTGATTAAATTATAAAGACAAATTCCTCCTATTCTAGGCAGGGACAGATTCTTAATCCTAAGGATATTGAGATTAGGAGAAATCATGTAAGTATGTACGAGTACATTAATCTCTATTTCACTATCGCCATTTTGTATATGGACTCTTCTTGTCAATAGATAATACCTACATATCTCAAATAACAACATTGATACAGATCCACACTATTAGTACCGCTTTATAGGACGATCTCTTTTTATTTTCCTTAAATATGTTTCCAGAATCTAATGAGTGCTGTGGAAATGCTCCGCGAGCAGAAAGCAGACCGAGACGAAGTCTGGGACGGACTACGTGATAAGGTAACAGTTATTTACATAGATAAGTATAAATCTCGGTAAATGTATGCTTGTGTAAGTGTGCCGCGTCGGGATAGGTACGACAGCTCTGAAACAAGATGCTCTGATACTTAGCTCAGAGCTCAGTACACTTATGACTTACTGTTAATTGGTGCATTATTAGATATACTGCAATTCAACTCTTGTAATATGTACGTACACGTAAGTTTTTTGGTCAAATAAACATATTACTATAATTATTACTTGACATCTTATTGTTAGATTTACTATAATAGCTGCTAACAAACAGTTACTCCGGGATAAAAAGTAGCTTCTGCGTTTCCCAGGCTCTATTCCACCGTCATACCAAATTTCTTTAATTTATACTACCCTCGGAACCAACTTGGGAATATCTAATTATAGAAATACACATGGAAATAAATAGTAAAAGTATAATTCAACAAAAGTATTTTCACAGAGTGATAGAACTAAAAAAAACAAAATAATTTGACAATTCTTAATTCAACCATAGACACACGGAACTGTACAAAGCAAAGTTCTTTTTCAACATCAACAGCTCTTGAAAACTCCGCTTTACGCCTATAATCTCTATGATGAATAATTCACATCAATCCATATTCCTACTAATCCCCTCCTGCCCACCTCCCAGGACCTCCCAGGAGATTACAACTCTTTTTTATGCCATAATCCCTAATTACTTCTTGCCCAACTCCCAGGCCGACATGTCCAAGCTGGAAGGCCTGGTGACAGAGCAGCAGTTCGCCCACACGCGCGGCGAGCTCGACGATCGCCTCGAGCTCTGCTACGAGAAGTTTGCCAAGCAGGAGACCGTGTGGCATGTAATATACTTACTATTTTATTTCTTCTTCTTACCTTAAAAATAAGCTTTTATTCTAGGGTTTTCTGTGGTTACTAAAACCTCTTACACCTTGCTAATACAGCGAGTTACATAAACCTTGAAGTTTTCTCAGCATTAATCTGAGCCGAACGGTGTGCCTATAACGTAACCTCCTACATACCTCCGCTACCTTTGCTTTTATTGCAAATAAGCCAATAAAGCTAACGTTATTTGATTCTGAACCTCGTCCGGCCGCGGCGGAGATATCTAGTGTCATCTCACATAGTATCATCAGGTCACTTTGTGTGTTTCCAGCAAGCTCTGAAAGACCTGACGGACATAGCGGATACCAAAGCAACCATCATGCAGCTGCTGTCTCTGAAGAGTGAGGCCCAGGGCCAGCTCAATGCAGCACATGAGAAGCTCAAACTGCTGGAGTTGCAGCTGGGAGAGCCCAAGGTATGAATTTTACAATGTGATTCTAAGACAATTATTAAATTTTTAAGAACGCATGACATCTTCTACCAAATATTTTAGGTGGAGCTTAATCTGTAGTGAGACAAATTTTTGTGACTAATTACATGGATTCCATAGCAAAATAAAAACAATATTGATGCCTTGAGACGTCCACATAGCATTCCATTTGACTTGTTCTTGTCAATTATATTTGTTTCCCGCTACAGCTCCACTAGCGCCGTATTGCGTGTTACCTGGCTAATGAAAGAGCAATGAAAAGAATCCTTCAACTACACAAGCGGTTCCTGATCATTCACTATATCCCCAGGCCGCAATCCTCACCCGGCTCCTGTCCAAGGATGGCACGTGCGCCGCCTGCAAGGTGCCAGCCCTGCAGGAGGGCGTGGACCAGACCGCCGGCATGCCCCACCCCATGCCTTACTTCCGGGCGCCGCCGCCCGACGAGCTGTGCGTGCCTGCCATACCACCCATTGTTATTGAGGATGAGACCATCAAGTGAGTTTCTACTAAGTGATCTTAAATACAATGGGATCGTGGGTCCTGTGAACGCGCAGTGTTTCTCTAATAAATCTGGGGTTTTGTGCAATTCTCACGGGCGGCGGAAAGTTAACATTGGAATACAAGGGACCAATCAATTATGCTTAAATTGGTATAAACGAAAATGATTTTATGATTGGCACTTGGCAGACATAACTTTCAATGTCTGCCAATCATAAAATCAGTTTCGTTTCTAAATGAAATCTTTCCGTTGTAAGAATTGCATAGCTGCAATGACATTCCATATGAGGCGTAAACGAATTAATTTATTTAAAACAATCATGAGTATAAAAAAATGAATAAAATAAATACGAACTCATTTACTTAAACTTATAGTACCTATGGTATAAAATTGTATGAATTTTGCGCTTCTTCTCTGTCTACAAAATTTGCACTACACGCCTCCAAGATAACAAGTACTTTTAATTATCTTATTGAGTACTAGCTGTGCCAGCGACTTCGTCCGCGTGGAATAGTTATTTTGGGCATCATATTTATTTTTGCAGAACAACCTCTTCGGCTTTATAAATTATAGCTGTTACCCACGATTTGAACCGTTTTCGCAGCGCACGCAACGGAAGCCCTCAAAGATGAATAATTTTCCCCGTTTTTTTCACATTTTCCATTGTTTCTTCGCTCCTATTAGTTGCAGCGTGATGTTATATAGTCTTACCTTCCTCGATAAATGGTCTATTCAACACAAAAATATTTTTTCAATTCGCACCAGTAGTTCCTGAGATTAGCGCGTTCAAACAAACAAACAAACTCTTCAGCTTTATAATATTAGTATAGATTCTACACAATGTATAATATGTTGTTCAGGTCGCACGCGTGCAAGCGCTGGGCGGGCGGGTCCCACACGCTGGTGTCCCGCACGGTCCCGCGGGAGGTGGCCATAAAGCTACCCGAGGGGGACCAGCCTGTCAAGCGGTACACAGGACAGGGGACTGATGGCAGGGTAAGTATCATTAGTACTCTCCAGAATTACGCCATTCTCAATTTCAAGTAGGTAAGAGACTTATGAAACTCTATCAGAACGTATTATTGTTATCATTGAGTAAATAGCTGTACTTGTTGGATATCGCATTCTATATGTTGGTGCATTGATCGACGAATATTCTAAAGAAAGTAGCTACAAAAACTATGTATATTTTCTGGTTTTTTTATACATTGTTTACAGTCAGGCATTTACTGCCTGTAAAATTTATCTAAATTGACATAATTTGCAAAATTTAACCAGTCCTAGAAATCGAATTTCTATGTTTGGGAGTTGAAACTTTTGTTGTTAATAAAATTGTTGTTACCCTTTGTACGTAGGTATTTAATTCAGTGTATGTTGTCTGTAGGTATACAACTTGATAACGGAAGTGAAGCCTTGTACGGAGTGCAACCGATACAGGACCGGCGCTGGAGACGCGGAGACTTGTACGTATAGTTTTATATACTATAGCTAAATAAAAATAAGGGATAATATTGCATCAACGATATAGTTGTTAGAACTTATTCTTGATAAAGAAGCAGATGCAAAGAAAGATAAACACAATGAACTATTATATTATATATGATATGAACTAGTGAAAGTCTGTGGTTTCACCCTAATTGTGTCGAGATAAAATTTAGCCTGTGATGTATGTATATACGTAATATAAATCACGTAAAACACATCGTAAAATCACGGTGCTTGTTACATCGTTGTGTGAATTATGCGCAAACTTCAACAAACTAACCAACGCTAAAATTGACAAGTTATAATAAGTACTTATAGCTCCCTTGAGAAGATTAAAGATTTCTTTAAGAGATTGCTTTTAGCAATAAGGCCGCCACTTGTGGCACTAGTATAAGTATTATTTTTTTCTTCTTTCTTTGTCATTATTATCGTGTGTTGCAATAAAAAAAAATCTATCTATCTATCTATCTCCCTTTTGTCTTTTTCAATTTATTTTTCTTTAGTTTTGTAATTATTTTATTTTCAATATTTTTGTTGTTTATTTTTAGCGTGTCAATGTTGGCCCGGCGTGACTGATCCGAAAACGGAGGTAGAGAATATTGAAGCACATTTCTATTGAATTATGAATTTTACTATTTTTTAATTACATTTTTATTGCACTTGTAAAATTATGATGTACTCACGATTTATTGAATATATTCTGTATACTTTTATGTATGTATGTTTGTTTTGTTATCTTTTTTAGTTTTATACTGATAGAGTATAAAACATTTATATATGTAGTATAGTTGTTGTCTCTAGCATCGAGAATATCGAGCTCGAGGGTTTTCAAACCGCCCGACTGATCAAATAATATAATTTTCATTCACCATCTCGGAAAGAGTATTTTTGCTCTTCAATATCTGAGTGCAAAAGCTGTTTTTATTCTCTAGAGGATAAAGTAAATTGAATTTAGAACATCGTGTGTTACAAGTTTTTGAATTAAAACAAACATTAAACCTATTAATTACTGCTACCTCTATGGTGCCGAATATATCATACAACTTTTATTAAATTTGTTAAAAACTTGGACTCGGAACCTTCTTGGTGTTCTTTTTTTCAATTTGCTTTGTACGCGGTTCTTTACGCGGCATATTTTCACGTCATTGTTAAACCTTATATTAAAAACAAGTAACTTGAAAACCAATGAAACAACTAAAATGAGTGATTCTAGCGACGAGGAAGTTTGTTTGACGCCAACAGAATTGACTAAAACTGTTAATAATGCGCAAATGAGCTTTCTCCCTCAACAATCACGCGTTTTGCATTTAGTCATTTCCTCGCTGAGGTGGAATGAAAAGTTACGTGTTGCACTCGAGTGCAAAGATTTTTCACCTCGTGCTCTTTTGATTCCCTCGCTAACGCTCAGGATTCTAATTTTGAATCCTTCGCTTGCTCGGTCATCAATTGAGCACGCGGTTAAAAAGCAACTTTGCACTCTTGTATAACAAATAACTGTTGTCTGTCTTTCTGTTTGTAATGTTTTTCTAAATTTGAAGTATTGTCAAAAAGCCCACCTTTGAAAGTGCGCAGGTGAAACAGGCTGAAACTGAAAAACCTTTATATGTGTACATTATATAATTGCAAACTCTGTAGTTAGTATATCAAATCAAGTAGGTAGTAAAAATAAATACAAAATAATTTAAAAAGATTTATTAAACTTGTAAAAATAAATAAATAATTTACAGAAAAGCATATTTACAACTTACAGCTTATTAGGTTCTCGTAATAATTTAAGATTAAATAATTAGAAATTAAAATGCCAATAAATGGATTGTAAATGAGTTTCATAATAAGTAAGTTATATAATGCTGTATACTTTTGCAAGTTTTACAGTAATTACATACTCGACATTATGATAATGATTATTATGATGATGATTATATTATTAAAACATTAAATGATGATATCTTCGATGATTACATTAATTTAATTAATATACATATAAGACAGTTAAGGTATATTTGGTAACAATAAATAAATATAGGTAGGTACAGGGAGTCTACTGTTCAGTAGGTACATCATTATTTTGAAAATATTTTTTCTAAACGTCTGAAATAATGGCATTTTTATTAAAAGAAGGAACAATTAATTAGGAATTTGATTTTTTATGGCGAAATTTGGTTACTACTTACATTGTGTCATAATTATGCCACTCGATTTATTTGTTGCCTATTGCTAAATTTAATGATAAATTTTAGCAAAAAGCATTTAATCTAGCAAATAAACAGTGACTTTCCCACCTTGTGTCTTATTTAATATGCTTAATACTACAAATTACATTATATTCAATAATTTAAATAAATAATTTGTTTAAATGTATTATGTATATAAATAGCTACATTTCTCCAGGAAATGTTGGTCTATATATTCCTTATATATTTCCCGATTTCTATATTCTATTATCGTATTTCTCCTATTTATTTAAATAAGAAATTAAGTGCAAAAGGTGGCTCACGACGAATACTCGATGTATAATACCTACACGATAATGAATTGTTGAAAAGGTAAAATATTTTTCCATGTGTTGTACCTCTATTTTAGCTATATTTTTTTGTATAATATTAGGAAGACATGCATATTGAAAATGGCATTTTCAATAGAATGCAACGTTTATTTTTGGTGTAAATATCGCAATGAGCCAGAACTAAATCTAATTATGTCAATAAATTACTTAAATATCGTACAACGATAAATACATTTCAAAGTTTACGCATTTGTGTGTTTACGTAAAATATAAATAGATGCCACTTACATTTATAATGTTCTTTCACGCAATTAATTTGCTGTTTTACTGATGTATGATACTTCCTCGATTTCTACGTACTTATTAGTATTAGATGATACAAAATAAAACTATGTAGCATAACGTTGTAGCTGATATTTTAAACATAAGTACCACTTTGATGATCAATTAAGATTTTCAGTAAAACAACAAAATCGATAGGTTGCGAATTCACTTATTTTATCACACGACTATCACGTCACTACACTTCAAACTGGTGACCAAAAACGATAGCTAGTGACCAAAACTAATAGTTATTGACCAAAAACGATAGGTCACACAAACATACACTGTGATTCTATGATCGTAATGAATCATGAGTGATAGATAACGGTATATTAGTTGTGATCATATTTACAGGTATGATCACAGTGTTCTTATCAATTATGTTCACGGCGTATCATTTATGATCACAGTGTATCTTTCATGATCACAGTGTATCCCCGATAATAACGTGTTTCAGTAGCCACACGGTGTATCAGTTGTTATCACACAGTGGTGATTATATTGCATCATTTATGATCACAGTGTATTAGCGCTAGTCACGAGATTTCAGTTGTAATCACATTTACAGTAATGATCTGAGCTAATCATTCGTGATCAAAGCTGACCATTAGTGATCAGAGCTGATCAGATGTGATCAGTGTCGGTCGCAGTGGAACCGTGAGCAGTCGTGGTCCCTGCTGGCAGCCATGACGTCACCGAGCTGGTGAGCCACCCCCGTGGCGCTGGCGTCGTTCCCCAGGGAGATCCTGGAAACAAGAGATACGGACTGTGAGAGGGAGGGAAAATATTGATGTAAACTTACGAGTATTTAGGCAAATTAAGAGCCACCTCTTTTTTCTAATTAGTACGAATATGCTATTATTTACTTCATTGCCTGAGAGATAAACAAATTATCGAATCTAATTTATTGAACAGAATATAAACATCAGTATAGACATCTTTGATGGCCATAATTGGTTTTCGAATAATACTTTCTATCGTGGCAACCGTGGCAATTAGGAAAGCACTAAACATCTTAAATTTGATAATTGCATAAGATTGTTTCAGTTCGTTAGAGACTCGTCCGCATGATTTAACTAGAATATGCTGTGACATATTAATTTAAACCACGAACAAATACTATAAAATACCAAGGGTCTTTCACAAGATGCTATCATTTTACTTTCATCACGTCGTCTCCACAGTTTTCCGATGCGTTCAGAAACCAGTAATAGTTGGCATTCTGCAGTGTTACGTAGGAATGTGGCGGGCTTACTTTCACCTAACATTGCATAATGGTAAGCTTGTGAACGCACCTTCGTGTTTTTTGGCGGCAAGCCGTCTGACTTGCAACTGTTATGTATTTAGCCGGTCCAATCTACGCTTTATCATTCAGCAAAATTATTGGAAATGGAATCTTAATTGTTAAAGTATAGAGTCGATTATCACACATCATTTGTGAGAAAAAAATCATGATTTTTGTATTATTTTGATTGAGATTCGACGAGTTGAAGTATGATTTGGCGAATGGTTATATTACTACAAATTGATGGTTGATTTGATGATTCGTTGCGAGAGGTGACAGGTATTATTAATGGTAGTGATTACGTGGGAAAATGCAGAGTTAACTTTTTAATAAAAAGTGATTGAATCATAGATTTGTGACGATACGGTGAATTACTGAATTACACAACTTTGAGATTGAGTATTGACTGTGTAGTGATGATTCATCTCAGGATGTTTAACCACAAAATTGTTGTATGTAAGTACGTTCTGCTTCAGTTGTCGAGAAAATTGATCGTTATTAGTATTTGTAATAGCAACAAATTTGTACCATTTTAAGTTCTAGTATATATTAATATACACATTTTTGTTCCCGTACCAGCCCATCAAGCTTTGATATCTATAGTTATGTACTGAGATTCTTCGCCTTTGTGTTTTACTTGACAAAAAACTGGGTCCAATCAATCGTAAAAACTCCTTTTATTTCCGAAGCGGCTGCATGATGTAACATCACAATGAAAGAAAAAAGAAATAATAAAAGAAGTCGCATGTGGAAGTAGGCAAGTCGTGTCTAATTCTGGAGCTAGTGATTGGAAGATATGTACATGCGGACAAGATCGGAACTAAAATTTAAAGTAAAAATGTTGGTGTTTAAATTAATTTATTATCTATTCAGTCTTAACTTGAAAGGGTCATCATTTTGTACGTAAGTATAATATATGAAGTTATGGAGTCTTTTTGGGACTTTTATACTTGGGACTCGATAGATTTTCTGTTTTTAATTATAAACTTAAGCTAGCAAATTCTTGGATCGATCGAATTAGGAGAGTTTATCACGAATGTGACTTAAATTTATTTGAAAAATATATTGTGCTTAGTAAAGTGATTCATTAAACTTTTAACTATTTTAACTTATAGGTAACTTAATAAGACCGGTTCATTAAACGTAACTTTTCTAAAGAGCGGTGAAAATCATTCCATACTTTTAGCTCCTCCATAGGTATGTGGGAAAATAATCTTATGATTTTCGCCTCTCCTTACAAAAGTAACATTTAATTAGTACCCACGACACAAGCGTTTGCTTAGTGTGGGGCTAGATGGCGCTGTGTGCAATGTCCCGAAATATTTATTATTATTATTATTACTAATTAACGGTTAGGTATACTAATTATATAACTGCTGCCACCTACATGAAATCATTGAACATTTTATAGTAGGTTATGCTAAATGTCCGACCCGGATTTGCTCGTTGATTTGTTTGCTTCGGCCGAGTTTTTGCGATTAGATCTGATTGTTGACGAGCTGGTCAAGCGAGACGCCACGTGATTATATTCTGGATGATTGTTTGCGATAGCTCTAATTTTCTTGATGATGACTCAACTTGGTATTTATCTGTTTGTTATACTTAATGAATTTTTAAAGAAAATAGGTGACACTATTACTGATTTCAAAATCAAAATCAAAACATTTATTTACAGAGCATAGGATGCATACAGTTGGTTACAGGTATTATAAGAGCGCTACGTTCTTACTCATAGCGTGTGCAAATGTGTACATTTTTATAAATTATTAATTATTTGTTAATATAGTTTTGCAATCGTGATTTAGACTCACATATAAATAAAATTAAATTCTCAAGCTTTTTTTGTAAAATTATATACAGATAAATAATTTTAACCAGATCACAGGTAAGGCCTTTACTAGAACCGGTCGTTTACTCCCACCTGTTCTGTTAAGTAGTTCTGTTGACAGGACTACTGGGTATTTTTTTCTCATTAGTTCTGTCACTTAAAAGACTATGCTTTACACCTGACTTTTATCTCTACTATTCCCACCTGTTCTGTTAAGTAGTTCTGTTGACAGGACTACTGGTAATTTCTCCGCATTAGTTCTGTGATTTAAAAAACTTTAGCAACCTTTGTATGCATTGGTAATAAATTAAACAAAAATGAAACAAAACGAGAAATATATTTTATCAACATTCAACAACAAAACAAAACTTCCTTTTAACTGAAAAAACCTTATGTTTGGTGCCATGAATGGATTATAAATCTAAGAGTAGCTAGCCTCACTCAAACGTTATCATTATAACAATTGAATTTAACTTGATAACTGGATCAATACAAAGTTATGGTAAAAAAAGAAAAAAATAACAATTGACGTAGTTTTGCACGCAATTAATTTTATAGATAGTTAGAAATAGATAGATAGATAAACTCTTTATTGTTAACACATTAAAAACAGTACATAAAACAAATTGCATCTTAACTAGTGCCACAAGCGGCGGCCTTATCGCTGAAAGCGATCTCTTCCAGGCAACTTTCGGCTGGAGAGAAATAAGCAAAAAGAAAAGTATATTATATGTATTTGTAAATAAACATTTATTTTATTATATTAAGTATGTGTATTGTGTATTTATATGTATATATAATAATATATATTAGTAATATTTATATATATATATATTAGTAATATTTCTTATTTCCTTTTTGTTGTACACCACATTTTTCTAACAGAATATTATAGGTAATAGCAGTAGTTAAAATAACAGCAATTTTCATTGAAGGGAAGCGAGATAAAAATCCTTTACTTGTTTTTTAAAGGAATCAATTGCCTGAGCCCTTTGAATGTTGATAGGCAGAGAATTCCATAAAGTAACAGCTTGTACAGTCAATGAAGACCCATAAAAAGATTTATTTTTGAATGTTGGATGTGCGAGTGGTAATTTTATATGCATGGAAAACTTTTTTTGTCGCAAAAATACTACATTCGTTATTTACCATCTTCCAAAAGCCCAAAAACATCAACACATTAAAACCACAGTATACACAGTAATTGCTTTACCACAGACTATATAACAGTATATGTTATGTATGACAAACACTTTCACTGGTCGGTCCGGTCGCGTAACCGCACCGGCCGTGTGACCGGCATCGGCACCTTGCGTGCTGGATGGGACAGAGTAGCAAGTTTATACAAATGTTGAGTAGAATATTTTTTTTTATATTATAAAACCACGACTTAAAATGTAATCATTGGATATTGGCTTGGCTTGGTGGCCAAGTACGTAAATAATTATTGTGTTTTAATGTGCTACAGAATGTAAACATTCGATGTTTCAGTATCGATGTGATTACTTAAGTTAATGTATGGAGGAAAACAAACAGCAATAAAAATAAATGCAATTATATCAAACAAATAATTTCAGGAACGTATAAAATGGTAATAATGTAAAGTTTATATCATTTTTTTAGTTTTATTGAAAAGTTTGTGTTATTTTGTTGATTACTTGAAATATGTAGGTACATATAATTTTTATAGTTCAATAAGAGTTGTGTTACTGACTTATTCTATAGGATGTCATTGTAAATGCAAGTCACATGAAATGAGCTTGGCAATCGCTCTGTTTTATATGTTTTTGATGACACCGCCACGGCTGACAAAAGCGGTTTTGAAAGTGTTAATGGCGCTATTTGGTGAGATTGTGACATTTTGATGGCCGCGCCAACACCGTGAACGAAACTATATTAAACTATGCTACTTACTAGTAGACGCCCGCGGCTTTGCTTGCATTATTTTGGAATAAAAAGTAGCCTATGACACTCTCAAGACCTCATGCTATCTACATACCAAAAATCAATATGATTCGTTCACCCGTTTCTGCGTGATGCATGTTTAAACACAAAAATTCTAAAAAGTACTGAAACGTGTTACGTATGTTATCAATTTAAAGTATACTCAAACAGTTACTTGACGTAAACTTTGTTTTTTCAAATATCGCCTATGTACAGATTTTCGTTTAACTTTATTATATGTATGGGTAGGTATATAGATTACAAACCCCTTGGCTCACATGAACAAGAACAAACCTTTTTCCAACGCAATTGTTGGTGTTTGTACATAGAAGTAGGTGAATGTTGAGAAACTATTTTATAGTATTGTTTGTTTGTAGCTGTGCTATTTTACGGTGCTTTTATAGGTGTCTATTTCTTTAAGAACGTAAACTTCTGCTAGTTTTATTGTGGGAGCTGGTGGATTGATAAGAATATTAAGTTGATTTTGTTTCTATCAAATGTAGTTAGATCAGTTGCGCAACATTTAATAAGGTAATGTTATCTAGTTAGCTCTTATAATCTAGATCGGTTCTCGGTTTGTGATGTACGAATCGAGACCTACAATTTGACGTGTCATACGATCCACGGAAATGTCAATTTTGCGTGTAGTCTGCATTAACATACCACTTTTTATGAATATCGGCGTACATAAGTGAAAAGCGGATTAACACACTACCTTCTTGCATTGTTTATAAGTTTTTGTTATCTATACTTTCAACAATACACCCTGTTTTTACTGAAATGCTTACTTTTCTTTTACAGGCGTGAAAATTATAATAATTTGCGTATGCTTCCTATAAACGTATACTTATTACGATGTTTTGTCATGTTTTTGTTCTGTATTACTCAAGAAATGGATGCATTATTACGAGTTTGTGAATGTTAACTGATTGGTATTCGGTACAGATTTTATGGAAAATTTGTGCATGACATATTAATTTCGTTCACATTGTAAGATTATAAAAGTTGCAATAGTGAAGAAAAAAAGTACCTAATTTTTTAACTTCCTGTTTACGTCATATTTCAAGGAACAAATACGCTCAAAAATTATTAAGTCAGACATTAAATCCTGTTCATATTCTTAAAACATATCCTTCTCTAAGTCCAGAATCGTGTGTTGCTATTAACTATACATATTTCTCCAGAGTTTCATTGTCAATTTACTACCAGCCATTCAGGGAAGGAAGTTATATTATATCTTAAAGTAATAACACTTGTATTTGTCGTACATCCGGCATTAATATTTATTGTATTTAGTTAACGTCCGCTCTGAGTAAACGAGTGTAGGTGTTAAAGTAGACAGTCAGAGTGTAGCTACTGTATCTTGGTGTTTAATCTTTGGAAAGTCATGTTTGGGCGAAAGTTTTCGGAAACACGTGTACTAAGTTTGTATTTAATTGCTTAACTATTACAAAATGGGAAGTGGTAATTAATGAGTTTAATTGTGAAGTGAAAATTGCTTGTTGGTTTTAGTTTTTGAACTTGATGATTACACTACTAATGTATTAATGCTATACTGCTTACTTACCTGCGTAAGTTTCAAATGTAGTTTGTAACTATTGAAAATTAGGTTTTTTATAACCTATATAAAGAGTGAATTAAAGAAAACTATGTAACATTTTTTTTCAATGAATTAGGCTTACGTTTGACTATAGCCTGCCTGATGTTAAGCACCGAAATAGTCTAAGATGTAGCACGCTTGCCCAGAAAAAACCTATTTACTCTAGATTTGAAGACCCCTGGGTTATAATTAACTGGGAACAGGGTAGAGAGTTCCATAGTCTCACCGTCCTTACTACGAAGGTAGAAGCAAAGCGCTTCGTTTGAGTCTTTGGAACTTCCACCATGAACCGGTGACGCCCCGCTGACTTCCTGCAACCTACAATGTTGATGACGTATGGTGTATGATCTTACACACACACGCACAATTATTTAGTAAAGTTAAAGTGTCATGGAGTAAAATACTACTTTTTTAATGCAAGTTAAGCTCACGTTTAACCTCAACTCGATGCTAAGCATGGATTAAACCAATGAATTTCGTCCAAACGCCTACACTAAAGTATAACAGAAAGAAACCAATTCAAAGTGGAAAGTTGAACTAAATGCTGATCGATTATGAGTGGTGACGTTTATCTGTCACTAATCACTTATTGCTTCACCTGTCAAAATAATTCAGAGTGAGTGATTGTAACATTGTACTAACCATTGAAAGTGGTCTGCGGTCCACTGTAGGCTTTAACAAAGATTTTTACCTTAGAATCTCTCTTTGATTTACTTTCTGAATAATGGATAGACGGATTATTTTATTTGAAGTGGTTTCGAAATAGTTGGAAACAAACGTCCTTGTATGCAACCACCGCGGCCCTCAAGCGATGCTCATTGGAATTTTGTTACTCCAGTTTATTTCGATTCACGTAACTTACGGAAAACTCATTTACAAAATTAGGACCGTTAACGAATAATTTCATAAGTAAACAAATATAATTGTTCTTTTACTATACTAAATAAATAAATAATAAATAAATAAATATTTCGGGACATTGCACACAGCGCCATCTAGCCCCACACTAAGCAAACGCTTGTGTCGTGGGTACTAGATAACGGATATAATACTTATATACTTTTCTTTTGTAAATACATACTTATTATACATACAAACAACCAGACTCAACACAAGAAATTATACATTTTTAAAATGCATAAATACTTGTGTCAGGCGGGAATCGAACCCGCAACCCCTAGATTAGAAGGCAGAGCCACTACCAACTAAGCTAACAGGCCAGTCAAATACAAATACTTTACGTATATCCTTCATTAAATGTTATATTCTGCATTTAGCTCTTGCTTTATGTATATTCAACCGTAAAACTACACATATCAATTTTCTAATCATAAAGTTGCAGATGTTAACTAAGTAAGTATGCAAAGAAGGGAATTTAAAATTAAAATATCGTGTGATCGAAGTTTCTCTCCAGTATATATGTAATTTGTAATTTGCAACAGTTATCAAATCAGAAAGTCATCTTCTTTATAAATAAAAATGAATTGTTGTTCGTTAGTCTGATTAAAACTCGAGAACGGCTGAACGGATTTATCTTATCTTAGTCTTGAAATGTTCGTGGAGGTCTAGGGAAGGTTTAAAAGGAAAAAAAAAAAAACAAAAAAAAAATACAAAAGTTTAGGTCGCAGTACGAAGTCTGCCGGGACAGCTAGTTAGGAATAATAGATTGTAATTAATTAAAATGTTATTGCAAGTTCATATCTCTTAAAGGTTATCTTGTTTGGTTTTTTGTTAAATTATTTATTGATTTTATTTCGTAGATAGGCTACCGCTTCCGTATTTCATTAATAATATTCATTAAGAAAAAAAAATAATTAAATCAGATCTCTATAATAAATTACCATTGTTTTTCATAATTATTGTTTTTTTTCCTTTCACGCTATTAGACACCTCGTCTACCATTTTACTTGTACCCTGATCCCTGCCAGATTGGTTACCCGGTAGAGATCGCTTTGAGCGATAAGGTCGCCAATTAGGGCACTAATTTTATGTTTGTATGTTTCATTGTGTTTTTTCCTGTTTTTGGTGTTTATAATAAAGTGTTTTCCATCTATGTACATAACATGTGTCTACCAAAAATCTTAGAGCCTGGCTCGGAACAAATAACAGTTACAATTAGCCAGTACAAAAGACATCAACGCGCTCTCAAGTATTTTCTGTATGTTTGTTTACAAATAATGAAAACTAGAAAGAGTGTTTGTAAGTACAGTTTTTCTTATATTAGGCATTTTATCACTAGCTATGTGACATATTAATGAAATGACTGACATTAAAAAGTGTGTAAACGCGATTCTGTGATAATCAGTGAAGTATACACACATGTATGATATACACATACATGTGTGAATGGCTTGTAAATAATCGAAACAGATAATTACAAAATCAGACGAGAAACAAAATTTTGTACCGGTAATTATTTAATTACTCAGACAAAAATGCTTTAGTACGGGAATCAAACTCGCAACATTTGGCTTATAAGATCGCGCTTCTACTTACTCGTAACTAAAATCATTACGCTGAAGTTCATAATTAACTAGCAATAAATACATCTACATATGTACATATAAGTCTAGACCGGATTGACGAGCTAACAGCAATGAAAGCGTATTTAACACCAGGGGCAACGACCCACCATGCAAGCCACGTATGTACGTAACTAGTGTGGACGTCACCTTAGATTTGTAGCGTAAAAAGCCGCATTGCCTTATCACGTAGTAGAGGTATATGTACAGGGTTATAAGTGTTGTGTAACTTTTTTTTTCATAGACATCATAATAATATTAGACAACATTATTTAGATTACTATGCTTTCTTTTTGTATTTTTTTTCTTGTTTTATTAAACGAAACGAAGTGTAAGTTTGGTTAAAAAAAGATAAAAAGAATATGAGTTTTAATCTGAATATACATAAATGAAGCTTAGTACATACTAAGTTCTGGCAGGCAGAGTAACGTGATTGCTGTTTTTTAAATAAATTGGTACCGTATATTGTTATCTGAATGATTTTTTTGCTTTATTCATTCTTTAAACATATCTATCAATCTTATGAAATGTGGTAGGCGAGTAAATGAAAAAAGTTTTTATTTTACTTGACAAATAAAACGTTTCTATAAACTATTAACCATTTATTCCCACTAACCCTGTAGAGAATTCCTACATATCTCTTGAAACTCAGTGACTGACAAACTGAGTGCCAACCAGTTATATATGGGTACGTGGCTATGGGCCTGACTGTTGACCCCTATAGAAAGTGAGATAACTGCATACTTGCACAATGCACTTGCATTCAGTACTTACATATGGTTAGCTGGTTGTGGTTTCGTCTTCTAGTAAAATTGATTAAAAAACAACATCTATCCTATTACACAATGTGGGGCTTGTATCAAACGCACAGAAAGGCATTTTTAGTTTATACGTAGTCATATAAAATACAATTAATAGTTAATAATTAAATACAATTAACACACATTGATCATTTAGGCATTTTTTTTATTCTCGAAAACAATACAGCGACCTCACCAAGACGTTTTCATTTGTGTTTGTAAATTTATTGGTGGTGGAAGGGTTTTTCTTATTTTTTGTAATTTACAAAAAGTTTGTACTAAAATAATTTTGAATTTCATCAACATATGTATATGTATACCGACCATGACCTATCTCAACAGCTACGTAATTAGGTCACAAATGTCATCATAGTATAGACATTTCCGTTAATTACCACCTAGCACCTCCTACACTTAATTCAATCATTTTATACATAATCCTACACTACTATTATCTTACGAATAACTTCTTCAAGGCTGTTATTACGAAACTCAATGCAATCGACTCATGTCAAATGTCACACATCTTCAAAGGTCTGGGAACAAATATCGATTGTTTCAAATAATAACTACAACAGATTACTTGCTATAGATATCATATTATTTAAAGCAACGATGGGTCTCGTTATCATCATTATGCGGTTTTTATATCCTACTTATACTTGAGAAGTAAATTTTATTGGGATAACCAAACAATTTTAATTATTTTTTCCATAGTCTATGAAAAAACTATTCAAAAATAAAGGCTATGGGTATAATTATGTAAGTCATAGATGTAGATCTTTTGATGAGAAGTGCATTTATTGTTTTTTGTTTAAAGCCAAATAATTACAAGCCTTGATTGTGTGTACCAACACAAGGCCACATTTGGTGTATGATATAATTATAAATAATTATTTCTAGAGTTTATTTGCTTCATAGCACATAATAAATAATATTATAGCACATAATATTTAATATCATGTTTTATTTGATCCCGCCAAAACTTGAAACATTGTATCTATGCGGAGTAATCTGTGAAGTCTCGACCCTTGACTTCATAAATTCTTCCTCGCCTAGTCACGAGCTAACTAACATTTAGCTTATTGTTAGTTTGTTGTTAGTTAGCACTGAGTTGCAAGATCTGGCAGATATTAGCGCATTCTATGGAGCTTTATGAAGGTCTATGAGAGCGTGCTCTATAGTTTCATGTTACGGAAGACGTTATTAACGTACCCTTTTCATTGGATGGCTATATATTTTGTACAGAAGACTATGAAGATGTGGTTTTGTGGGCTTAGAGATCCCAGTTAGCAATAAATTACATGAATGACATCATTTTGTGGTTGGTAGGTACTCGCTTAAAAGATAAAGGATAAAATATCCCTTTTGATACTGTATATCTACTTGCTTACTAAAGTTTATTTCCGCACTACATGATAACATGACCGGCTTAAAATCTCGTCGTTTTAGTACTATAGCAATAATATTTGAATGATAAAAGCTACTTACATTTTAAGAAGAGATTCCATCTTCTTCTCCATCGCGAACATGGAGTCGGAGGACTGTGACGTCAGCACCTTGCAGAAGGTGAACTTGGCACACTGCGAGTCTCTCCAGTCGGTCTGCTTCACCAGATCCATGGCCGCTGAGGTCAGGGACGATGACCCCGTGTGACCTTCCAAGCTTTGCAGGTCCTCAGGCATGTCTTCGTTCAAAGAACGCTTCACCACATGCTTCCTCTTCACCCTCTTCAAAGCTGGGTAGGTCGGCTCTTGTACAAACCTGAGCACGTCCCTCTTGGCTCTTCCTTCCCTGCCGTCAGGCGACATCACAACATACACATTCTCACTCGGCATCTTGTAGTTATCATCGTACACTTTTTGGCTGCTGATTATTTTACTGTCGATATCGTAAGGGTTGACTGCGAATGATCGCTTGTGCTCCTTCTCAAGTTCGTCTTGGATATCTTCTTCACTGAACCCTGCACTGCGCATGAGGTTGACGTCCAGAAGCCTGCCCATAGCGACTGCTCCGAGACCCAGTGCTGCTCCTCCAGCCATGAGACCGATGGCTGGCAGCATGGCAGGCGCAGCACCAGACGCTACAGCTGCTACTCCTATCTTATCCTGAGCATACTGGGACCGTTGTAGAGAGTTGGGTTGGTAAAATCCAAGATTGCTCGAGATCTTTTGTGTCGCTTCCACGATAGGGTCAAACACGGGCTGCGTCAGCCTTGCAATTGGGTCAGTTAACGGTTTGGTAAAGGACTGAACTGTTTGCGTCGCAGTATTCATGGTATCTTTAATAGAGTTGGTGAATCTCTGCCATAAAGAGGGTTCAGGCGTTCTCTTGATGTAAGTGTAGCTGTTGTAAGGATATCTCTGAGACTGAGGTTGTGAGTTGTAATTGTTTTCGTAGTAATTGAACTTGTTGTATTCGTCTTCGTAATATCTGTTCGCGTTAGCATTGCTGGATCCAGAACGTTGTTGGTTATATCCATTGACAGGCTCCATTGGGTACGGGTGTGCGCTTTTAGGTACGTTGGTGTAGTATTTCACCTTCCTTTCAGGCGCATTGTCTACGTTGTCTCTGGTTGCTTTAGCCGGTTGCACTCCGAGATCAGGATGGGCGTACTGTAATATTGGGTTCCTCACACTTTCATCGAAAGATGGTTTCGTGTTCTTGTTAGAATACATCGCTGAGTTAGGGAAGTTTACTTCTCCAGGGTGTAGAAGCATGCGTCTTTGAATGTGACTTTCAGCGTAGTCCAAGTCTCCATTGTTGTGGGAACGTGAGCTCCTTCCGCTGAAATAGTCTCTTTTCAGTTCCTGGTCGTTGATCTGTTTGATGTATTCAATCAGTTTCGAGTTGGCTACTTTCGAGTTGTCCGCTTTAGTGAATGGACCGTAACCAGATTTCAGGTAATAGTGGTCCTTCTTGTGTTTGTACGCAAACACAGGGTTGTCGCTCGTCATGTATGGACCCGAGCTACTGTCAGAAGATTCAAACTTGATAACATTGTCGAATTTTGTGAACGGCCCGTCCTTGGGTTCAAAGTTGTCATCTTTTGTGAAAGGTCCAAAGCTTTGAGGGTCAGCAGCAGCTAAGTCTGGATACACATCCGCTTCGGGGATTGCTTTGGGAGGAGTGTAACCTTTAGGGTAGGGCATTAGCTCTCCGTTGACTACTCTTGCGTTGCGCCATGTCTTCTTATCTGACTCATCATCGGGCACTCTTACACCATGGATCTCTGGCACACCATCGTCATTTACCTCAAATATAGATCTGCCGCGCTTGTTGTATTTATCAAATGCTTTCTTCACATACATGGCATCTGAACTAACCATTACTGGATCAGGCACTTGGAATGATTTGCCTTCTCCTTCTGACACTTTAGTGCTCACCACTTCTATATAAACTGGGTTCCTATCGTTCTTAATCACTGGATTATGAGGATCAAACCTGTAGTTTTTAATCGGTCCGCCGTAATTGGACAGACTGGTAGACGTGATGTAAACTTTCTTATTCTCGACCTTCTTTTCATTGTCATATGTTGGATAATAGCTTGATGTTTCCGGGTCATCAGTTTCCGGTTTTTTACCATCTTCCTGGATGTGAGACTCAGGGTAGACAGATACGGGAGACCAGTTGCCATACTCGGCTTTTACTTCAAGATCCGCAGCATTTTTGTTGCGGTTCATATAATAGTCATAGCCAGCTAGATCGCTGTTGATCGTTTCTGTGAAATTCAGTTTCCTCTGGTCTCTGGTTTCCGTTTTATTACCTCCTTCAGTGGCATTAGCTACTTTGATGGAGTCGGTAGTCGGAGGAGGAGTGGTGCTGGTGATGGTTGTAGTTTTGGCGTCTTTTTTTTTGACGATGAGCTGCGTCACGTGTCCCGATTTGGAGCGGACGTTGAGGGTCTGTGTGTCGTGAGGGTTGAGAGACCTCGAGACCTTGAGCTCTGTCCGTGTGGTTTTGGCAGGGAGGATGGTGGTGCGGAGTGCCTTCGTGGTGCTGGTGGTGGTGACGTTGTGGCTGCGGTCCTCGCCCGCCACCGCGCACACCAGCCACAGTAGGGCACACGCTCGAAGCGCGGGCAACATCTGGAACAAGACAAATATACTTTATTTGAGTTTGCCCATCCAAAGGGTTAAACAAGGAATTCTACTCGTATTTTTATGTAACTTGATAGGCTAGGTTACTACAACCTCCCTAATATTAAGAAACGTTGTAATCTACGAATTGGCGCGCTTGCTGTGAAGAAGCCAATTCACTCTCGAAGGCGATTAATTTATAGTTCAAGGGGAATAGAGGTTCCGGCAAGGAGCAAGGGCATATAAATGCTGTTGCTTGATTAGTTATCAACCAATAACAATTTTAGCCTAGCAAGACATTTCAATGTATTTCCAGCAGATTGCCAGTAAATATATTATAACGTAACTACGTTATACAAACTGCTGGTAATCTAAAAGCAATCAGAGAGAGATCAATGTAATCAGCGGATTATTTTACCGAGCATTGATTGGAAAGTGGAAAACTACGTGAAGATTAGGTAACTATCTACATATATGTACGTTCTGGCTATTATACATGTTTAGTTATTTAATTTTTCACCTTTTTGTTAGAACCTCTCTATAAAATACGTTCACCGTGGCTGAAGTCAGCTGGGCTGCCGAAATGTGTTTTAAAAATTGTTTACCAAATATCTTATAAATCGATTTATTTTTCCTAGCTGTGTTGATATTTTGCCTACTCTGTAGTGTTGATTCCCATTCCTTCCTAATTTGGCAGAATATTCCATACTGTTTTAAGAGGACTGAACTGACTGCAGCGAAATTGTTTCTAGCAGTTTCTATTTTTAGTCGATTGTGTTAATTAATAAAATAGCAAAAACTAATATTACTTATATTATTTAATATTATGTGTTTTAGAATAATAACAAAAGTTAACCAATAACTTAGCAAACCCCTAATGACTTCCTGTCGTCTTTTCACTAAGTAAAATAAATCAGTTGATGAATGGCTTCTACAACATAAAATATAAAATAAATTAATGAGTAATTAGTGGATACTTTTACAACATAATCGATTGTCCGAACGTTTTCCGTCACTTTGTGTTGCCGCCACGCGATCCGGCGCCAACCTTGTCTGTACATAAACTTGCCATAATTACCGACATGGATTCTGAGTAACTTGATAAAACAAAATAACTACATGTAATATCTGTGAATAGCTTGTTAACTTAGTTGGTAGTGGCTCTATCTTCTAATCTAGGGTTGCGGATTCGATTTCCGCATGATACAAGTGTCAAATCTGGTTGTTTCTATGCATAATGAGTATGTCTTTACAAAAGAAAAGTATATAAGTATTATATCCGTTATCTAGTACCCACGAAACATGCGTTTTATTTATGTACTAGCTGGTGCGCGCGACTTCGTCCGCGTGGAATAGTTATTACCATAAAAAACGGTTCTAGTGAGTTAACCTCAAAAGATAGACATATACTGTTGCGGACATTTTATTAGATCATTTCAAGAGGAATAATTCTTTCATACACATTTTTTGATTTCTTGAACCATTTTCACAGCGCACGCAACGGAAGCTCTCAAAGATGAATAATTTTCCCCTCTTTTTCCACATTTTCCATTGTTTCTTCACTCCTATTAGTTGCAGCGTGATGTTGTATAGCTTAAAGCCTTCCTCGATAAATAGTCTATTCAACACAAAAATAATTTTTCAATTCGCACCAGTAGTTCCTGAGATTAGCGCGTTCAAACAAACAAACTCTTCAGCTTTATAATATTAGTATTGATTTATGTACAGACACCATTTTAATACTAAGTATTGGTTCACATTTGACTATAACCTTCTTGATGCCTGCATAATTGAATAACAGGAATGTGAATAAAGTTTTCTTTCTATTTTCATGTATGGTATTGTTAATCTGAACAAGGTAGGTAGATCTTGACTGCTCCGTTAGCTTAGTTGGTAGTGGCTCTGCCTTCTAATCTAGGGGTGCGGGTTCGATTCCCGCATAACACAAGTAATTATGAATATTAAAATTTGTAATTACTTGTGTTGAGTCTGGTCGTTTCTATGTATATTATGTATGTATTTACAAAAGAAAAGTATATATGTATTATATCCGTTATCTAGTACCCATGATACAAGCGTAAGCTTAGTATGGGGCTAGATGGCGCTGTGTGATATGTCCTGAAATATTTATTATTATTATTTATTATTATTATCTTGCTATTGTCGTCCTTGGAAGTACCTGGGTGCTCACCAAGATGTATGTGCCCAAGAGAACTCCCCTAACTAATTAATTCTGCGGGGGAGTCACCATCCTCAGTCACGACGAAATGCGACTCAAAAAGATTGTTCATCCAATTTGTACATAATCTGACTTCCAAAAAATACTACACGGCAATAAGGTTACAAGTGCCTCTGTATGATGACAATACTTTTCTAGGAATGGGTTCTATTAAACCGATCTAATTATTACAAACGATTATCTGAAGGAAACCAATCAGCACGCGAAAGTTAACTTGTGACTATTGAAGTTTACCGACTTAACTGTAACTGGTTACTTCAATATTATGACAACATGTTTAACTTCCTTGACAAGGAATTAATACATTGCGAAAATAAAAATATGTAAGCAGATAGACAAAGTAGTTAAAAATTATAAAGTAATATTAAACTAATTGATTCGATACATTTATTACTTAGGTATACATATGCATGTATAGATGACCAGTCTTTGATGTGTACCTAATTACTACAACATTTTTTTTTAATTTGTTGTGTACTCCACAATTATAACAATAATCTACAAAATATTTTGTACAAAAATGACTTTCCAACATCAATATTAGCATGTTACACAACTTTTGAATAATTTTCACCACTACCACTTGTAATGATAGCCATGATGGTTAACGGGTTATTAAGTTAGAAACGAACAAACCACCGTGGTAACGCCGGTGTCGCCCCCTGTCGGTGGCGGCCAAATTGGTGGAAACTTAGAAATGACTCGAAGAAAGCGACCAATGGAGTGAGCTATTGGAAAAGAAAATGGGAAAGTGGCGTGATGTACTCGGTGGTGTTTGGATGATATTTTTATGAAGATTTTTATGTTGTTGAATAAACTGATAATATACATTATATACTATTTATAAATGATAAGTCTGTTTACTTTGAGTGTGTGTGGGTTACACTAATAATAATGCTGTTTTTCGTAGCGCTACTAGGTGTATGTTTTGTTTATAGAGCAAATGAAGATTTAATGATTTTGATAATTATTAGAAAAAAATAAGTTTCCTTTAAAGAATAACATTATCCTAAGCTTGTGAATAGAAATATTTTGTTGGTAATAGAAAAATAATAAGATTTGAAATATTGTTGTACAATATTATCTTATACGAGTAAGTATAATAAGTAATGAAAGAAAGAAAACCATTTATTTATAACTTTACAAGTTAAGTGTATAACTTACTACATATTTTGATCGCTCTTGCTTTACTTAACAGGAATATTTTATAAAATAAAAATTATTTACCTTCTCTATACTAATAAACACCATTCTACTTTAATAAGTAGCACAAAGCATACAAGGCTATTTGTATTTTTAAAATGTACAAAGCACAAACAGTATTACTTAACAAGTGTCTTACAACTTACCTATTGTATTGCAAAATAGAGGTGCCTGTCATATCTGACATAACAACTTATACAAAACACCAAATATTAGCTCAGCTATTGTTATTCTAATGCTAACATTTACAATGGGCTCACCTACTTTTAGCAATACTAGCTAGCTAGACCATAAGGAAAGTTTAAGTGAGTTAAATTTAGGAGTAGATAAAATCGTAACTAAATAGTCGTTGTTGATCTTGAAATAAGGGAGAAGTGTCTGTAATAATAGGGTGTCTCAGGTAATATATTCCTTTTTTGGATTTGAATTGGATTATTTCTGCACATTGAATGCATTTTTGCGTGGAGTGGAAGAGTGGCAAAGTATCGGTTATTTTAATCCCTGAATCTCACGAAATCGAAAATATTAATTGATCTGTAACTGGTTATTTGTATTGTACGTTTAAACGCCAGGATAATTTTGTCAAACCACGTGAGTTTATTGGCTCATTATTTTTAGTAATTTAGTTTATAAGTTTTGGAGAAGGTTTAGAATTATGTAAGCTAAATTTCATGTACGGAGTCCGCTAAAAGCTAAGCTATTGTATCGGTACAATTAACCTTGTATTTGTTTAATATCTAAAGACGAAATTATATAAATAGTATACCTTAATCCATTGTCATAGTGTTTATTTTGGTTTACAAATGTATTCTTAATTAGTAGAGCGTAAGTAATGAGTGAATGAATGAATAGATAGGATTTTGCAACATTGTGTAGTCACGTGTCGAGGAAATGACTAACGCATGAAGGTGTGTTGAAGATAAATAACATTTAGGTACTTTGAACATTGAAGAATACAGACTTTCTTTAAACTTATTATTGAGGACAATACAATAATATTTATTTATTCATAATAGACACAAAAACAACTTACAAACTAAAACTTATAATAAAATAGAATTGTGTACAACTTTCTTGAAAAATATTTGTCATCAATTTTCCTTCTTTTCACACATATTCTATCCCTTAAGGTCCGATGGCATTTGCTCAGTTTAAGAATCGATGTTCTGCCCAATCAAGTACATTGGAATTAAGGAACAACGACATATCCGTAAATTGCTTTAAATGGTAATATACAACACAAATTTCGTAAAAAAGAAAATGCTATACTGGTGGCGCCTAAACCGACGTTATACTCCTTAACGAGGTGTGTGACAGTGTATGTAAGTATATGTATGGAGGTACATATATGTGTATGTATGTATGTGCCATTGTAATTTCTCTGATGTTCGCGCGAACTAGAGCGTTCAGTGAAAATGCACACCGACGTCGAGGATTATTGTATTTTGTTTTTAAACGTAATGCATAAAATATTCAACGCTTCCTGTGGCAATCATAAATTAAATAGACAACAGTAAACTTTACAACTGAAATAAAAATATTATCGTTTAGGAATTTGGGTACTCTAAAGTAAAAAAAAATAATATTTGTGCATAGTCAATGTCATGATTTAAAACTGCTGTGACGGTCGGTCCTTAGATGGGTGAACCATTATAAAGAAGGTGCTATTTATAGTTATGCGCTTCCGTGTGTCGAATGAACCATTACATAGTATGTGTTTCGTTATTTTATAATAATAGGCATAGTATAAAATGTCAAAAGACTTTTAAGTGGTTTGAAAATAATCAATACAAGAGTTCATCTCTTATATGCATACTAAACAAAACAATCTACATAGACAAAGAAGAGCATATAGGCACATATATACTCAAGCTATTGACATTGCCTCTCATGTAATTATCTTGTAACTGAGATGTAATATCGATTATCTGTTACCTGCTCTCTCTGGGAAACTTCTTTATTCGAAGGAAAAGCGATTGTTCTTTTCTTTTAGAAACTATGGCCTATATCGCAGGTTGTAATTAAGTTTCCGCTGTCTTTGACCTCATTGTCTTTAGTGAGAAGGTTCGTTTATTGTTGTGTGTAGTTTCAAGTTTACATATTATGAAATTATTGTTCTGTAGTATAGCTAGACAGTATAATCGTTAAGTATAATGGGTACGCGATATATACATATATAATTACGATCGTACCTGTAAGTACCTAATACTTAAACTTTTAAGGGTGGCTTTAGTTTAATACGTTAAAACTAACCACTTTTTAGTTATGAGTTTTGAATGTCTGTATAAACCTTTGTTATTTTTTGTGAGTTTTCAAAAGTTTGCTCTGTTTTTTTGCTTTTTACATGTACTAAAGCCACTTTATAAGGTGTAAAACGTATCATTATACGTTTATAACCTATCAGGACATGAAATATCCTATGTAAATTGATAAAGTTGTCATGTATATCCTGTACTTGAATATAAAATAAGAAATAAATCTGGTACATATCACAGTGCACTGGCGTCTAACCCCGATGCTTATCAGGTTGGTTCCGACTCTCATCCCAAACATTTCACTTTCCTTTGCACGACGCGCCGGCGCAGTATCATTTGCTAACAATTATTTAGCCTATAGTATATTATAAAAACAGTATTTTTTAAATATATTTATAGCTAGTGGGTGCTCGCGGCTTTGCTCGCATTAAAAAGTAAAACTTGCATCCCCTATTTTAACCCCTTTAAAAGTAACATTTCTAAAATCCTTTCTTAGCGGATGCCTACGTCATAACATCTACCTGCATGCCAAATTTCAGCCCGATCCGTCCATTGGTTTGGGCTGTGCGTTGATAGATCACTATATCAGTCAGTCAGTCAATAAGTCAGTCACCTTTGAGTTTTATATACATTATCCTCTTTGTTAATTTTGGCTATGAAACTTGGCCTTTTTGTTTCAGAATCATAATTATCTGAGCGTAGATAGCACAAACTAAAAATTAATTAATACAGTCACAATTTTAACTGTAAATAAGAAAACTAGCTTAATATTATTTTGCTACAAAAAATCCCACCATTACGTATTGATAACGCGAAATGGCGGAATACTTCACTTTTGAATGCAGCAAAACAACGCACTGGTGCTGCTGAGCCCTGAGTTTAGTTTAGTGGGTTTATTTTCCTATATTTACTGTATATTTATTTATTCATACATGCACACATACAATTTTCCAAAAAAAATTACATATGCCCCGAGGCATGAAGCGAGTCAAATTATCAAGTTGCTGTCAAAAACATACTTTATTTGTACTTGTTCACGTTTAAGTTCTTATTCAGTCTCAAGTCTACGTATCTCTTAATCTTTACTTAATCACCGTTAGTAATGAGCTCGCTAATTGCCCGATGGTAAGCGCTTTGTCTGTGCGAGTGTGTAAAGAGGTTACACTAATTGATTAGGAAGAGTTCTGATGCTTATCTTAGTGTTAATGTAGCACTAGTTTTGTTAATTACTGATGAACTATGCTTGAAAAAGTATGAAAATAATTTTTTCATTATACCTACTTTTTTCACAACACGCGTTGATGTCTTTTATATGAATAAGGTACGTTTTGATTGATTTTAAGTAAGATTTGAAAAAAAAAAAACTCTTCAATCTGACCTAACAGTTATATATTTAATAAATACCGATTTTAATAAAATATACATATTCGAATCTGGGACAGAAGAACATAAGCAACATACAAGAAAAGACAGAATAAAAATAATATTTTTTTTGGTCGATCTTCAGTAATTCGGCATATATCGTGATTGTTATAATAAAAATCAAATTCAAAATTATGTCATCATCATCATAAACACGTCAACTACCTCAAAACATTCGTCCTTCAACTCCCAACTAGGACACGACTTTCTCTATGCGCAAGCGATTTTATAATTATACGGAATGCAATGCTTTCTTATTTCGTATTGGTTTCCGCGACTTACGTAACCGCTCGATAACTGGTCGATAACGTCGATATTCATAATACTTCCGTTTTGGTGTGATACAATAAATTCATATGAATGTGTTTTTGGACATGAATATGCGATGTGTTTCGATGTTTAAAATGTCTGATTAACGACTCAAGGACGGAGTATTCGGCCTCGGAATAATTTTGTGATTTTTCTCTTTTAATGTTGAATTTAAGGCAGAGATTAACATCTCTGCCTTAAATTAGCTTTCAGCTCGTATATCTGCTATGAAAAGGAGGTCAGCTCTACCTTAGCTTGGTTAGCATCTGAATTGGCTCAAACTTGAATAAAATAGTTTTTTTTGAGTATAATAGATTTTAATTAATTAAAATAAACATACATGCTGGCACATCATACACAGCGCCATCTAGCACTACATTAAGCAAACGCTTGTGCTATAGGTTTTGAAACTTTTATTTAATGTTTTTACAAAAAAACTGCCACCATACTCAGCTAACTCCCTGAATACTTGTTTGTCAGGTGTTCAATAGTACATTGTTGGTCGTGACGGCCAGCACATACAAGTCAATACAGCTCTACTTGTCTGTCTGTTACACAATCTTATAACAAAGGCTAGCATTACAAGTACTGGAACAATTCGTGACATTTGTAGCTTTTGTTTACATTTTTAATACTGCCAGTGGCTTTCATATTATTAATTTAGTAATGCAAATAGGTTTTCCAAACAATCGACCAATTTACATATTTTTTAATTTGTCATTCTTTTAATTTCCGGTAAAAATATAATTATTTTCAAAACTTTACTAAAATGTCTAAATTTAGGATGTCTCACCAGCTGATATGGGCAAACATGTTGTAAATGATGAGCAAATCAAATAATTTTCTGATGTTTTATAATTGGTAGCTTTAATAACACAACGCAAAAAGTTTGTTTGCAAGTGTGTAAAACACTACTAATACATGGAAAAATACACAAAACTTTCACATTCAACGTATACATCAATTAATACAAACATCATAATTCTCAAACGTAAAAACTAAAATATGCAAAATTCGTACCTCACTAGAACCGGTATTTTAACAAGACGCGTGATGTAACTATTTGCACGGAACTTGAAATATGTTTCATAATCGAAAGATTTTTCTAATTATAATGTAGGTCAAGCCCGTCAAATATTTAGCATTAAATAACTAATGAGAATATGATGCGTTAACAGTTAATCATTTTTATTAGGCGGTCGTAAACCCTTTATTAATTAGAATCTTTTACATTAAGTTAAAATTTTTAAAGACGGAAGGAAGTAAACGTTATGTACTTTTATTTTAAGAAAATTAGTAATATGTTACCACTCTAGAAGATAATTTATTATTCACTAGTGGGGGCTCGCGGCTTCGCTCGCATAAGAAGTAAAACTTGTACCCCCTTTTTAACCCCTTTTAAATTGGCATTTCCAATAATCCTTTCTTAGCGGATGCCTACGTCATAACATCAACCTCCATGCTAAATTTCAGCCTGATCCATCCAGTGGTTTGGGATGTGCGTTAATTGATCACTATGTCAGTCAGTCAGTCAGTTACCTTTGAATTTTATGTATTATTGTGATAGTACTATGTTACAGGATAGTTAACAACTATACCTCATTAACTTAATAAAGTGTGCATTTATTTAAGTATGCATTACTTAACTTTGTTTAATTTACAGTATTCCTGCATGGATATTCATTGTAACTTCACCTTCTAAGCTAGTACTTATTAAGGACACATACGATTGCACTAAAAGACGTGAGCTCCTTGTAGAAACTTAGCCAATACTTAAAAGAATAAATTAGACACAAGTGAATTTATAAATACTCGTAAACCTCATTTTAAGAGTTATTACATAATTCTAACAGGTGTTTTAGCGAAAAAATCTATGTAATGAAATATTGGTTTGTTAATTATGATCATAATTTAGAATTTGATCAAGCTGAAACCTAAAAGGTACACATTTATAACACATTTTACTCTTGGTAGATTTATGGTTATTAGAATAAGTAAACTTATGCTTTAGGGATTTAGTCCTAACTATAAAGTACGATACACGATGGATACTAAAAATATGAATTAATGTTAAGTAGTAGGTAGTATGACATAATCATAATTTATTATCATTTGAACAGCTTACCAAACAGCGTTGTAAATAAGTTAGATATAGCTTTTAGTAACAAAAAACTAATAATATATAGTGATAATAGTTAAATTTAAGTATGATACCCGATAGTTTACTAAGACATGCTTCTATTTATAACATAATCAACAAGACCTATTTGTGTAGCCAGTTGAAACGATGTTTAGGAGTCTTCGGGTAATGTTTGTAATCATTTGACTATAAACTGTATAAGTACGGTTTATACCTTCTATAACTCGATTTGAAAAGCTAAGTATTTTTAAATAATGTTACTCCCTATATGTTAACAAGTTACTATATAAGTTATGTACAAAACAAATATTCAACAACGAATTTAATCATTGATTTGAGTTTATTTTTAAATCGGTAATTTAGTCTATGGCAATTAAAGACTTTTGATGACTATTTATTCATAGTTTAATCACTTATCATATATTTAAATTAAATTAAAAAAAAAACTTATCATGTGACTAAATAAGTTTAATTAATAAACTTTTAAATTAGAACACCAATGTAAAAAAAACACATGCGATAGCAAATCGTCTACTTTTTGTATGCAATTGTGATATGTCCTACTTATTCGATGACGTAACTCCATTCACATGGGAACCAAGTTATTAAGAACTCCTTGCTCAACCCCGATTTACTACAATAGGAAGCATGTAAACACGATTAGACAAGCGATTTGAGTCGCTATTCGTAAGTAGATTAAGCTCGTTTTTCTTTGCTTTTGTCAGTTGCGTATGATTCGACAAAGGGTTTTTGAGAAAAGGCCGTATACTCTCTAGGTACTTAAAGTGGCGTAAAGGTTTTCTGAAAGGTTCTTGTTTGGGTTCAAGTAAGTATTTGTTCTGTAAACTCTTGTGGAGAGAAAATAGGACCACACATGTTTCTGTAAAGAGAATATTTATTTAATTATGTGTGAAGCTTTCGATTTTTTTACAATGCAGGTTAGTAGGTTTTCTTCGTTTCACGTTAGTGTTTTATTTAATAGATAGTTTTAAATCTATTGAACCTTATTTTGCAGTACTAGGAAAACTATACTTTTACGATATTAATGATATGGGGCAGAGTTTTTTGCTTTTATATCATTGTGGTTGCATAAAATGTTCAGAATATCACAACACTTCTTCCCAACCAAAGAATCGACAAAACACTATCCTAAATAGACAAGTAAAGTGAGTGAGTGGACTGTAGGCTGATGATGATGATGATGATGCAAAAGATAAAAAGTTTTATAAAATAATACACAAGAAACTAACTTCAAATAACATATCTATACAAAAATAAGGTGCACTCATTTCACTGTTATTCTAGTACTTCTGTATTCTGCACTTGTTTACACTACTTATACCTATACATGTATGTTGGTACAGGTACATAGCTCTACAAAATTTTCGCAACATTTCCCCGCCAGAATGACAAATGCTGGAGCTGCATGTTTTGCATACAGCCTGTGAATTAGGTGCTTTGTTACACATGCGTGTACGCAGTTTGTTGCAATCGTCATTGTAAGTCATTCTGCTAAAGTACTGTATGTGGATTATGTATTGGACATTTATATGCAACTAGCTGGTGCCAGCGACTTCGTCCGCGTGGAATAGTTATTACCATAAAAACTCTTCTAGTGAGTTAATCTTAAGAGATAGACGTATACTGTCTTGGATATTTTGTTAGATCATTTCAAGAGGAATAATTCTTTCATACATATCTTTTTGATATATTGAACCGTTTTCGCAGCGCACGCAACGGTAGCCCTCAAAGATAAATAATTTTCCCCGTTTTTTTCCACATTTTCCATTGTTTCTTCGCTCCTATTAGTTGCAGCGTGATGTTCTATAGCCTAAAGCCTTCCTCTATAAATGGTCTATTCAAGACAAAAAGATTTTTTCAATTCGCACCAGTAGTTCCTGAGATTAGCGCGTTCAAACAAACAAACAAACTCTTCAGCTTTATAATATTAGTATAGACATAGATTATGCATGTTGACTGTAGTATGCAATGTGCATGTATTTAGGTGAAAACGATGCGGGCTCGAATTATAATGTACTCGTATGTAGTAATGAAACTTTTTAACGTATCATATTGTATTTGGATTTGAATTAGTTAACTTTATATTTGGTTATTCTGATAGTTGTGCTAGTTACATTTGAAATTGGCTCTAGATTTACGATTTGGCAGGTTTTATTTTGTTTTACTCATAAGGATATGACATGTAAGGCTTTTTGGATTTCGTCGATGTAGTTATGAATTATTCTAATTGCATAAGTAATAGTGGGATCGTATCATCTATGTACGAAGAGTAAGTAATGGTGGAGTTGTATCATCTATGTACGAAGAGTAAGTAATGGTGGAGTTGTATCATCTATGTACGAAGAGTAAGTAATGGTGGAGTTGTATCATCTATGTACGAAGAGTAAGTAATGGTGGAGTTGTATCATCTATGTACGAAGAGTAAGTAATGGTGGAGTTGTATCATCGATGTAAATTAAGAAAGATATTGTGAGTACAAAATCGTATGCAATGTACATACTTAAAAAAGTGTATTTGTATGTACTTATGAAAATGACGTAAGTACTTACTGTTTACTTTTAATAACTTTTGGTAAAAAGATATACATAAAATCACCAAAATAATTAAAACTACATAGATACGTTACGTTATATTTTACTTTCTTTTAGCAACCACAACCATTTTCCACCTGACCTCCATCAAACCTCAACACATCCATTCAAACAACTCCATCCATCGCCGTCTCTCATTTCCGTACTAAAAGCTGGTGCTTGTATTGCGCAAGAGTCGTCACTCACCGTCCGATAGCTGCGGGCGCGCATAGAAAGTGAAACCGGCGCACTAGCGCCCTCACTTTCCTCCACACTCTCACTCTGACTCAACTGTCCAATCAAACTATTGTTTTATTCAACACAATAATATTCAAATTCAACACAGAATTCGCGGTTTGATTTTTTTTAAATTCGAACGCGATTCTTGAAGGTCCGCGTTACGTTGTCGAGTTGTGCCGTGCGACTGTTAGTTGCGACTGTGCTGTGCGTTGCATGCGGCCGCTCGCGCCGGGGATGCCACTCTTGTGTAACGTACTCGTTGACGAGTGGCGCCGCACAAGGAGCCGCAGTGGTGGGACGAGCACTTTGAACATGGAATGGGGTTTCAATTTGAAGAGTTATGAGATTTGTTGACCTCAATTTCTTTGGTGTCTTCGTAAGACCGGTATCGTAAAGTACCGGCTTATTGTTCACTTGTTTTAGATAATAGAGCCATTTCGAGTGGCTTCGCAGGTTACAACCAGGCAGTAGGTTATAGCCGTGCTAGATACTAAGTAATTAGTGCTTAGCGCACATGATCTTGTCAAGCATATAAGTTACGTATATTGTTATATTTTTTACATCTTCTATATATTTTTAATGTAACAATGAAAGTTCTTCTTCATGAATGTTAATCTTAAAATTATCAACCCCAGAGCTCACCACTCATAGAAACTTGTTTATTTACCATACGTCCGGCGGCGCCCGCTTGGCTCGACGCTTTCCTTCGCCACAGTATAGCTAGCAGTCAGTATGTAAACATATAACATACGTACTAGGTATACATGTATACTTGTACGGATGTCGAGAATTACGTCATATTATGCAGGTTTGTGATAGGAAAGCACGAATATTACGGATATTATTATATTCAGAGTAAATTAATATATACATGCAGATGAATAATGTTTCGCAACGCATATTCTTTTTAAACGGAATAGGCTTACGTTTGACTGCAGCCCGCTCGATGTTAAGCGTTAGTCTTCTGTTGATATCAATCTTCTATAAATTTTGATCCTAGAGGTAAAATAATATAAGGTCAAAAAATAAGGTATCTGGTATAGCTTAAGGGGTATCATAGCTACAGTAGCAAAATACTACACTACGCTGTTATAATTATGTCGTGCACTCAATATGTAAGAAATACAAGATTGTCCGAAACCGTAAATAATGTTTTCTTGTTACCATGTATTCAAATATCACCATAGCTAATTTATACAAATAAAACAATAAAGATACTTTTTGAAAATGTAGAATAAAATATATCTCAAATTAAGTAAGTATTTGTCTGATATCGTACGATAAACTATTGTCAGCTTTTACTCTTGTTGTTTGATTAATTGCATTAGTGAAGATAAAGTAGTGTATGCAACTGCATATAACTTCATTATATGACAGTTGCATAAACTACTATTATCAAATCTTTTTGGGAAGAAATGTATTATTCGCAGTTTACTTACCTATTAATATTTAGGACAGTTAGTAAGTATTATGGTTAACGTTCTCAAAGGATTACAAAACCACATTCTGTGTTTACATTCCAACATGCTCAGAAAACCACAGTCAACTCTAACTAATTGAAGTGCCGGTGAAGTAAGTAAGCCAAGGAAGAACCGCAATTTCATACTGTATTGAATAGATAGGTAAAACCATAAGCAGTGTTACATATATCAAAGAAAAAATAAGGCAAATGTGTAGTACTAGGGCAATACGTCGTAGATCATAGTACATAATATACATTGCCTCAGAAAGAGCCGTCACTGATTTTGTATCACGATTCACGATCCAGACTTTGAAATAATGAATGAATAATTTACTGAAGGCAAAAGGCATGATCTATTAAAGCTTTTATTAGTTTTTACACAAAAAAAAATCCAACTACAAAAAAAAACTGTTTTTTTTAAATGTGCTCATTCCCGGAAAACATTGTGATACGAGTATTATTATATTGTACCAGTGAGTGCTCGCGGCTTCGCTCGCATTAAAAAATAAAACTTGCATATACCCCTGTTTCACCCCTTCAAAAGAGGAATTTCCAAAAATCCTTTCTTAGCGGATGCCTACGTCATAACATCTACCTTCATTCCAAATTTTAGCCCGATCCGTCCAGTAGTTTGGGCTGTGCGTTGATAGATCACTATGTCAGTCAGTCAATCAGTCACCTTTGAGTTTTATATATTTAGATTAGAAGCCCATAAAAAAAACTATACTTACTTACGTTATTGTAACCCTGTATGGTAGTGCCACGATGACACAACTGCGTCCATCAGATGACACAACCGGGTGTCATCTAACGCTTTCTCTCCACTTACACTGTTTTTGTTTGTAATTACACACTCTCTATTACTTAACTCGCTTCTATCTAGCTTTATTACCTTTTTTCGAATGTAATAGTCACTTAGACAAGCTGTTTCCTGTGGCTTCGTACATTGTAACAGTGATTATTATTGACTTGAAATATTTAGGGTTTAGGAATGTATTGTGATATTTTTTTTTATGCACCATGATAAATAAGTGTAACCTAAATCTTTTTATATGGTAAAAGAATCAGCCAAATTGCTAAGCAATTTTTAATAATAATTTACTGTATACCTATAAATTTTTGTTTTTACCTTTTTTTTCTGAGAATCACAAAAACCAATTAAATAATAAATCAAAATGAAAATCAGGTTGAATATTATTAGTTCATAAAAAAAAAATCGTGAACTTTTGAATACTTTTCACACTACGTTAATGGTATCTACAGATGATAAATAGTCATACAGTAGGTCAGACATTCCTATCACTATTATATAAGATGTCTTGTGAATGAAGTGTCAATGTATAATTTTAGCCTTTTTGTTCTTTTATAGACTCTTCGACGGCGTTTGAAACTTTAAAGCCATGAGAAAATTGCCGTTTAAAAATAATGACGAGCTGTTTCTGTGGTGAAGCGATTTGATTGTTTTACTTTGTAAGAGGCAGGTGGAAAAGTCAATCATGTATTTGATTATTTGTTTTAAGTTGAAATGAGACGAAAATTACTGACAATTTAGACGTCAGTATAAATGGTGGTAATCTGTACATATAATGAAGCTGAAGGGTGTAGAAAGTACGAACATTGAAAATGTTTCAAAAAAAAAATTTGGAGATACTTCCAATTGATAACAGAACACGTTCCATCAATTTCTATAAATTTGTCTGTTTATCTATGTCTCTGTTTGTCTGTTTATTTAAACGCTCATCACGCAAAAACGGCTGAACAAATAATCATGATTTTTGGTATGTAGATAGATAGTATGAGGTCTTAAGAGTGTTAAAGGCTACTTTTAATCCTGAAATAATGCGAGCGAAGCCGCATGCGTCCACAGTAATACATATATAAGTGGCCCTCATAAAAAGATGCAGTAATCTAACATTAATCCGTATAATTTCATAGTTGTTGACCTACCTATGTTACTTTTGGAAGTCTACACTGCGAGTATACTAAAAATCACGACGATCCATCGCTCCTTATATTATTTAGGTGCAATCGATAATCAAATATTGTCCATTAAAAACATTCTGCTTTATAAACATAAAATAATACAAGAGACCACCAACAGCGAGATGGGTTGACTACATAGTACCTATCTGTAGCGGGTCGAACCTGGACGAGACTGGCACAGGACCGAGACTGTTGGAATGACAAGACAGAGGCCTATACCCAGCAGGGGGAAAAAACATTTACTATTGCTATACTATTACTATATATTGCTCAGATCACTAACGATAATAATATTTTTTTTTTAAATAATAATTTTTAAATATTTAAATAAATATAATACTATTAACCTCTCTAATGTATAATAACAGACAGGTTCTATCTGCCTACACGTGGGGCGTTCCCATTGTTTTACCGACATGGGCTTGTATGTGGCAGGTATCTATCGTGTATCTAATTTTATAAGAATGTAGTTTATATACAGGGTTATTGAATTATTTTTAGTTATGTTATTTTCTTTATTACTATTTAGCCGTAATGAAACTCTTAGAATAGCTCTTAGAATGATTATAATATAACTGTTAGAATTATTATAATTATAGCTATATTCATTGAGCCCGATAGATCTTGATAGAACCGATATACCGAACCGAGATACCGAATTTACCTCGGGTAAATTCGGTATATTCCAGTGATAGTCAAATCTAGAGTTATTAAGTAATAATAATTCATTTTATTTAGTTTATTATTTTATTTTATCGAGTCATCTTCTAAGTGAAAGACCTTAGGCGCATGCTCAAGAGAATCCCTACGGAGGAGACACTGCCCTCTGTAATATAGGATATGACTAAGGAGGAGGATGGCCTCATACACTCTTAGTAATATATCGCTATGAAAAGAAGACTTTATTCAACATATAGATCATATCATTCGTAGTAACTCTGTATACATTAAACAGTGGTGGGCCGACCTTGCCACCCACTCCATTCATAAAGCGGTACAACGTATGAAAGTTTGTTTGACACACATCTTTGGTTACTTAACAAAGGTGGATCTTTGCTTTTTCCGTTTCAGGTGAATTTAAACGCTATTTGACGTATTTTTAGCCAACTTCAAAAAAAAAGAACAGGTAGAACAGGTTCTCAATTCTTCCGAATGTTGTTTACTTCTTAGTTTTTACAAGCTTCAACGGACTTTGTGGTTTGGCGACGAGTTTTATCAATATTGACTTAGTAGTTTTTGGAGTGAATATAACACAAATAAACTATTTATTAAAACTAAATGTTATAAATTCAATTTGACGAGATATTGTAATTTGTGTAGCATATTCTATGATATTAGTACTTATATACCTATACCTATGTATGTTACAACTTTACATTATCAATAAAGATTCTTTATCTTTATCTTTTATCTTTATACAAATTTTTTGAGTATTATGTGGCTACAAGCTTGCGTAACCAATAGTGTGTATAGATTAACACAATTAACTTAACTTGGCTTTTACAAACTGACTAGTTTATCAGTTCAATAATATATAAACCTGCGAACAAGATGCCCTAAGTAACAATTAATCAGAACTAAACATCGTATAAGTAAATTATAAACTTTCTGACCAACATAATGTACATCCGTCAAAAATAATATTCTCGAAACATCTTCATCCATTTACATAAATTCATCATCATTTATCCTTATATGATTAATTAACTTCATCATTTTATAAAATCTTTCAAAAGTGGAGCGTGTAAAATCCACGTACTTTCGTATTTTAATTAATTTAGTCATATATTTTCACTTACTTTTGTCATTTTTATTATTATTATTCACTTATTTGCGATGTGAAATGTTACATGTTTTTTTAACTAGTGGCATCCTATGGTGCAACTTGCATTTGTTTTGAGTTGGGATAAATATTGTAATCTACTGGTTGTGCCGTTTGGTATCCTCCAACAACAGACATCATGCCAAACTTACTTCGCCATCAACATGTAAATGTTCAGCTTTGTGTCATTTGAGACTATCTGTATAAACAGTATACTAATTAAACTATTGAATATGTACCTATGAACGAGCAATAATTATTAAATTAAATCATGTAAAAGCTACTTCCACGCCCAATTCATCCTAATCCGTTCAGCCAGCTACATACGAAGCTCCAATATACATACATACACAAACATACATAGTACTACAAGACTATACTTTCGCCTAAAATCTCAAGAAGTGAGTTGCATGTCATAGTGTCTTGTGTAATGACTAATTGGACATCTCCGGCCGGGGCGGGGGGTGCGGGGCGCGGGGGGACCAATCATATCGGATTATAGCACACATTGACAAACGGACTTTCAAATTTATTTGCTGTAGAGACATACTTGCGCGGGTACGGTATCGTGATTTGTGGTAAAAAACCTATTTTATTAGATTAAGCGTTGTCATTAATAAAAAAAAAGCAATTTATCATCTCAACCAAAACGGCCGAGTATTTTTGACAAATTTTCAGTAAGCCCATTTATTTATAAAACCAATTTAATTACGCTCCTCACTTGTTCTTTTCTTTAACAGATGTATGTGATATATGAGAAAGAATAAACAAATGGGCGAATGCAATTTGAAGATATATTATGTATGCGCTCATTTTAGTGAAACATCAGAATGTGTAATAAACTTACCAAATAAAGATTGCTTTAAAGGTAGTTTAGCGCATCTAATAATTTTAAGTAACGTTCATAATCAACTAATCTACTCAGTCACATCGTGTGAGTGTATAAAATGTATCTAATAAAACTTACAACTCGACAGTCGTGTTTATTGCTCAGGTATGTCTACCAAGTTCTATCATTGCGGATATCCGATCAGTAATTTTGCAAGTCGGTCAAGTAAATACGCTGTCGGTCGGAAAAGAATGCTTCTGTTGATATACGGTCACACTAATATAATATAAAGGCGAGAGTTTGTAAATATATACATACAATACATACATTATGTACTTTGTACAATGTACGTATATAATAAAAAAAATTGAGATATGTAGAGAAATTGAAGTCGAGTCTTTCTAGTTCAAAGAATAGATGTAGCTGTCCAGAGCGGTAATGCAGCTAGCTTGATATACCTTTATGATTACAGGTGGTATATGATAACGAATTTCGTATGTGAGTGGCCGACTTTAGTGTCAGAGTTTTCAATGAAAATTGAGAAATGAAAATTGATTGTTCTCTTTAGTTAAATTTAATAAATCTAGTTTACAATTTTCGTTGCTTAGCTATAGATATTGATATAGGACATATCCGCGAGCCAACACTAGTACATAAAAATGTAGCCCATAGCTACTCATTTTAAATTACTTTGGTTACATAACAATGAAGTATATAAACGGCTGCTAATAGAATTAGCAATACATACTACATAAAATGAATGAATGTCTATTTCAAATTCAAATTCAATTTATTATTTATATAAAATTTATATTCTATTATGTTTATTTATATAATGTAGGTCAATATCTCATCTGTACATAGACGAGGCTTGTGTAACATTTTCAACAAATTACTAACAATTAACCACGGGCACATAAGTAAACTAAATTAGCCGTTAATGTACTAACTGCTTGTAAACAGAGTTATACAGAAAGAAAAATACAGAAAGTTTATTAAAATTTACTTAGCGACGCAAAGATAAAATTTAATTTTGTTAATTTGGAGAAAATCACTAGTGGTGTTAACCGCATTAATTGAGAAGTAAATATAAGCTCCATTAGTCCAAACTAGCCCTAAGTAACCTATCTTTTTACCAAGTTTCATCCAAATCGGTTTAGCAGTTTGAGCGCGACAGGGAGCAAAAATAAAGCTACCTTAAATCCCTGTTCATTTCAATTTTTTATATGGAAATTGTACAATCACTAGCTTTTGTTTGTGTAACACTAGGTTGAGGTGCTGATTTAAAATAAATTGTTTATATGCCAATACAATATGATACTTACTTTAATAAATTATGAATATAACATTTGATTTAACATTTAGGCAAAATCATTACCATATATTAAAGGACGAAAAAATATTCACATAAGTATACCTACAATCACAGAAATCTAAATAAACTTATTAAGATTTCTGTGCCTACAATATATTTCATACTTAGTGGACACCCGCGGCTTTGTTTGCGGCATTATTTCAGGATTTAAAGTAGCTTATGATACTTCTAAAACCTCATACTACCTACATACCAATAATCATGATGATCCGTTTAGCCGTTATTGCGCGATAGGTTACACAACACTACTAGAAATTGTTGGAACGCGTTCTGTTAACAGTTTAATGTACATATACCCAAACATTGTTTATTCTAATATCATGTTACAGATTTTCGACCCTCTTCAGCTTTATTATATGTTTAGATCTAGATAGCCCTGTACTATCTCTGAAGGTTGCCACGGACGTGCCGCGGGCGCTCCGTACTTCCGATGCTGTTAATTATCTACGTAATTATCCGTAATCGTTTACCCTTTACTTTACTATCAAGTAATCAAGATGGTTTCGCGGTGAATCACTTGGTAATCTAGGTCGAAAGTTAATGTGATTCATGTATGATTCACCAATGGGTTCAGAAATGTTGCTTTTTCGTTTAGAAATGTTCTTGTAATAATGTAATTTATTTGAACACACATTTCACGTGCAGAGTATCTTAAAATAAGTTACAGTATGTCATAATGCAGAGTTGCTATTACAATTTAAATTTATACAATTTAATGTATTACAATTTATTATTATTATTATTTTTTTTTTATTACAATTTTTTTAAGACATCTAGTGATGGTGCTTTCCTAATATCTAGTGGCAAAGCGAAATTAGTTTTCATTTTTATTTGTAGATATGGTTCATTGTAAAAATATTATCGTTTTACATATGTGACCACGAACATATTTAATGTTAAGATGCATAGAAATGGTCACCTTGTGTCCTGACTACTGCTGTAGGACTCCCTGTGTTGCAGTAGCCAGGGGTCTTCCGGGGAAACTAATATTATTAGTTGTTTAACCATACCTAAGATTAAAATTGATAACTTGGTTTGACTGATTTGACGGATGATATATTAATTTATAACTAAGTTACACATACGTAAATAGTAATAATGATTAAAAATAACATAACATATTCATTTCTTATCTGTGGGATTATTTATAATGATTTGGAAGAACAGATCTAATGCGTAATCTATGAAACAGACTCTTCCGACAAAAGATTTCAACGCGCTTCAGAATTAATTCGCACGCACGCTTCCTTGATACAATTTTAATATTTTTTACACTTAATTACTTTGATTTATTTAATAATTTGTAACTCTATCTAACAAACTTATTTAAAATCCAATCATAAAAAAATTAAACTTAAATAAAAAAAAATGCTAAAAATAATTAAGTGAGTATCAAAAGTAATAAATAAGACCATATCTTATAAAATTAAAAAAAACCTGAGGCTAGTAATTATGATATCTATAAATAAGCGATGTATGTTAAATAGTATTTAAGTATTATGTCCATTATGTGTCCTTCTAAACTCCAGCAGCCATTGCAGAGTTCTAGCCAGAGCTTCGGTGTCTTCGCAATGAATTTTGTAACAATTCTTGCCACGACGGTGAGGGGAACTGAAAACAAATTACAAATGACATATTATATGTCCAATGCAATTAAAATTTTGTGTTCTCAAAAAAAAAATACATTAAATAAATACTCCAGGATTTTAGCTCAAAATTTTAAACTTTTAACTTTAGAGCTCCATATGGTGGTAATATTTTATGTATGTTCAGCGGCCAAACTACGTACCTACACGTATTTTATTGATTTGAATGAATCAATTTGTGATTTGTTGTAAAAGAAGAAGAATAATTGATAATTTATTCAATTTACATTCGTTTTTTAATAATCATGATCTAATTGTATATGTCCCGGAATATATTTTTATTATCTCTCTTTGAGTCTTATTTCCTTAAGTTCGTGACTCGCCCTCAGAATTAATTCGTTAGGGGAGTTTTTTTTTATTTTTGTTATGGTTTCATTAACTTTAGCAATTAATAAATGGGATTTCTTACACCAAAACATGGGAGTATTGAAAAAGCTCGTTTACCATTCACTTTTTGTCGGAAAAATACCTCAAAAAGCAAAGGAATGTAATATGATATCTCACTTTATATCAGTAAAGTATCGGTCGGAGTGCAGTTCGCAGAGCAGGCGGCGGCGGCAGCGCTCGCTGATGCTGGGCGGGGCGGGGGCTGGGGCGGCTGGGGAGGCCAGGGCGGGCGGCACTTGCTGGTCTGCGCGACGGAACAAGTTGCTGGGGTAACTGGAACCGGTACAATGTATAATCAGTTTAACTGTACACTAAGAGTATATGATTATTAAAATCATTAGATTTTTTTTTCCCTAGAAGATAATGACGCCCTCTTTAATCGATTTTAATTAACATATTTAGATTAAGATTGACAGAAATTACCTACATTATTTTTTTACGCTTGATAGTTAGACACTTTACCACCAGGTTCAAGTGAACCTCGTTCAATCGATGCTATGGACTAAGAAAAAACATGTTTATACCAGTATATAAACATGCTTTTTAGAATAGAACTGGCCCTAAATGTAGTCTACCGAATACAATGAAACCATGAATGCTTGGAAAGATAAATTTTTTGAAGGTACCCTATAGCCTGTAACTATAACCTATACCTAATCATTGAAGTTAGCACAGTACTGTAAATACTAAAACTCGTTACATATTAGTATTTATTAGGTAACAAGTATATATAGGTAGTTATGTTTTAAAGTAAATGCATCGCTCGTGCACGCGGCGCGGGCGGTTCCGGTGCTAACCGAGAGTTTATTTGGAACCATGTGTTGCATAACACTGTTAGTGAAAATACGTATTTTCCAGTCCCAGTAAACTGGAAACTACGTGTTTCCAATTTCTTGTAGTTTTTTGTACTATTAGTATACAATAAAATAGTAGTGTTGTGCAGTGCAGTACGAGGTGAGTTACGAAAATACCTAGAAAATTAAGGATTTGGATTTCTCACATTTAATTATTTGATCATTTTAAGCACACCACACGTTTTTGAATAATTGTCTTTTCACATTAATCATAAGGTGCTTGCAATTTTAAAGAAATACAAGCAAGTGGGTCGGTGGCATTTTAGATTATGTAACCATAAATTCAATTCTACTATATCTTTACTTGCACCTGCAATGTGAAATTCTGTGCAATAAGCCATTATCATTATTTTCTGAACGAAATCAGCTGAGCCACCATGAGAGCCGTGTTTTTGTCACATCATCACTTTCGACTCGATGCCAAAATTGAAATGTCAAAATAAATTGGTTTCGGGTGTTGCGTAAGTATGGAAATTTATTAATTTAGTAGATTGTACGATTTCGTGTTTAATTTGGTTGTGATTGACGTGGAAATCTTAGATTTGGTATTTACATATTTAGAACTGATGGAAAAAAAATTGTTCATTTCAGCTGCACTGACTATTGGAGTGTTGGACTTCATAATTTTCAGTACACCTTTTCTATATTATATCGTATGGCATATATATGTATGCGCTACGAATAGGTAATAAACAATGTAATATATAATTTCAATGTTAATTTTGCGCTTCAATTAGTACCAAAATGGCCTAACCTAACGTTGAGAGTTTTGGGTGGCTTAACGACCGCCGTAATATGACAAAGAGCCGGGACCTACAATTTATCGCACCTAGTAGTAATTGTAGTAATATGTGTTTTCCCACTACTACTACTATTTCAACAATTAGGTATTTAGCGGTTTCTATAGCTATTTCGGATACATTTTCTTGCATGGTATTGCCATACGTGACTATACCTTATTAGCACGCTTACATCCCGCACAAACCAATACTTTTACGACTATTGATTAATGATAGTTTCACTTTGTAAACCCAATCAATTAGACGATGTTTCCATTCAGTGCTTACTTTTTCAGCAATATTGAAATTGTTGTTTGGATTACACGCGAATTATATTGATACAGGACTATCCAAGTTTGTGTGTATAATATCATACTATATATACAGTAAAATAATATATGTATTTTTATGCAAATCTGGCTATCAACGACAAACGTCAAAAGATCATAGCAATTTTTGAAATTGAAAAGCTGTATTCTTCAAAATCTATTCACCTTATGCCTGTTTGTTTGTAATTATTTAATAATCTGTTTACCCATATCACAAAGTTTATAAATCTATTTCAGCAGGCTTATTCAAAAGCTAGTTTTATTCCAGTAAATAGACAGTAAATACAAATACAAATACAAAATCATTTATTTGCCAAATAAATTGTCACAATATGTTTGGAATCCTCTGACCTCGTGGTAGCCGTTAGGCTGTGTTACGAGGCCAGAGTCATCTCCCAGTATAATATATCTAGTTTATTTATAGTTACGTCTTAGCTAGTATGTAAATGAGTATTTAACAAAGGGATATTTACGTTTTATGTTTTAAAATTGCAATGAGTTATCGCCTTGACAAAATTTTTAGAATAACTTTTTTCACTAAGTTAATATGTTCTCTCTGGAAACTTTTATTAGTTATGTAATTTTATATTCTTACTGAAATCCCTTAAAGTGACTCTGCTGTCGAAGGTGGCACCTCAGTGTCTTTTACTTGGTGTTGATGGTCAAATATCTGGCTGTCGAGTATGTAAGTATCTATTATGTAGTACCCATGTCACAAGCATTTGTTATGGGGCTAGATGGCGCTGTGTGATATGTCCTGAAATATTTATCTCTTTATTCATCTTTACAGAATCACGGGTCTTACACCCGGTATTTTAAGACATCGGGGCCAGGCAGTGGGGCCGCAGCCAACACTGAGAGGCCTTTTACAAATTACAAATCAAACAATATATTTTTAAAAAATACAGAGAGATAGGATGTGAGGGTTTCAAAATAACTATTATAGACATTGTAATAATTTAGGCTATTGTGTTGAGTTGTATGTAATGTTATTATTAATTATCTCTTGTTACAAACCCCTGTAACCCTGTATAGGTGAGACAGTAACTGCGTGAGTTTACTTTCCTTGTATCCGTGTTTGCTGCGGGTGGTATGCAACTGCGATATGTTATTATTCTGTTTGTATGTAGTACTATAATGTGGAATACTGGCGGTATTAGCATATCTAAGACACACTCTGATATACGAATCACGAATCAGTGCATTTACTGGCAAGTACTGTAAATATGTAGGTGTATAAGTTTCATTAAAATTTGGTCAAATAAAATGATTAAAAAACCGCTATTAGTTTTCTTTCATATATTTGAGAGGTAAAAGGTAAATCTTAGTGTGTAAGATAATGTTTTAAATATGTACAGTTTGATTACAGCGGGAAAGGAAAACCAAAGAAATGTTAATATCAATGATCACTATAATAGGAATAGAAGGCACATACCTTCTATATTATAGCGATTATTGGGATTAACAATCTCAACGTACCTTTTCTGTTATAATTGTTGTCTTGCCTGATCATTATTCGGAAACCAACGAAATTGATTTTAATTACACCTATGTTTTTCTAAATTTTTTGTCGCCTAATACTAATAATTTGCGAGATATTTGAAACGAAATGGGTTTGTAATTGATAATTTTCCTAATGTGCAATTATCGTTTGATTATATTATATACTAACGTGTTTTGTGTCTGTCCGGTGCTCTCGATGGTGACGAGGCTGGGAGTGAGCGCGGAGATGATGAGCCCCACCGGCAGGAACGCAGTCACCAGCCGCAGGAAACTCTCCCACGGGTTCACACTGCAACCATATTAATGTCAAGCAACTGTCGATGCGGTCAGTCGTCATAGTCCAGCCAATTTACGGCTGAGGATGGGAGAAATAATCACTAAATTCCACAGTTTGGGGATTATGAAGGATCGATAGGGATATCGAACGTTCAATTCCCAAAATACACACCCCTGTGTATTTTAAGCACATATTCCAATTTGTGGGAATCTGGCGAGGTCAGCTCAAGGTCATTTCGATGCAAACGCGTTTATTCGATATCTCAAGAACGGTTAGTGTTAGGCAAAAAGTGGTTGAGACCTTTTCTCTTCTAAATTAAATTTACTAACTTTTTTATCCGAAACTTTTTTTATCATCAATATTCTAGCAGTCAATTGGATAAGTGACTAAAAAACTTGCAGGTTCTTACTGTTTGCCTAAGTAAGGCAGTCGTTAAAGGGCAGTGGCCCTCAGGCGGTCTGAAATCTCAAATAACACGCCAACTTTAGTACAGAGCCTGGATAAACTAACTGGATTAATAATAGAGGCTACTGTTTATCGCAGATTCAACACAAAAATATTTTTTCAATTCGGACCAGTAGTTCCTGAGATTAGCGCGTTCAAACAAACAAACAAACAAACTCTTCAGCTTTATAATATTAGTATAGATATAGATTGGAAGGTATTGGAGTAATTTATATTAGTGACTCAAGCGTGTGTGTACATATGTACGTGTATGTAGTATGTTCATATTTTACACCAGACATAAATTCCATCTAGAAGATGGAATTTATGTCAATGGAATTTACCTTCCAATCTATATCTATACTAATATTATAAAGCTGAAGAGTTTGTTTGTTTGTTTGTTTGAACGCGCTAATCTCAGGAACTACTGGTCCGAATTGAAAAAATATTTTTGTGTTGAATAGACCGTTTATCGAGGAAGGCTTAAGGCTATACCTATAACATCACACTGCAACCAATAGGACCGAAGAAACAATGGAAAATGTGGAAAAAACGGGGAAAATTAGTCATCTTTGAGGGCTTCCGTTGCGTGGACTGCGAAAACGGTTCAAGTCGTGGGTAACAGCTATAATTTATAAAGCTGAAGTTTGCAAAAATAAATATGATGCCCAAAATAACTATTCCACGCGGACGAAGTCGCGAGCACAGCTAGTGAATAATATTTCATCAATGAGGTTTAATTTCGTAGAAAAGCATGCTATAGCGCATTATTTGCAGAATTTTAAGCACACACCATTGCACTAATAGATCGAATCTCAAATTTAATAGTTTGATGAACATATAAAATATAAGTTCATAATAATCGATCAAATAATTTATCGGTACCTTTATTGAATCGATTGACCTCGCTTCTATCTTCCAAACTAGTTCTTGTTCGATTTACATATAATCGATTTGGGCACATTGCGATTATAATCGATATTACTAGCTATGAGTAACGGGCCTATGTTAACTAACGGATTTCCGTTTGACCGGCAAACTTAACCGATGGTTAGTGTCAACAAAACGAAGTAAAAAAATTGTTGAAAAAAATACGAAATGAAGAAAGGTAACACTACTCAAACATTTTACGAGATATAGCACAGAAGTGCAAAATATAATAAACTCATTTTTCCTATTTTAATAGTTCATAAATCGTGTGGAATGCTGTGTTCTACACCAAACAAATGACCGCGTCAATACAAATTTTATTATCTGCATACTTAATGTTTATTACAATGGGTAGGTATATGAAGTTTCAGAAATAAAAGATTCATTTTGTTATTTATTTATGAAGAAGACTCTAGTCAACACATACCTCCAGTTAACCATCAGTAATCAACGAAATGACCAAAAAATACTTTTTTTTGTTTTTTTTATTTTAGTAAATAGAGGAAGAAGAAGGCAATTGACACAAGCCTTCATTTAGCCAGCAGTGACCCATTGACCTATAAATTGTCAAAAAAAGCTATTTTTTATTTATTAAAGAAGAAGATTCCAGTTTACATACAACCTCCAGTTTATAGTTAGTGTAACCGGCCCCTTGCATATGTCCGGCTGGCAGTGAAAGGACATCAGAAGGAGGCCGCTTGCAATTACAACTACTTTCCACGCAGACTTGTTTTATTTTATTATACGAGTACGTCACACGAACATTGTTATAAAATTGACAGTTTATTTGTTTGTTCTTCACGCTCTAAAACTTAGGAGACTACAAAGTGATCAATCGTTTGTTCCTCCGTCATACACAAATTTATGAAGTTCTGAATCGATTTGAAAATATAATAACGGCCATGGTAAGGGAATATCTTGTGCCTTATAAGCTTTTCTACTTGATTTTTTTTTATATATCTGATTTATACCTGATTTTATATTAGAATTTAGCATCACAGGACGTTTTTCACGAATTCGAATCGTTTTCACTCGATAACCAAACAGCAATCGTAAAATCCTCTGTCGTTCTATGATTGGTAAATGACTTTTATTAGTTGAAATATGCGTTGATAATATGAGCGTATTGTTTCCCAGTGTATTTTTTAACCCCTTTAAAATATTACCCCGTAAAATCAAATGGTTATATTTTTTCCTGATTTTGTCTTGACTTTCAAATCAGTATATGATATTCTGAATCATTTAAAAAATAATACAAAGGCTTTCTTTAGACAGTACCACGAGGCAGCACTAGTATTCAGTCACAGTAGTACGTCACATGAAGGCAATGCCGCGGATTTAAAGGAATGCGCATTACATAAGGAGGTTGTGTGTCGACCCACTGAAGTATCGTTCAACTGTCGATAAAAAATGCTGCTCTATTGATTTATGTTTGTGTCTGCTTCTTGGTGAGGTTTTAGATGCTGGCCTAGTTTTCTACATAGCAGTTTGTTAAGAATCTATTAATTTTAGAAGCATCTTATTGGTTGTTTGATTTATTTCATTAGAATTTAGACTCTTATCTGTTACTTCAATAAGCGACTCTAATATTTGTTGTTGAAGTATCATTTTTTATTTATTTAATCGCTCAAACTAGCTCAATAAATCTTACAGCTTTGGTCTTTCACCTTAGACAAATAGTATTAAGAAAATAATACAGGAGCTTCATACAAAAAGCTCATCTCTTCTGACAAATTAGTACATTGTAAAGATTTTTTTTATAGAATAAACATTGCTGCAATCACCCTCCATATATATAACTAGATATATAAAAAAAACTTACCGTTTCTTGACACCATGATCCCCTTCTTTCCCATCTTCAGTAAAGCTGAGTCCAAACTCTTCATTACTCCCTGGTCTATCTCGGAACGGATCTTCATGACTCGTTGGAAATGTGGGCTTCTCTTTAAACAGTTCATCATATCCATATCCTGGCTTTTCTTTAAAAGGATCTTCGTATTTATAAAATCCTCCTGCTGGGATTCTAACGGGACTTTCTATGGTTGGCTTAGAGTCGAAATTATCACGGTTCTGGTGGTTTCTCCAAGGGTCTTTGAGTTTTGTCAAGATAGGAGTCTCGAACTTGTATGGGTATTGGGTGTGGGTTTGTAGTATTTGTTTCGGTATCTTGGTGAAGGACGAGCGGAAATCGTCTTTGGTGCTGGAATAGTAAAAGACTTCAAATTATAATAGTTTTAAAAAGGACCTAGTATAAATTAGAAGATGTTTCCATAAACCAAAAAATGCAGTTGAACAGTGAACAAACAACAACCAGTTTTGAATGTATACTTAGCTTATTTGGGAACACATTCTGTTTTGTGTACCATTATAAATAAATAAATAAATAAATAAACCAAATGTCTTATATCAATAAGATTTTCAAAATTTACAGTAATTATTACTACAACGATATGTAAAAATCCGCGAGTAAATATAATTGCATTATACTTCTATTATTACTATTGGTTACCAGACATCCAATAAGAACCTCACTCGAAATTCTACGAACTTGGTATAAAACATTCATTACACATTGCACTTTCATTTTACAAGCACAGATCCTGATGCAAGAGCAACCTGCATCGCATCATTAGTTACATACGTTCACATAACTCTGCGCTTTCATTCACAAACTTGTCCCATAACATTCATTGTCGCATGTTCCATTGTAACTTTCCAGTTAAAAATCGCAGCACACTTACCAGCTCGTAAACGGAATGTAAACGTCGGAAACTTGAGTCGTTCAGTATTCTTCGTATGAAACTTCCTTCTGGAAAGCTCACCAATCGGAAGCGTAATGAAATCGTCACGCCTGGGGCAAGCCGTAAGCGCGGCGTTACCTAGCCGTAAGCGGGGCATACGAGTATGAATTGTAAAAAAAACCCTTTCCTTTCGTTTAGGACATGCCGTAACTATGATGTAGCAAGGTGATACTTATCTTCCCTTTCCGAGTTGATAAGTGTGCTACGCCCTGAAACCGACTTACCTCACAAAACCAGCTGGTTTCCTCATTGGAGTAAAAGACTCCAAACTGGATTTGGTTGGGGTCACTTGGAAGTTATCTTCATCGTAAAAGTTACCCAAATGTTGACTAGGTTTGAATTCTTTTGAGTCATTCTTCTTGTCTGTGGTGTCTGTGACGTTTTCCTTTTCTTTATCGTCAACATTGGAATCTGCGAATGCAGCGTCGACCTTCCAAATGGTTGCGTCTATTTTTGATTTATCTTCTTTAGAAGTTTCGTTACTTCCTACGTTTTTTTCTTCTTCTTGTGATATTTGGTTATCTTGTATGTTGTCTTTAGTTTGGTTAGTGTTGTGCTGGATAGGGTAAAGGGTGGTGACGTTTTGGAAAGCCTCTGGTCCGATGTCTTCTGTGCTTTCGAACACTTTCTGTGCTGATGTTGCAGCGATGAGGACTGTCCATAACACGAGCTGAGAACATATTTGAATAGATGCGGTGAGTAGGTATATTCGCAATTGCTCATAACATAGGTACATAACATAGGTACATAACATATGTACGTTATAAACTGAAAGTAATTGACTAGAATAATAAGCGAGTGTGGCGTAGCGGTTCCAGTGTGTACTTTTCATTCAGACGCACCCGGGTTCGAATCCGGCCCTACACCAATGACTTGTATTTTCAAGTTATGTGTGGATTTGCACTCGCTTAACGGTGAAGGAAACATCGTGAGGAAACCGACATGTTTGAGGACCACAATATCCGAGGACATGTGTCTTCCGTGGAAGGACCTGGGCGCCCACCACGATGTATCTGCCCAAGAAAACTCCCCTAGCGGATTAATTCTGCGGGGGAGTCACGACCCTCAGTCATGAGGAATACGACTTAAGAGAGAGAGAGAGAGAGAATTGACTAGAAGTTAGTTTGCCTTTGACTACAGTCCGCCTGATGATAGTCTAGGGTGTAACACGCTTACTTGGAAGATACCCATTAATTCTAAATTTGAAGTCTCCTGGATTAAAATTCGCAAGAAACCCAGATTCCGGAAGAGAGTTTAAAATTATATTTGATATTTTTAACAAACCGTTTGTGAAATGTCATGACAAAACACTTATTAGATACTAATAACTTTATTTAGTTTCTATTTAACATTGTAATAACATTTCCGGATTGATTTCATCTGTCGATAATGATGTTTCAATTAATATTTAATTACTTGGTTAAGAGAAATGAGGAAGGAAATAAGTTTAAATTTGGAAAAGACATGTCGATTACGAAATATGTTTATATTTTTGAAATTAATCATTAGTGTATTATTGTATATGTAGTTATTACTTTGTGGTGACGCAATCATCATCATCATCAGCCTGATGTCATTTACTTCTGGACTTTAACCTTTCCCAAGACACCTGGCCCGATTTGGTTTCTATCTATTTGTAACTGTGGTTAATTTTTCACTTTATTTTTTTGAATCGTTTATATGAATCTTCATATGGGCATATTACATGTAAGTAATATGTTTACAGCGTGTTGCAATTTTTTTATCTACACTAATGTGAATAAATAGCGCAGACAACAAAACACTCAATTTAAGCAATTTCACATGATGGTATAATATCCACATCGATATCGTAATATCTCATTATAACATCAATAAAACGCGACCAACCTGATTGCAGGGCCAATCAGGTTGGTCGCGTTTTATTGATGCGCGCAGCTGCGCTCTCATTGGTTAGATTTTAATGGCGGCAAAATCACTGTGACAATACACGTACATCGCTTTTACTCTTGTTGTTTGATTAATTGCATTAGTGAAGATAAAGTAGTGTATGCAACTGCATATAACACGGGTATTAAAACACTCGTTACTATTATGAAATCACACTCGTGTTTTAATACCCTTCATTATATGACAGTTGCATAAACTACTATTCCTTTATCTATATTCATAGGTATTTTGTAAGTAAGCATAAGACACCCTCGGAGGCTGAAGCAATGCTTAACATCAGGCAGGCTGTAACGAACTGAATCTCAAACGCGAACTTATACCACGTAAAATATAATAAAAGTATCAATATAAAAAAGTGACAGAATCCGAATAAAAAACTTATGTAATAAAAAATATTAGAATAAAAAGTCCTATTCCAAAACGACCATAACTCCTTAATACTATCTAATCCATAAACTACCAATCCGAACATCAATTGCCATATTATAGTCCATCAAACTAGCTTGTATCTGTACATCCCATCTCACATCCGACTGTTGGTGTTAGTCTTTATACTGTGGTTGTACTAAACATGATGACACGTGATAACACAGTGGACACTTGCCAGCTTGAGACTAGTGACCGTATTTGTACGGAATTGGTAAGGTATATCTACGGTTTTTTTTACTTATTAAAACAAGTAAAGTCATCTTTCGGAGTTTAGCTAAAAGTTGTCATCAATATAGTAAGCACTTAGGACAAACTCGTTCTTTTAAAGACCTTTGATTACCACAGTAATCCAACTTTTTTTTAAATATGTTTTCTGAAGTTTGTTTTAGAATCAAGTTAAGCAATGGTGGATGTTGGTATAAGAAAATCTAATTTATTAGCTTAAATTTTGGGTTAATTAATAGTCTATGAACAAGACAAGCGAAAAATTAAATTATCTGGCAACCAAAAACAGGCCAAAGCAGGCTCTAAATGGTGGAATATAATCCAAAAATAAAAACAACTTAAAACCAAATACGAGTATACCCTAAGTAAAAGTGTGGTAAGTGCATTTTTACTATTAAAATAGGTCTAATTTCTACGCTTTTTACTTCCACTGCATATACAAGTTTTCAGCCGCTTTATCTAGCAACTCCAGCAAGTCGGCGGTCAGTGACACAGTGAGAAGAGAGAGTTCGGCCGCTCTCCTTACGTAACCATGACAACGACTACACAGCCAATAGACGCTTCTATACAACTAATGTAACAAATACGACAAAAATGTACCGAATAAATCAATTGGATAGGTCAGTAATAAACATATTAGGACATGCATGGTAATAAAAAGAGTTTCAGAAAACTTAATAACCTCCTTTTTTAAGTCGGTTAAAGAGTAAATTACTTGTATGAAATCAATCACCATTAAAATAAAATAAAATAAAATAAAAAGCCTTTATTTCTTTTTGCCTTTAATCAATCACCATTAGCCGTCATAAAATGGTATATACCTACCTATACAATTATATGGTGATCTCATAGTTATGTGTAGATTTGCACCCGCGTAGCGGTGAAGGATAACATCGTGAAGTTATCATTCATGAGGAAATACGACTCAAGAGAGAGAGAGTTAGTTGTCTCTGAGTTTGTTTGTCTACGGCTACGACAACGTAACTCAGGGTCGCCGGAAATAGGACGAGAAGACGCTTCTGAGGCTTATATAACGACACAGGTGCCGGTGTTAGTGGGCAAGCGTGATGCTTACCATCGGGATGGGGACTTGCTCGGCTTGCTATGTGCTGGAGTATGGTAAAAGCTAGAACTAATATTTTTTGGTGGTGTAATGTGATAGAATATAAACTATTTACAGATGTAAGTACTGTTAAACAATTATTCCAATTATAAAGGTAATCGATACAATAGTAAAAAATGTGATTTAAAACTATTTTAATCGTTTGTCGAAAAGTCATCTATAAAGCACTAGTTTTCTTGTTCGAGAAATTCGATGTAACCTACAAAAACGCAACTTTACTACAGGTCTACAGACGATATCAAGCGCATATTATTGTGTATGTTTGGAGTTTGGATCATCATTCAATTCAAATTTCAATCCAATAAAGATTTCATCTCCTTTATAATCCGCTATCCGTTATTTATTCCTCTCCATCCAATGGTTGCCTGGAAGAGATTGCTTTTAGCAATAAGGCCGCCAATTCTGGCACTAGAGTAATTTATGTAAGTAATGTAATTAATTTTGTTTTATATGTGTGTGACAATAAAGAATTATCTATCTATCTATCTCCTACAAACTCATAAGAAAGGCCAAATTGATAAATTCCGCTCGCTCTGGAAAATCGCTGTTTTTCAATATGTATATAAAACTCAAAGGTGACTGACTGACTCTCACTGGTCGGATCGGGCTGAAATTTGGCATACAGGTACGAGTAGATGTTATAACGTAGGCATCCGCTAAGAAAGGATTTTTGGGAATGCCACTTTTAGAGGGGTGAATTAGGGGATGCATGTTTTCCTTCTTACTTTTTTACTAGCTAAGATATAAAGTTCTCACGAGCACACCGTCTCAGCGTTTAACTGTTCCCAAGATCGCTGGGCGTTGATACAATATGCAGACTGTAACCTGATCTTTGACCCTTACTTGCCCTTAGCTTAAGCTTAGCCTAGCTTTCCCTACTTGTTTAGGGATTTATACAAAAGATATCTGGAGAATAGCATATGTGATAATAGATTTATATTTATATTATTCTACGAAAATACTTACGCATAAGCAAAAACTTAAACTACTAGGATAATTCAAAATTGTTTTTTTTGCTGGTATTGCCTCTATTGATAAAAATAAGAACAATAAAACATGTTGGCTACTACGATGTAATTTTTGCATTATTTAAAAAAATAGCTGAAGTCTTTTAAATTTTAGTTGCATTTACGCATTATAAAAATTAAAAAAAAAACTTATCCATATCAACCTTACTTAGTACCTTTTCTTTTTTCAGTTATGGTGTTCCCAAATATTTTAATTTCTCTAATAATCCCAATTTTAATTTTATCTTTTAATTGTGCAAAACATTAGCTACAATTTCTTCATAAATATAGTAGATACGTCGGTCACCAGTGTCCACACCCTAAATTCACATAATCATCATGATAATATAATGATATCAGTAAGCTATTTACACGCTATCTCGATATCACCGCGAATGCCACACTTGTGTTAGCAAAATTAAATATACAATGAATAAATAAACACTATATCTCTATGTTAAGCATTGTTTGATCCTATTAAATCTAAATATATAAAACACAAAGGTGACTGACTGACTGACATAGTGATCCATCAACGCACAGCCCAAACCACTGGACGGATCGGGCTGAAATTAGGATGATGGTAGAAGTTATGACGTAGGCATCTGCTAAGAAAGGATTATTAGAAATGCAACTTTTGAAGGGGTGAAATAGGGGATGCAAGCTTTACTTCTTGATGCGAGCGTAGCCGCGAGCACCCATCATTAACTTAATATACAAAAAAAAAACAAAGAAATCTAATCTAAGTATCTAATTGACAATTTAAATTGGAAATTTTATTGAGATTCGCAATAAATTAAGCAACACCATAGTTGATTAAACGATGTCTTGTAAGTTGTTATATTGGAATTAAAAAAACATATCAACAATATCAACTAAAATAGAGATCGTAGATAATAATTGTATTGTTGAGATAGGTAGTAATTATTGTATTGCTATATTCATAATATTAAAATACAAATAAAATATAATAAACTCACCATGTTGCTCCCATGGAGTCACTATACGGTCGGGCGCGCGTTCTTGCTATATATATATATATAAACCGTCATAATGTCTGTCTGTAGGTGAAAACGACGATTTGCCGCCACCGTCGTGTTTACTATTGTTTTAGCTAATTGCTTCCATGTTATACGCAAGGGTTACCTAACTTTTTACTGCGTTAACTAAACCATAAAAGAAAATCAAAAGAAGGAATACAATACCTTATGTAAACTATGTACAGGTAAAGCTGGATATACTACTGCCGCCCGCGGTTTTACCCGCTTTAAATCGGGGATAAAAACCTATTAGTTGATCCAGGAATGTGAAAGTTTGTTTGTTATTCAAAATGTACAGAGAGAGAGAGAGAGAGTAAGAAAGACGATCTATTGTGCACTATGTATGCATATAATAAAGCTGAAGAGGGTCGAAAGTGTGAACATTGAAAACATTTAAATGATTGGAGATACTTCGAATTGATAGCAGAACACATTCTAATAATTTCTAGAAATTTTGTTTATCTGTGTCTCCGTTTATCTATTTATTTAAACGCTCATCATACAAAAACGGCTGACCGGATCATCATGATTTTTGGTATGTATGTAGGTGGTATGAGGTCTTAGGAGTGTCATAGGATACTTTTTATCCAGAAATAATGCGAGCGAAGCCGCGGGTGTCCACTAGTCGATAATATAGTAAGATAAAGCCATGGAATGGATAATGTTAGATAGATGTGTTCATAACATTTTTTATATATTTTATTTATCTTAATCTAGCATTTACAGAACAAACACCAAGTTTTAGTAAATCATAATTTATATCAAAACCACTTTGATTCGAGATCCGTTTCCTGATGACGTCAATATTCAGACTACATTTTCCTGATTACAATTTACGAGTAATTTATAAAGATTAAATCAAACTGATAAACATGCACTAATTCTTAAAATTAATGAATTCTATTTGTTCATTTTCTGATCTAGTAGTAGGTATTGTTTCGTTTCTACATCTTTCTCTGATCTTGTAACACAGTCTCACGACTAGCACAAGGCAAGAGGTTTCACGAAATTTATTGTTGAACATTTTATTACGAATATGTTTTGTATTTGTAAAAACGAATGTTATCGCGAAGGTATGTAGCTGTATGCTGGCAGCACCCGGGTTCGGCCGGAGCGCGTGAGTCGTCTCTCGCGGGCTTCCACTAGCATCTGCTGGCGTCTGCTGTTCATCACTGATGCGAAGTAGAACAACGTCACTGCAAGAGATGAGAGGATTCATAAGTGTTTGACAACGATTATTTTGCTATTACATTAAGAACTATGCCTGAACAAGTTTTGTAACCAAATTTTATATTATATATTGTTTAGTTTGATTCGTTGTTAATGTTATTAGTGCATCGGTTTCATTTGTTTACCACCGGAAAACACTCGCTTTTTAAAAGATTTATAATTATATTAAGAGTTTATTGCAAATGAAACACATAAAAAATAAGACAATTCTATTTATGGTGCCATATTAGAGCCTCTATGTATTTTTGTCCATGAGGATGATTTAAGTACATTAAAACAAACCTTTTACACACAAACATACATAATAATTTAAAAATCTGCCGCAACGTAGCCCCAACTCAGCATAATTCCGATCACATGAAAACAATCAGCGCTGATCTTCCGTTGGGGTTGACTGTGACGTAACGCACAAAGAAACCCGAACTTATAAGATGAAAAGCTATGGAACGCATAAAGTACCTAGAGAACGCATACTCACATGCATAAAGTAAGTAGACATATATGACGGTGGCGTAAGTGGCGGTGGTATCTGGGGTCTGGTTGTAATGGAGCAGCACCACGGCTGCGCCTGCCAGGACAAACAGACAGAGAGACTTCAGCCAGCTCACTGCAGACCACGGCCACGTCAGCTTGGGAGACCGCTGGAATACAAGGCAAAGAAGTTAGGCTACTGTTTGGATGGATGGCCGAAGAAAGAAGGTAGAAGACGATCTCCGAGGTCGAGTTTCAAACATTTTTAATGGGTAAGAGAGCATCTTACCTTTTTTCTTCTATTCGAACTCTGCCAGAGTCTGACATGGCTTCATTAAACTTAATGAGTTAGATCACTTTTACTTATGATCAAATAAATTGGAAATGATCATTATTAAAACAGCTCGTCTGTTCATAATTTTGACCAGTTCCCTCTTATCCGATTGATTTACATAATGAAGGTCAAATTAACTTTAAGACGGTTTAGTTAGAAAAGGCATATTTCCATCATAACAGACATGCTCCATCTTAGACCACACGCTTTGTCTCTATCTTCTTCGCATTATAAGGGAGTAGCCAACTCTACTGTAAGTGTAACTTCAAACCCTAAAGGCCTATGACATGGCTCTAAAGAGAGCCTTACCATGATAAAGTTGTAGTTACCGTGTAGAGTCCACAGATGGAGAGGGCACCGCAGACGAGCTGCAGCATGGAGGTGGCAGCCATGGTGACATAGAACACCCAGCGGGTGGCTGGCAAGGCGGGGTCCGTGGCTGCAGCCAGTCCATACAGCACCACTGACGCAGCTGCTGTCAGCTGCAACATGCAACGTGACTAGTGACTTTCAAGCATTCCGTCTTTCTTTTTTTTAAAAACTTCATTGTCTCTCTCTCTCTCTCTCTCTCTCCACATTTGATCATATCTTAAAAAATACTGAAAATAAGTTTGATTAAACTTACAATTTCCTTTTCCATATCATTTAGGTATGTCAATAGTTCCGAGAAATTCGTGAGTAAACATATAAAATTCGGCAACGTGATTGGAAGCCTGAATAGAATTTTATGAAATTCGGACACAATTTCATAACTTCCCTTTTTTAAAAGGTTGGCTAAAAATAAGTAGGCTACGATTGAATAGTAAGAACTGTACTTTAGTTGTGTTGTTGCAAAAACTATCGATAGGGAGATAAATGCTCTTCAAATAAAGTAGGCGATAGTAAATCCATGGATTAGCAAGTCATGCCAGTGTTTCTAGTTAAAGAATGTCAGTTTTAAATATTTTATCGGCTCTTGGGTCTTCACCAATGACTTGCTTTTCGTCACGCGGGAAAACAGAACATGGCGATTCGTGAAGAAATCGAAATACCAATATGCAAGGACATATTAAATGTCAACTGTGGAAGAACCTTGGCACTTATTCCCGGAATACTACACTAGTTTTGTGTACCTAGGCAAAGCTAGCCTAATCTATACATCTATATATACACATATAATTTGTCTGCGGTTTTCACTAACATTTTGGTACATTTTTAACTTAACATTTAGTGTTTATTAATTTCAATCTGTTCGTAAATAAAAAAAAAATATGTTCATTTTATAAGTACCTTTTTATCTCAAAATAATGCGAGCGAAGCCGCGGGCGTCCACTAGTGAGGAATACATTAAATCCGAGGCAGATACTTACTGTGCAAACTATACTGATAATCTTAGCACCCACATTCAATGTAACACAACAGCAACAATTATTCACTGACAAACACATATTTAATATATATAATTATGTTTTCTTGCTGAAATTATGAACTGTGTGATATAATTTTTAAAAAAGATTCACTTTACTATTTTATACATGACCCAACATTTGAGGTCCAACAATTAAAAACAAAACAGTTACATATATCTCTAGTAAACAGTGTATTGTAGGACACCTAAATCAATACTGATTAAATAGCAGGCGCCTTTATTAGCCGTTATCTGAGTGATTTCAAATAGATAAGCTGCAAGGAATCTACTACTTAAACAACTATAATATTACTTTGCTCACCTGAAGGAATGTATTTATCATCACTTTACAATTAAACTTGTTGCTATGACTGGTTTCTCTCTTGATTCGGATTTCCTCATGACTCCTCGGATGTTGTAGTCCTCAAATATGTCGGTTTCCTCGCGATGTTTTCCTTCACCGCAAAGCGAGTGCAAATACACACATAACATGAAAATACAAGTCATCGGTGTAGGGCCGGATTCGAACCAAGATGCGTCTGGATGTAAAGCAGACACTGGAACCGCTGAGCCACACTCGCAGCTTTGATGACTGGCTTAGGAAATGCGAAGATATTTTAACCGACTGTTTCCAAAAGTTTGTTAATATACTGTCAAGGTATATAATTTTATTACAATAGATTCATTATTCTTTGAATAATGATCAGCAATTTTGCAATAGCGTCAAACAATTATTGTTAGATCAGACACTATGCAGTTTTAAAGAATACTTTGAAAATGACTACAGTCAACTAGCAATTGATTCTAATCTTGCTTAGAAATTAAGTAATTAACTACTAGGTAGGTAAGGAGTGTGATGCCAAATTGTCATTTTAGCCCCTATACAGCTAAAGTGACAGTACCAAGATTTATTTAAGTTGACATATTGTATGATTACATACCTATTATTATGTTTGACATGATTTTAATAACAAAAATTTTCATTATTTGATTAATAAAACTAGACATATGTAACTTCTAAAATTTTATAAAAACTAAATGTTATAAATTCAATTTGACGAGATATTGTAATTTGTGTAGCATATTCTGTGATATTAGTACTTATACCTATACCTATGTATGTTACAACTTTACATTATCAATAAAGATTCTTTATCTTTTTATCTTTATCTTTATTACACAGCAAAATTACATAATAAAAACACTTGGAATAAATACAAAAAATATTAAACTGTTAAATATACTAAGCTTATTCTTGGAAATTAAATGATTTCGTATATATGTTACGGTAAATGTAAGTAATCGGTAAATATCTATAATTACCGGTAAATATAGATAATTTCCAATGCTTATGGTAAATGTAGTGAATTATCCACATTTACCGGTAATTATATAAAACTTCCGTGCGATCATGGGAAATGTTGACACAAGCTTTCGAATGATGAGCGGCAGCGCGCGGGATTTGTGAATTTATTTGTATTAGTTTCTTTTTTATAAATATAAAATGGGAGATACTGAGTCTAAAAACGGTTTTAAGAAAATGTTTAAAATTTATTTCCAAACAGCAGCAAACAATTAATTAAGTATTTTTCCGAGATGCAAATTATTTGCTTTTCGCTAATTTAAAGGCGTCCATGGACAAGAAAACGGATATGAAACCTAAAGATTATAAAATACTATTGAGGAATGATACAATAGAGATTGAAAATGTCCAAAAACTTGTAGTTCAATTAAAAAAATAAAAAAAGAAAGAAAGAGACCCAATAATTTACTATACATACATACTTGAGGAGATATTTGATATAATCCACGAAACTCACCTGTCCATAGGAGATGGGAGCAGAAACCGAATGATGGCGGCACTTAAAGACATACTAAGGATATCTAAGTGTAACGCATTCTACCCTGAATTTTATTTACGTGCGTTAATCCAGTTTGATTTATATAACTAAGCTCCATTTGCACGACGATTCTTAATCACAGTTAGTGATAAAATTGCCTTGCATATTGAAAATAAAATTTCTGAATAATATAATGCTTTTCAATTTATTAAGTAGGTAAATATTATGTTGTACTTAGTAGTCTATAATGCATTATTTTCCGAGGACTAAAGGAAGTGGAAAGATGGCATCAAGAGGAAGGTGCTGAGAGGTGGTGGTAACGATCCTCCGACATGAGGGGTACGATGTAAGGAGGAGGATTTGTATTTAAAAGACAATAAGACATGAAAAAACAAATTATATATTAATAAAACGTAAGAGATAAGTAAAAGAAGCATAATAAGAGGTTTTTGGTTTTCGATAGAAGTAAGAGTGGTCATGGCAGTGCACCTTATCTTCTTTTATCCCTTGTACTGTTTATCGTACTGTTCTTCCATTAGCTGCAATTAGACAATAAAAATACATTACACTTCATTATTAAATTGAAAATAAAATATATATGCAGCAGTATAGTTTCGAAAGAATATTAACGTATCGGAATGTCATTTTTTAATCATTTTAGTGGATTTATCCATACGTTTTCAAAGAATTTGTTTTATAAAAAGACAGGGCAAAACTGCCTTTTGTTTTACCTTATGTCAGTAAAATACCCAACTTAAATACCGACAATAGATTAAATTTAAAATGTAAATAAATTACACCTCGGATAAGCACAAGCACAAAGGCTACTTTTTATCAACGCGTGTAAAACTAGTATCTAATATAACATACCTGCTCCAGGCGATTCCTATAAGGATCTACGGAATGGTATGCTCCATCTCGTCTCTTTGAGTTGAACTCCTCGATGGCATGGGTCTTAGCTTCCTCATGGAAATCGCCTCTTTTATTCTTGTTGATGATATAAGGGACTATAAGTAGCCACCAGAGTGAAAATCTAGTTTTGTCCTCCATACTGCTGACGTATTCATTGTACGCCACAAGTACTGCGGTCTCATTGGTTGCGTCGTTGTTCTTTTTGTAGTCTTGGTAACGACTGTCGAGAATCTGAAAATCAAGAAAATTATTAAATAATAATTTAATATTTACTTCCTTATCTGAGAAGCATAAGTAGTGGCCGACTGATCACTAATAATAATGTACATAATTTTCATTCCATGACAATTCTGGTCAACAGCAAACTCGATTATTTAAATGCAATATAGTTAAAATCAGACGAGTTGATTTTAACTGGCCTGATGTAAAACGTGAACTTACATCTTTAAGTGTTTTCTCGTCTTCATCATCAAGGTCGAATCCTGTCGAGCACTCCTTGTTAGGATGGAATGCGGCGAGCGCGCGACAGACTGCAGTCTGATGAGTGTCTACGAGGTCGTCAGGGTGCATACATTGAGTGTCGTTGTTTGCGAACCTCTTCATGTACTGGTCGTACTCTGCTATGCCATTCTGCATCGCAATCTTGTTCTTACTCTTGTTCATCGCTTTCAGGCTCACGAAACTTTCCTGGCAAGCCTGTAATATGAGAGATAAGGCCGATATAACTTGAGGATTCATAGACGTCTTTAAAAGCTCGGTAGACTACATCGTAATGTATTACTGATTAACATAAAAGTAGGTAAACGGTAGTTTTGCTAAATGTTGCTAGAGGCTACTAACGACTTAGTTAACTAGAACCATATAAAAAATATGTGCCCGAAAATCTTACTTCAGCTAATTGGAACTTGTAGACGTCTTCAGTGTACTGGTTGGGCATGCTCCGCTTTGCGTCGAAGTCTTGTAGAGCCTGCTCCATTTCCCTCTTATGTGCTGCTTTGAACTCCACGTCAGGCAGTGGAGGCTCCTGAGATGCTTTGATCTGCATCCGCTGCCAATACTCCATCCGTATCACGGTAACGTTCATTTTGTTGTTCTTTTCGTTCTCTCGTCGCAACAGCGCGTATTGCTTTTCAAAACCCTGGGAAAAATTAATGCAATAATGTATGCTATGCTTGACTATAACTAACATTAATTGTCCGGTATTTGAAAAAAAGGAGGGTCTGACTCAAATAAGTTTAATGTTGTTTCAAATGTTTGTATGTCATTCAAGGCTTGATTTTATAAAAACATTAAACATATTATTATTATACATTCTGTTTAGTTAAGAATATACGATTTAAAAAATAGACTTACTAGTATAAATTTGTCTCTGTCGTCATCTGGTTTAGCCGTGATCCGTTTCACCAATCTGTCATAAACACTGACAGCAGCACTCAATGCAGATCTGTGCACAGACTCCAGATCTTTCGCATGCACACAGAATGGTTGCTCCTTACTCAGTTCATCAACATATTTCTGATAAGCTTCCTTCGCCTCGGAGATGGCAGCTTGAACCTTAGCCAGGTTAGCTTGGAGAAACTGCGGGAGACGCTCATCTAACTCCTGAAGGAAATAAATAATTATAAAATATTCCTTTTCTGGTAAGTTTGTAGCAAACATGGTCGACTTAAAGTAAAAAAATAACAACACTGACATAGACATGACCGTATAATTAAATACAAATAAAAAGATGCCAATTATTAGGGACGATAACATCATGATAAATGATAATAACTTCTTTGAAAGCAGAACAAATTCTCAAGGTGTCTTAGCATTTCATGTTGTTTGCGTATTTACCGAGATAAGTCTAACTAATCGTATTGTTAACATTTATCTGTGACAGATGGAAAGGCGGTGATTATTCTAAAGGTACTTAAACAGAGAACGATAAAATTGGAAATCGGAAATATTAAGAACTATAGAAACCTTGGCTAGCGTAGTCAAGTATTCTGCAGCTTCCTTTTCAGTTCCCATTTTCTTCTTGTCGTTAAAGAATTTCTTGGCTTCAGCGACGTATTTTTCATGTAGCTCTTTCATGTCTATAGCTGCTACTCCTGGCTTTTTGGGGCCAATTTCAGAATTCATTCCCTTCTCATAAACATCACGAGCTTCGCCCACAGCTGATAGAAGACCAGCCTTTACTGTCGCCTGAGAAGTAATGTGAGGAATTTCTTTACTAATTGTAACTGCCAGTCAAGTAGGATTAAAATTAACTAAGATAAGTACATAAAACCTAAACAAGATGTACAACGTAGAGGAAAGAATACCGTTGGAAGAGGAAGACAAAAAAGTTTGAATAGATTAACTACTTAGCATGTGCACCGTCAAGTGTCATCTATTTACTATCAGAAAATTGGTTTTTATAGACTTAATTGACCTCAAACATTAGGTACGTTAGCCCCTTGTCTTACTTACCGCCAAAATATTCGTTGGTGTAGGAATTTTGTCACTGTTGAAGAGTTCTACGTAAGTCTTGAAGTAGTTGAACAGCTCACGAGCCTTCACTTGTTCTCCATTGATCTTCTTTGGAAGGAGCTTCTGAGGACTGAATATGGAGTTGACGAGAACGATAAGTTGCTCGCGGAATTCTTGATTGATTGCTACAAAAATTACATTTTTAATATCATCTTCGAATACCATGTTTTCATATCATGATAGAAAATGAATTTATAATAAAACATGCAATTAATTATTTATACCTAAATATCTAAAGAAAAGAGAAGCATTTTCTAGTAAAAAATAATGGTGTTAATACCTTTAATGTTTCCTTTGTATGTACTTTTTAGAACTTCAAAACCAGGATGAGGCATCAGGAAACATGAAACTCTTTCAAAACTCGACTTCACGTGATTCCTCAATTCCTTCATCTCCTTAGGAAGATCATCAGAAATCTAAAAATAATATTACTTCCATTAGTAACATTACTGCGTGCTCACCAGTTTGAGTTTTGTACAAGTTTTACTTAGCAAAAACTTTCGTCTATATAATGTTAGTAGTCTATAAATAAATAAATATTTCGGGACTCTTATTTAGTAGGAAGTAAAATCAAGAGTTCTTCATATCTGGCATAAATATGTAGGTATTGTTCAAGAAAGAGTTTGAAACCAGGTGTTATGTTATTCTATGCCTGTATTGATGCTTAATATTAGTTGTACTACTGTATTTTGTGATGTTAGGCAAGGTACAAGTATATTAAAAAGAATGTTACCGCGAGAGCCTCATTCAAAAGATGTTCTCCTCCAACAGCTCCATAAGGGTACTCTTCATCAGGGAATTGCCAGTCCCGGACCAGAAACTCCAGCACTTGGAACGCTTTATGATTCTCTTTGCCGGAGTTTACCAATTTGCCATACTCCGTGAACAACTGCAACCAAATCAAATTTGAGCATGATTTACAGTTTGTTAGTGAATATATTAATGGCCCCTCTACAATAAGAACGTCTCTGAGAGAACAGAGAATAATTTTCTTTAGAGCAAATATGTTTACAGTAATTTTCCATCGGTGCCATTCAAAGACAAGGTTATTTTATGTTCAAAAATTTACATTTGTTACCAAGGAACCATAAAGCCCAGGCAGTCAGGCCAAACCTTACCTCCAGATGTTGTAAGTCATCTTCCATTATATTTTGTGAGATGTTGTAGATCTGTAGCGAAGACACGAGGGTTGAGAGCGCGAAGATTGTGGAGTTGTCTCGGACAGAACTCCTGTTGTCGAAGTTTCCTTGAGTATCCACCAGTAGTACTGCCACCTGGAAAACGAGCAGGTTTTCATACTTCCAGCCTTTGACGGACAAACCTTTCTAATGCATTAGGATGTGATAATGCTTACTCTTTCCCCAGTAGGCAGCGTGGTGACGAATGGCTCGGACCACATGAGCACTCCCATGGTGGTGGCCTTGATCCCACTGCGCCACTTGAACCCCTTCAGCGGCGCGCTGTCCTCGCCCAGCCATGACCCGTCCTCTCTAACTTTTTTCTAAAAACAGATATCATGAATTAGTTAAACAATCAAGATTAATTTTGTCGGTGGACTGGACTGCGCTGCATTTGGTTCTAGTAGCATTAATTACATACATATGTGATGTAAACCGTATGACATAACTTTACACAATTATGATATTTATTAGTAGAAATAAACAGTAACAATGTGTTGCGCAATCTGCTCCATCGATAATCACGACTGCTCTGTCAGATTGATCTCGGACCCTTACCGGCGAGGCGAGGTATCTCAGGAAGAAGTTGAGTAGGAAGGACTTCCCCCCGCGGTATGCGCCGGCCACGCTCACCACCACCACCGGCAGGTCCTTGATGTCATCACTCAGGAGCAGCTGCCCTAGCTCCAGCTTATCCAGCACATACGAGTGCTTTGACGTCACATTTACTATCTGCAAGCCTCTCCCAGATTCCGTCATTTCTGTAAAAGAACGTCAGTGGCGGTTATAGGTGGCACAGGCAAGTAATACTTATGTCTTCTGATGACAAATGGTTGGAGCAATGATTAAATTCACATAACCAAGTAAAATAAATTAAATGTATTTCAGTTAGCAAGTAAAATGATTAACTATCTAAGAATCGACATTTTGAGCTCCTTAACAAAAATCTCTATCTGAATATGTAGGTAAAGAACTTATGAACTTACTGAAATAATGTCACTTTACACAAATAGAACTTCTGAGTCTACTTGAGTACAAACATGTACAAGTGACTCCTGCGCCCAGTTGTTTGTAGTTTTATACCATCAGTTATCACCCTGTGGTTACACCAGGAAACAAGTCGTGTGAACTGACCATATAGGCATTATTATTTCTAACCAACAATAAAAATATCATATCATGGATATTGCGGTCAAGGTCCTCCACCAAAAGTATCAAAACTATATTTCATTGATAACTAGTGAATGCCTGCGGCGTCCATTGAGCTGTTTTGGGGTAAAATGTGACCTGTCTCTCTCAATGCCGTATATGTAATATTATAATAGCATCTTACCAAAAAAACACGATTATCCGTTACTCCATTGTAGTATGAAAGGATAACATACAAACCAACAAACGCAGCTCCTAGTTTATTATAATTTGATTGTTGATATAATTTAGTTTTATACTTAGGTACCTACCTACTTAATTACTAAAAGCATCTCATCGCTCTGACGAAAAGTAACAGAAATGTTTACTCGTACTTTACACGAAAACGAAATTTTGTAAATTTGGCTTATATTCGTACTGGTATTCTATTAAGATCATTACGCTTTGATTGCGAGCTTGTCTATCATATTGTATGGTCCGTTCATTGAGAAATGTAAAAGCATGTAAGAGCCAGAGACAGCTAGACATCGCTCAGCTCAATTCAGCCTCGACCTTAAATTTTCAACGGATAAAAGAACAAATATTAAAAATGGAATAGTTACCTATACATAACTGAACAGATTTAATAGTTTTTCATGCTATGAGAAATGCTTAAGAACTATAAAACAAAATAATAGAGGGATCCCCTCAAATTGGGCGGAAATTCGATAGCATATCTACATACATCAGGTTGCGGTCAACGATATTATCACGACCTAGTACAAAGTCTGCCTTTTTTAAGTAGCATTTTTAGCTCTAGGATTTTTACTAAGGTATATTTTTGTACAGTCAGGCATTTGACCACCACCACCACCACCAGGTCACCTGAAGCCCAGACCAGTTTAGGAATGGAACTGGCTCTCAATCGAGACTGCCGTAACACCCCGTTAGAGACATTTTGACAGATTATTACATTTCCTTCTATGCGCTACAGGGCAATTCCAATATTTATAAAAAATTACATATTAGTTAAGCTAAAACCTATGACGTTACATTAGTTGCCGAAAGAAAAATACACTTTACAACTACACAAGCGTTTCTACAGGTCAGATGGACCTTTTAACTGTGGGTTCTATTTGTTAAATTATAATTGAGCCACTTCAGTCCTATAATAATTATAGGGCTGAAGTGGCTAGCCCTTGTCAATCCTCCTCCTTCCGCGTCATGTTCCCCATTAATGAGCTTCGTCATTCCTCTATTAAAATCTTCTCGATGGATACCCTCCAATATCCTATGCGATCCTTGTCATTAGTAGAAAAACATCCTCCCACTGATAGATTGAAAATGAAAATGAAACTGAAAGGTACATATGTATTGACAGAAAAACCCTAATAAAATAACTAAGACTATTATTAATAAGAGAGCTATTGAGTTTAAAAACAGCATGGAGCTATTTTTACTACCATACAAACTAACCAGCCACGTTTTAGCACAAAACAAACATCAAACACCTCAGTTTAGACTGTGGTTTAGATCAGAATTATTAATAGATAAGCAACATTACCGAACTAAAAGATTATATCCAATTTATCATAGCAAAAGTACTGTTAAATACCTTATCAGTGATAACAAGACTACGGTAGTGTGCAAACGTTCCTATAATATGTGATCTCGAATATAATTGTTTACAAAATCTAGTCAATTTACTAATAGTTAAAGTCATTCGTACCAAAGAATACACAATGGGTGTACCGATGGTGAACAGTTGTTGTTTTTGTGCTAGTTTACATACAGGAACTTTGATTATTGGATATCTGTATTCGGTGAGTTTGTCTTTTCTGTGTTACAAGGTTTGCGATGTTTGCTTTTCTTGACCTTGGATTTTACATGCTATGCTTGCGTTGTAAGGAATGTTCATAGTCTGTAGGAAGTTATCAATATGTGTCTTTTCTGAGAAATTTACAAAATATCTTATTTATTCAGTGTACGAGAGTAACATGCTTGTTGGACACGGATCTATCTTCTGGTTTCCTCACGGATAAGAAAAAGTTTTTCAGTATTTTTTATACCTATACTTAATATTTCTTCTGGACGTATTTGCTCACATAATATTTTGAGGCGATTATAACAGTTTTCCGAAAACATAGTTTGTATATTCAATTCCATATATATTGCGTATTTCAACATCATTTCAATAAAAAATAATGATTTCCTAAAAAATATTAAAGGCTAACCCGAAATTAAATGTAATTAATTGTAGCCTCCAAACTTTAATTAGGTAACAGATATTTATGTACAAATACTTAGTCTTGCCTTTCTCCATTCACTTTTTTCACTCATAGTCTTATATCTCTAATTCTCTTGCTAAGGATGTTCTTCTGCTGCTCCGAGACTCTTGCCACAGGTTCCCGCGTGTCTCCCACGGTAACGCCTGATATAATCTGCATAGCAGCTTTCACGAATGGAACATAAGCCCCTGAAACCGATAGCATAGCAACATTGACATTTTGAATCGAACGCAGGCACAGTCCTAATGGAGTGGATGGGATGTTTTAACTATTTAATTTATTAATTTTGCTTGTATCAGTCTACGTTCTACTTAAATATCAAACCCTGAAAAATCATTTGTAGGCAAATTACATTTCAAGATCATTGCAACAAACACAAATACGATGTGCTGTATTTGTTTGTATGTTTGTCTGTCACAGACAGAGTTTTAATGTCTACCTGATAAAGAAGACAGATGTCATTTTTTTATCAGGTGGTCTGGGGCCAAATTACTGTATTATCGTGCAAAGGAATCCCCTAACGAATTAATTCTGCAGAGGAGTCCTGACCCTCAGTGATAAGGAGATACGTCTAAAGGCAGGCCCACCTTGTTCAGTGATAGCAGCAACCCTCCTATTCAGCTCTTGTTGAAGTTCTCTTGCCTTGCTCACATCTTTACTGAGGATAGCTCGTTCAATGTCCAGCATTAAACGCGGGAACAGGTTTGAGATGGTTGTCATACTGGAGTTGAAACCCATTAGGTTCGCTGGTGCCGTGGTGGCCTGCAGTTAAAAAAACCAAGTTTGTTAAAAAAAAACAATAAACATCACGTTACATTGTGGAAATCGGCTGTTTTTACAATACAGCAGGCTGTTAAAAACCCTAAGAGAGCTTGAAAAATTCTAGACACCAGAGTAGGTCGACAGGTACCATCCAATAAGGCAATAAATTGTATTGAAAACTTCGTCCTTTACATCGATTCGGTTTAAATTTAGAAAAACAAGAAACATATGCGCAAAACCCAATCTTGATGGTGTTTCGGGTGACATTACCAAAGCAAAGCAAAGATTGGTGGAGTTTGTCGTCGTAAAAGTTGCAAAAAAGCGGCTCAAACATATGTAATAGCGGCTCATAGTATAGAAACCGTTAGGTGAATCATAGCACAGGAACAGTGATGCCTAAAACTATATCGTTTGATATGAAATCTGTATGTACTTACATGACTAGCCATAAATATCCTCTGGTCGTCGTTGAGGTCATTCGATGCAGTGATATCGAGTGCAGTCGCGAAGTTACACTTTATTCCCTTGAAGTTGGGAATGGATTCCGTAGCCAACTTAAAGAACTTCGCCATGTTTACTAAAAAACAATATTAAACAATCAATATTAGATTGGTGGAAGGACCTGGGCGCCCACCACGATGTATCTGCCCAAGAGAACTCTCCTAACGAATTAATTCTGCGGGGGAGTCACGACCAGAATGTCGCTCTTCTTTGCTGCGACCTTTCTAAGGCATACGATGTGGCAGACCACTTGGTGCTGGCAGAAAAGTTGTACCACTATGGCATACGAGGGGTAGCACACTCCTTGATGACCAGCCTCATGCAGGAGAGATCGCAGGTAGTAGTTGGTGGAGGGGGAGAGCACAGATCGGATCCCATGTCGTCGGATATGGGAGTCGCCCAGGGTTCATCTGTTTCCAATATCCTGTTCTCTCTTCTCATGAATTACCTTCCTGGAGCTGTTCCCAGTGCTGAAGTTCTCATGTATGCCGATGATGTTGGAGCAGTTCTGGTAGGAGGCTCAGCTGATGAACTGGAGAGGAAGCTCAACTGTGCGGCTTCTGAATTGTCAGCATGGTTCAAAATGAACGGGCTCGCTCTCAACCTGGGGAAGACTCACTTCATCCAGTTCAGCTTGTCAGGTCGGCCACTGAGACCCATGACAGTCCTGGTGGATGGAGAGAGAATAGAAGAACAGCAGTCTACAATGTTCCTAGGGTTTGAGATCGACCGCGGTCTGACGTGGGAAGCCCACATTGAAAATGTTTGTGGGAAGCTAGGGAGCGCCTGTTTCGCGCTGGAGAGAGTGGCCAGAGTAGTGCCTGGAGACGTAGCGCGAACGTGCTACTTTGCCACGGTACACTCACAGCTACAGTGTGGTGCTGAAATATGGGCTAGAGCTGCGGACTGGGAGCGCGTGTTCCGCATGCAGAAGCGCGCGGTGCGCTGCTTGGCGCGCGTCCCCCCGGACACCCACACTCGCCCTTATTTCAGAGATCTGGGGATCCTAACGTTGCCTGCTTTACTGATTTTTCAGGTAGCAGTTTATGCCAGAGCGAACCTAGACGAATACACCACACGTGGCTCATGTCACCGGTACCCTACGCGAAGCGGAAGCAAGTTTAAAACTGTAAAAAGAACTCTCGTGAAGTCGACTAAGTTAACTCATGTCATGGCTCCGACCGTATACAACAATATACCGGACAAAGTCACAGCAGCCACTAGTGTACATGTCTTCAAACACAGATTGAAAGACTGGCTCATAGAAAAGGCTTTTTATAAATTTGAAGAATTCTACAAAGTAGATGAATAAATGAAACGTTCAAAGTACATTGTACTATATATTTATATTATATTAATTGTATACAAATTGACATGTATAATTATCCAATTTATTAATATTGTTATTATATGAATGTATGGAATTTGACGTGTAAATAATCTTTACGAATAAATGAACATTGAACATTGAACATTGACCCTCAGTCATGAGGAAATACGACTCAAGAGAGAGAGACTAGATTGGTTGGTGAAATATCTTTGGCAGGATTAGGCTTTTGGTAGGATGTCTATATAGGTACGGTACTGTAGTAATATATTAAATTTATGAATTTATTGCTGTCCGGTGACGACTATGACATTTGTACCAATATCAACATTTAAGCAAAATAACTGTACCTACGATTCAGGTACAGCTGCCTATTGGCTGCTTACACTCATTTATTACTAGTGTCTGCTCGCGGCTTTGGACGTGTTGAATATAAAAAACGAGGTATTAATAGCTTATGCTACTCTCAGTATCATATAGGTACTTACCAAATTTCGTCATTCTGTTGCGGCCTCAAAGAGGAGCAATGATCTCGTTCCTCTATCACAAACACAATTTCTGTTTTATATAATGATCCATCTTAGGTCATAACTATTGCTTATCATCAGACTTCTGTATTCTGCGGCATCTGGCAAACTATGGACACGTGCAAATCCGTTTTAGTTAAAAAAAGGTATAACTATACTCACATTTGACTCCACTGAGTGATGGGTGGTCGTAGTACAGTATAGGCAGCATGGGAGCAGCGTCGGAGACTCGACGTACATAGCTGACCAGTGTCTCTACGTCAGCAGGTTTGTAGTACAACTCAGGAAGGGTCAGGAGGGCATCTGGTCCGGCCTCGGCTGAGTAAAGGGCCTGGAATAAATGGAACAGACAGACAGGTTCTTACGTGTTTATTGTTTATACATATTGCTTCATGATGATATGTTGAATTTTAGGTCCCAGCTGTTTAAAATCTAGTACGGCAGTCGTTAAGCCATGTCAGAGGCCCTCAGGGCAGCTTGATAAATATAAATCGTTGAAAATTGATCATACCAGTTCCAAAACCTCAGGCAGTGGCAGGCCCCCAACGTGCATTACGACCTTAAGGCCAAGAGGCCTGGCTGCTTCCAACCAGGCATCCAGGAGGGCCTTCCGCTCCTCCACGCTCAGGCTCGGACCTTCACTCGCTGTACCAGCCACTGGAAGAACAGTTAATTCTTTGATAGGATCAACTTTTGTTGATAATGATACCTTACAAGCCGAATTCAGTTTCAGTTACGAGAAAATATTTTCGTAAGAAAGTCACAGACATTTCGATCCAAAATTTATTCTGTTTAAAAAATATGTTTATGGAGAAAACAATTCTAGTCAAAAATACAGCTTTTTATGTCATAAGGTCTTCTCTAGTGGTTTGTAGTGACCATCGGCGATTAAAATGGAGATCGAACTTATGTTCAACATCGACATTAACTCAAAAGTTGAATGTTATCAAATTAGGTATTTTATGATAACTAAAAAATAAATAAAGATAAAGATATTTATTAATGTTATAAAATGAATACATAAAATACCTATGTACAGTATGTATCACATTATAAAATCTCGTCAGTAATATAATTCATAATTCCTTATCAATAATAATATTATTTGTATATGTTAAACAATAATAATTATCTAAAAATCTAAAAAATTGCACAGCATATAACATTTATATTTTATAAGTATGTTCATTATTATTGGGGTACCATCAAACATACAGGGTGATTGGTAGAGGGTTAGACAAACTTAAATGGGGGTTGTGATGAGGGATTACGTGAGATGTTTTTAAAAGCATTTTACTTGCCAAGATACATGTGTTTTTTTTTAAATCACTATAAAGGTTGAGCTTTTAGACTAATTCATTTTTTTTTTTTTACTTTACAACCTCGTTACTTCATATTTAGGCAATATATGCGCCAGTTTCGACCTTATGTAGTGAAAGGCTGTATAAGAGAATAAATTAAAATAAAAAAATTACAAAAAAACACTGTAACAAAAAAGTTGTGGTACTTAATAGGTAGAATTTCGGCAAAAATCTAGAAAATCACAAAAAAATATTTTAAAAAAAATGGCAGGTCTGGGATTTTTTTTGGCCAAATTCTATTTTCCCCTTGGGGCCCCGAACCCCCCATTTAAGTTTGTCTAACCCTCTACCAAACACCCTGTATAATGCCCTCCACCATCCCCTTGGTATCGTTTTGTTGGTTGAATGGACTGCTGGAAGTTTTGCTGTGGTTTTGCCAAATTTGTGGACGGATACCCATACCCTTTCCACAAGCTCGGCAAATATACGTAAGAAGAGTTGGTTGCATGCTTTTTACTTACCCAGAGCTCCGTTAACATTGTTCTGGTGGAGATACTTGGCGTACTGCGGTATGACTGACAGGTTCAACTTGTCATCCTTGTCGAAAGGAGTGAATACTGACGGGACCAGCCCTTGCACGTTGAGGGCCTGAAATAATAAGTATCAATCGCATACGAATACTTAATTAAAAGCGAAAATGTGCTATTTGGTCTGTTATTTATCAAACGCTAGGTACATAATAAAATTTGATTTTGAAATCAGCTATTTGAATACAGTCTAAAAGTTTATTTATCTTATTTTTTGCGAATCGTAATGGAGAGTAAACGATACTTTCTTTTATTTAATACGCATTAATACCTATAATTTATTTTCCAAAAGTACTCACATATCCAGCACTTATCCATTGCAGCACAACCAATGCAAAAAACCAAATGCCCATTTTACAAATCAAAAGTATAAATTTGTACCTAGTCAGTAGTTTCACCGTTCACTTCATCCGAGTTTTCTAACACACTTTCACACTTCAAACCACGGTAAAGAAAATAGCAAGACTGTTCACGTGATACACTGTTAATGTATTCTAGAGGAGACACTTGGATCACCGCTGGACTGTGACTGGACGACCCAAGGTCTAAAAACTATTGAAGCTTCATTCGCATCGAATTGGCTACAAAAACTACTGCTCACTGATACAACTTAGTTGAGTTTTTTAAGCGTGTTGTATGTTTTAGTTCAAAAGTTGTCGCTTATATGAAATGAGGTTCTCAAGTCAAGCTGTGCGTGATTTAGTTGCGAAATGAGCTTGCTGTGCAACTTTTACAATACCTTGAGCCAGAGGAAGGTTGTCTATGAAGTAGGTAACGCCATATTTTCATGTGCTACCTATTGTTATCGAGTCTGACCATCTCAAATAGAGAAAATCTTAAAAAGATTCAATAATTTCATCAGTATACCTAATCAAAATTAATTATTTATTGCACTTAAACACATTTTAAAATCTCTATGAATAATGTACTAGGCGCTCCTTTTTCTGGGGCCATTCAGTGTTCTGACTTGCTCTGAGACATTCAACAGGCGTAAACTGTTATGTTACCTACATTGCTTAGAGTTAAGAGGCAGCTGGGCGTCAATTAGTAGAAACAAAAATGGTAACAAAAAAACTTTCAGAATCATTAATAACCACCTTTTTTGAAATCGGTTAAAAATTAAATTATAGAGACAAAGGGTTTTCGATATCAGCTTCAGTCGTTTGACTAAACCTATGCGTTCTTTCGTTCCAGGCATGGGCGCTGCTAGAGCTGACCGGGTACAGTCTGCTGGTGACGCTGGTGCCGCTGGGCCAGGCCGGGAAGGTGTCCACGCACAAGTACGCTCTCTTCATCACTGCAGCCGTGGTCAGCGGCACCCACCTCGTCTGCTCTATACTGCTGGTCTTAGCTGCGTATAAGGTGATCTTAAATTCCCCAGGTCTACGTGCCCCTGAGCTGGTGGGGCTCTAAAGAAATTCGTTTCGACGAGATTCCTACCACAGTCTTCCCCCCAAGGGGCTGGAAGACGATCCAGTCATAAAGATAACCTTCTACCAACTCTAAAGTTTATCAGGACCCTGGATTGTGAATGGTTTCCACGTTATGATTGTTTGAAAAAAAAAAACATCGTGATATTTGGTATGGACCTGGAGGTAATATAGTCTCGAAAGTGACTTATACTTCTTTTTATCCTGATAAAACGCGTGTAAAGCCGCGTATATCCATTAGCATTATTATGGAAACTGAAAGGCCAGCCAGAAGATCCGATTTTTCTTTAGTGGCATAGCCAAAAGTGGCAGATAGTCATCAGTACGAAATTTACAAAAACCATAAGTTCTTTCCCTACCCAAATGTCTTACGACATATTATGTTACTCACATGTTGACTGGCTCTACAGAAGCTGCCATTCCTCACACTACCCTGGACGATAGTGACGGGCATCCTGACTGCTGTGTTCTTCACCATGTGCCTGACTGGCATCAGCCTCATCCTGCAGGACACCGGAGACACCCTGGAGATAGAGATCATTGTCATCACGGTGCATCTTGTTAGAGCCTGTAAGTATTATTGTGAATTGTATCCCATTAAAACATATTTATCCAAAGTTTTAATCTGCTAGGTATAGATTTAGTTGTAATAATAACCGGCTAGCACTTATGCCAATAATTATGTCGAAAATTAGCTCGACAAGTTATAGATTACCGCAAAGTAACACCTTAGGATTCATTTAATATCGTAGGATTATTATCATCATCAGCCAGTTTGTGCCCGCTTATGGACACTCCCATGGAACGCTAGGTACTTGGCCTTTTATTTTAGAAAAGAAGATCATTGTGATCGCAGTGCATCTTGTAATAGCTAGTAAATAATAATCATCATCAGCCTGAACCTCTCTGTAGTGGAAATAATATACCATGGAATGCCACTTAACCTTTTAACATGGAGATCATCTTTTTAGATCAATTACTATAGGATCCAGTTAGATTCTAACTGGTCTAACTCTCACACGGTGGAATACTTACAATCCCATAGCCTAGGATGGCTGGGTGTTCACTGCTTTGACTGCATGTAATGAAGCATCTGAAAACAGAAAACGATGGCATAGGAAGCTATAGTCTATGGCCAGTGGGCACCTCCCATACATCATCATCATCATCAGCCTGTTATCGCCCACTGCTGAGCATAGGCCTCTCTTCTTATACGCCTCTCGTCCCGGTCCTGCGCAGATTGAATCCAGATGCTCTCTGCGGTTTTTCTAATAACGCCAACAGTACAAGCAGCACTACGAGTCTTGTAATTATAGGATTGTAGCAAATATCAAAGAACGTATACATATTGTTTTTTTAATACATAGGTACTTGCATCATAATAGATATAAAATTAGACACAGAAAATTCATTCCTCTAGGAAGTCAAGGAAGATATATAATTTTCTGACTCTAGTCAGACAAATTCCCACAGCATTAATAGACATTACGAGCTTCACCATCACGCTGCCCATCAGACCTTGGAGTAGCCTACCCCAAGGATCTCGGGACCTATGGATATTTTTTAATTCATCAGAGCTCCCTCATTTTATTACCTAAGACCGCGTAGGTAGGTACAGAGCACAACTAGTTACTATCTTAGACCTGTAAGTAACATTATAATCCATTTTGTCGCAGGTATATCCGTATACAGCATTGTGGTGGTTCACAGCAGACACAAGCAAATCATGTACGAAGAAGATGCAGAACATTTCCAGCGCTCGGCGCGCCTCTACCAAGCTGTCAAAACTGACGACCACGCGCTCTAGCGACGTCTTTGTCACGCGTACCAGAACGACTATAAGAGTAAGGGAGAGGTGAATATTCATCAGGAAAGATTGAGACTATGAAGAAATTGGTGGAAGCTAAAGGCAAACTAATCAGTCGTGCTTTTTCTTTGTCACACTGTGGTTCAAGATTGGAAGAGAAAGAGAAGAAGAGTACAAAGATTAGGAGAGGGAAGAAGTAACAGTGAAAACTCTGCGAGCATATAAAATCGTAGATAGGTACCTACGATTATAATTGAAACTTATGATTATGATAAGTAACAAGCAGCCCATCCCGGCTTCGCACGGGCATAATACTATAATAAAAGAAAATACACAATGTTTTACAGTGAGCTTTTTATTTTCCCTGTTTTCCCGCTTTTCTGTTGAAATTTTTCCTGAATTTTCTTTGCTATAAACCTCACGGGGCCCGAGACCTTTCCAACGAATGCAAAACCGTGGAAATCGGTTCACCTTTAATGGTTAAGTAAACAAAAACCTATTAAATTTATTAGCAGTACCAGTAGTACTTACGTTTTTAAATACCTACTACAGAAGTAAAACGCAGCATGGCCTCTGCCTACCTAGTTTGAGATGCGCATAGTTCAGTTGTTTACCCCGCCATCCACTGCTATTTGGGAGCTTCCATGAGTCGGATGACACGCCACGGTAGAACCGTAGATCCCGACTAAAGATGTCCGAGAGGGCAAAAGTGTTGCACTGTTCAAATTATCACATGCAACACCAATGTAGCCTTTTATTGCCTACCTGAACAAAGATATTTTTATTATTAATGTAACACTGCTTTTATACATACAATAATATATTCTATTTTTTGTGAGTAGGTAAGTAAGTATATCTATGACCCCTCTCAAAGCTGGCCAGAGTCATAATGGACTGGACGATTTGCGAAAGCAACTTAGGATGATGATAATAATTGTATTATTATAATTAATATTAATTATAACCCAGGGGTCTTCAAATATAGAGTAAATAGGTTTCTTCTAGGCAAGCGTGCTACATCTTAGACTATAGTGGTGCTTAACATCAGGCAGGCTATAGTCAAACGTAAGCCTATTTAATGTAAAAAAAAAAAAGGTAGCGTTCAATTCTGTTCTTCCTCAACGAAATATCTCGCTATTCGTAACGCTACAAATGACGTCTTGAGCTCTCGTTGACGTCATTAGAAAACCCGGCGCCACAGATTCATGATGTTGCCATGTGAAGCATAAAATTATCTTTTTGCGCCCTAATTAAATCATTCATGTGTTAAAATGAAACCAAGAGGTGTATAATGAATGTACTATTTTTTTCTTAACCTAAACTAAAATGCTGAAAAAAATTGGGCATTCTGTCAAAATAAAGGAAACTTTACTCTCGTGATTTGCATACACAATATAGCGGTGCCATTTGTACTTTAGTAAAGGTGTTCGTTATATTAGGTAGCAGATAATTATAACGAATAAATATTATAACGTTGCAACCTGCTAAATAGTTTAACAGTTTGTTGCTATATGCTGTTTTCTCGTTATTTTTTCCAAGCAAACGTCATACACTAGCGCTACCTAGTGAAAACATTAAATACTAATGAAAACATTAAATATCTGGCTATTTTTAACGAGCGTTCGAATATTTTTCGTTGTGTGAATATAGCCGTTAGGAACACCTTTATTAGGTACTATAATATATAATAAACAAAATTCTGATTCTGAAATACATGTGCCAGTGGCATCTATACCTACACTTTTCGGTTATTTCAGTAAACTGTTGTGTTATTAGAAGTTACGATATGTCCAAAATGTTTTGCTAGCAATATTTGGTTTTGCTATTGTGGCAACATTAGTTGTACACCGATTTCGTCGAAGTCGCCTGTGTGCTCGACTGAATATTTGGCAAAAATCTTATTTACTTTGCAAAGTGTAAATAACAACAAGTTCTAGTCAATTTAATAATATTTTTTATAGTAACCTTCAGATCAATTTCGACGTGAAACATCTCTGTGTGTGAATGACAACAACCCTGATTGTAAACAAAACATAATATTTGCTGTCTGTCTGGTAGCTAACGAAATTGTGAGGCGCCTATTTTAATATTTGAAAGGTAAGCAATCACTTTCTATTTATGATACCCTAGTTTTATTTGGTGACAGCTTTGACTGTCTCTTACTAAAGGGAAAATAAATAGTCAAACTCGCAATCTGTCATTTAGAACGGAGACTATCGTCAGTTTTTTTGAGTGTGAGATAACATCATGCTCAATTAAGAATTCAGTTTATCAAGGCCATTAACGAACCATTGTCATTATGTACCTACACAGAACATTTTAGTTTTTTATTGCCCTTGAACCTATATTGTCGGGAGGTGCTAACAATTACAGAGTATCTAGGTTTGCAACTTGGTATTTTAGTTAAATATGAGTTTAGATAGCTAGGTACTATTCAAGAGCAAAGGTAACACTCTTCTGTAGACAGTTTTTTGGGACTTATTAAGCATATTGAGCATATTTCTATTAGGTTTGAAACATTAATTATGGCACAAATACATGCTATTAATTGTATTTATATTTTATACTTTGCTAACTATTATGTAGAATGTTCACTTGTTGAAAACTTATGTAGACCAGTAGACCTCAACACAAATTAACACTTACACAACATCATACTTAGAAATTTACTAGCAACACTTCATAGTAAAATTTACTTAAATTCAAATATCGAATTAAAATTTGATTCAACCATTTGATTGAGAAGAAGTAATATAGTCTTACACAAAGTCAAACATACTTAAATAATCTTCATTTTAATTTTAATTAGTAAGATATGGGAGTAATTCACAAATGAAATCTGATATCTCAGTTGTATTGAGAGGTTACACATGTCAGGGCACTGTATGCATAATATTTTAAAAATAACTAAGTTCCTGAGATATACCCACAGAGCTTTGAAGTCCATGCTTGTCGCCCTGTGACTAGAGGCGAATTCTTTCTTTATTCGATACAAAACAGGTGTCACCATTTACTAAAACTAACACACTTTCGGCACGCACACTACGACGCACGAGATGTTCATGTACACAGTACGCTTCAACTTCATCGGCTGTGCAATGTCGATATTTTTTTATCGATTATTTACACATTTACTTCGAAGATGGAAATATATGTCTTTAGTATAACTATATTATTTATGTACAAATTATAGTTAACTAGCTATGGCCCGCGGTGTTATCAGTTGTAAAAACTTTTTTATCCCGTGGGATAAAAACTATCCTATTTCCTTACCGGGGACTGAAACTATCTCTATACCAAATTCATTTTTATCTATTTTATTTAATTATCAAATCATCTTCAAAATAACTGGAGCATATTCTGGCATTTTTATGAGGAAACCAGTTGTATCTACCGGTCGCCAATATCCATTTATTTTTTAACACTGGATTTTTTGGAAATCTGTAAATTAAGTATGTGTTAAATAAAAACCGTAATCCAGAAACATTTCCATACAAATCCAGAAACATCATATACATTATATCGATTACCGATAATTTGCTAGGTTCCATTTACACATCACTTTGCTATCGAGAAGTAGCGTCGTCAAGACAACGAATGTGTTAATGCCATTCAAAATGTCAAAAGTTTTTTTTATTAAAATTACGAAATTTTACTACTTACCGGTGGTATTTCACGCCGGTAACACTGGAATTTGTTCTTACAATTTTTAACTTGACACCAGGACATATTTAATAGTTTATCATGCTGTAAAACCGAGTAAAACGACCGAAAACTCTCTCTCGCTCGGACTATGTTTGACAACAGACTGACAAGCGCTGTCGTAGGTTAGGTTGGCATGTTTACTGGCCCAAACGAGAACCACGTATTATTAGTCATTTCGCTTCTATGGGGGGGCGCGCGCGGGGGCGATGTGGCCCGATCGTTGTTCTGTGGATATACCAGTTAATGTTTACTACAGTACATCTGTTAGATATCTACTGGGTTTTTACACTGATCAAGTATAATGACTAATATTGCTATAACATAGCTTAGATATCAATGTATTTAGTTTTCCCATTTACTTTGCTTTTACTAAATAGGAAAATAGTCAGTAAACTTATGATTTAGGTGTTTTGTGTTACTTGGCTACTTTATGTTACATAGTTACTACCTTGTTCCTAGTATTTCTGCTGATTTTGTAATATATTTTTATAAACAGTAGCTCTTAGCTGATTTATTCTGTTATTATTTTAATTCTACATGCCAACAGTATAAAAACTGGGGTCAATGTCTGAAATATTTGACAATAATATAGCCGCTTAATGTAAGCATACCTTTTTGAATGTTGTATGCAGTGAATGTCAAGGTATGTGTTTAGAATTTTAATTGTATTTGATTTCCAAGTGTGATTGTTTTGTTTAAACTCAACTATTTGTAAAATATAACTAGGTAAGTAGTTAGTATTTTCTATCGACGCCTTAGTATTTAATCAATTGCCTCCTCTTGAACTAAATATGAAAATGTGGATGTGGTTTGAGGGATAAATATCAGTTCATATCAGTAATAATAACTACTTTATTTACCTAAATGCCATGGTTCACCCTAAGGGGTTGTTTCAATCTTGTTCATTATAACAATTACCTAGGTATATTAAATATTTATTTATATTATTTCATAAATAGATGTTTGACTAAAGACACAACATTAACTAATTACTTGGGCCCATAACAGAGTCCTCCACTTCGATATCAACAATACTGTTAGTAGATAAATGTAGTACTTGCACTTACTTTGGGTAAATAATTAAAACAACCTTGAGAATGGGGCAAAGCTGGGATTCTATGATGTCATGCCTCGGCATATAAGTACTTTAGGTTTTTAAACCAATGCTTATGGCTGGCTTAGTGATTTATGACACAGTTTGGCAGTTGTTAAGCCACATTAGAGGTTATGAAGGTGGTTTAAAAAATGTTACACCAGATTTTGCCAATCTCTAATGCTATAGTAACTCTGTGTTAGGTAAAAATAATGGGGCTGTGGAATATATTAAAGTATTTTATACTTAATAAAGTATTAATTTTAAAGTCCTTGTAGTTATAGCCTGCCCAATTCCTATGACATCTTTGAGAGAAAGTGAGTTTTTACTTTTTAATTGATGACACTTCTATGTATCTTGATGAAACTCTCTCACTTTCACAACTTACTACCAATTTAAAGCTAACTTGAAGTTCTTTTCCTTGCATTTATATAATATTTCTTGTAATGTTTAAAAAAAACTATTTATTTACCTGTCTAGCCCTAGTCATTTCTTTGCAAGTTTATTTCCATTAAACATAAGAATCAATCTCAAAAACATCCACTGCATGAATGTATGTAGGTAATTTAGTAGCTAGTAAGCCAAAATCTTATCGAATGAGAGTGGCCATCTCTGGTGTCAAGAGTTTATCAAGCCTAAGGGCCTCTGACATGGCTTAATGACTGACGTACTAGACAAGCAGCTGGGACCTACAATTTAACGTGTCATCCGACCCACGGGAGCGGCCAAAATGGAGTGCCACTTTTCGGTCACCCATCCAAGGTCTGACCGCGTCGACCTTTGCTTAACATTGGTAATCGCAAGTGATTGCTTCTGCTAGCTGAGCTACGGGCGCTTCACCAAAATAACAATTTCTTTATTTCATATAATATTAATTGTAATTAAGAATTAATATTGCAATAACATAATTTAATATTTCAATAAAATTATTTATTAGAAATAAGTACCTACCTACTCAATAATAAAATTGTACTTTACTATGTATTTTGTGTTCATAACAAAAAAACATGCTTAATTTCTTTAAAACACCAGCTTCCCTAGAGAATAGTCATATTAAATCCCGGTCCAATTAATATTATCTCTGACATTAAGTAACTATGTTAATTATTTTAATTGTTGTGTGTTTTATGGCACATTGGAGACCAGGCATATCTGTACTCAACAGTGGGTGGACCCAGGCTGATATGATTTATTTATTTAATTTAATGATTAGATTGTACAATGTTTTTGGTACAATTATATATTTTATACTGTGTAAGCTGAACATATATATGAATAAATAATCCGGGACATTACAAAATTGACAAAAAAATAGTTAACCAGTTAGTGGTGCTTTGGATAATTACAAGAAACCCGTGTCAATTATCTTGTTACTAGTAGGTATGTAATATTCTGTTCATTTGTTTCAATCACATTAATGTGATTAATTAATCTCTTAGGGGATAGATAGACCTTGATAGACGGTTCAAAGTTGGCCTTTATCATTTTCTAAGAAGAACATTTGTTTTAACACAAATTAGACTTGCGTTTGACTATAGCCTGCCTGGTGTTAAGCACCACTGTAGTCTAAGATGTAGTACGCTTGTCTAGAAAAACCTATTTACTCTGAATTTGAAGACCCCTGGGTTATAATTTTCTGGGAAAAAGGCTCCAGGTAGAGAGTTCCATAATCTCGCTGTCCTTAGGTACTATGAAGGTAGAAGAAAAGCGCTTCGTGTTTCATCAATGTTCTAAAACGTATTTGTGAACATGTGACACTCACACACACACACAACACACATATATGTAGTTTACTACTTCTTCATACCCAAATTTATTGAAACGCCTCTGATGTCTCATCAGTGGCTTTAAGGGTGGTTTTGAAACTCTTGGTTTGTCACTCTTATACGAACTTTGTTCCTCTTTGAGTCGTTTTTCCTCGTGACTGAGGGTCATGACGATCCCGCTGAATTAATTCGTTACGAGAATAATCTTATCTACTAATGTACTCATAGTTATTTATGGGCCTATCCACCTGCAGTAATGGCTGATGTAGTAATTACCTGGCGAGGATAATCGATATCCGGCGGCAGGATGGATGCGGCCTTGGTGGGTCACTGTCACTAGCGGGATATACTGCGCGTGGTGCAAGCCAGGGACGACTTGTGCAGTTGAAAACCTCATTTTTTTAATCCTCTTTGTCTGTACAAGAATGTCTTTTTGTCAATAAAAACACGTTTTTTTTTTATTAGATCTTTTTTAGCTGTTTTTCCGTTATTGCGGGTTGCGGCTCCATAGCAGACTTCTGAGTAAATACATGGTAAAATGATGGATTTCCAAAAATGGACACATGTCCTGGGATTCTGTTTGTGTTTTTATATAATAACCATGTACCGAATGATAAGACGAGCCAGATTAAAAAATAATCTAATACCTATGCTGGTGTTACCACAATAATTCTTAATTCTCGTGCATGCTTCGAGACACAACTGCTTTTGTACCTTTTTTTGACTAGAACGGGTTTGCGTTTGATGACAGTTTGCTTGATGGTAAGCAATGACTAGGTATGTCTTTTGATGGCGCGTGGCGTGCTTACCCAGTAAGAACCGTGATACCTACATATATACGCTACAGTATGATTACCATTATAACGGAGTCGTTTTCATATCTTTATTAGTATTAAGCATATGTTTTGAAGCTTCATGTGAACTATTTATAATGTCAAATTCAAATTGATCTTTATTAGCATACTTAAATATATTTACATTTACCCTGTTAAGAGGGGAATTGTGTGTCGACTACGTATACAAGAAGACCTCTTAGGTCACATTAAAATCGCTCTCAGCTACTAACTTGCGAACTATTTTAAAAGTATAATTACCGTCTGGTCTAGTTGGCCCAGCCTAGTATTACCTCTTTAAAAAAACACCATACAGCTTAGATCCAGGCTGTTTTGTTTTTATTTCCACTTTGCTTGGGATCGATCCGTCATTAAGCCCTTACATTTGTAGTTCAGTGCTGGAACACGATGGAGCTCAAAAATAACGTGTAAGTGTTTCAACTCATTTGGAAACTTGCCAAGTTGTAGATAAAAAACATGTTTTTTATTAATGTACGTTTGGCGTTGCGTGAGGTTAGAGATAATTCGCATAGATAGTTACAGTACATACTATTGTGTTACATCATGATACTTTACGTAGATACTCGTAGTAAGTAGGTAGGTATACATATATGACTTAAAATGACATCTAAACGCGTTCTCAACCAAACTGATATCAAAGTAATTCGTAAATTCGGTAATTTTAACGAACTTAAAGTGCTTATACCGCGACCAAAAAGCGTAGGATATAATTTTTTTATTACAATATTGAATGTGTAGAAAAAATATTAAAAAAAATTATATGTAATAAATTTTTTTAATATTTTTTCTAATATAATACTTTAACTTTTACTATAATACTTTAACCCCCATTAAGTATATTATTAAATTAAAATTAATTTTATTAAATTTAAATTAATTAATTTGACCCCCTCAAATCATTCTATAGGTACATTTTATTTGGCTGTACCGTAACTAGAATATCCTTACAAAAAATATTAAAACAAAAAATATTGTTTGACACTTGAAAGTTATACCATAAAACTATGTACCTGCCGAATTACTGCTCATTTTTTATTAGAAAGAAACCGGAATCAATTAGTGAAAATAGATTTGGTAATCTATTCAGGAGAAACCGAGAACCGAAATTGTAATTTCGTTCGTTTTTTAGATCTCGATAATAGATCTCATAAAAATCGTTGCAAATATTTATGTACAGACTTGATAAGATAGTGTAGAGTAGATAACATTCTGTGTAATCAAGGCCAATATGCAGGTAGGTATAAGGTATGATATAACATGATAAATAATAAAATAAATAAATAAAAGTCATTTATTTCAGGCTTGTACCCATAAACTTAAACTTAAATTGAAACACTGTATAGGGGTGATACACTGTATAGGGGTGTAAAGATAAAATAAAATAAAATGCACATATGCGTAGATATGTGCGGTCACTTTTTGTTTCGGTCCATGTGAACAGATATCCAGCGCCTAAACACTGGATTCCGGACATCGTCAGAGACAGCCACAAGTATACTGTTGCCGGAACGGCGCATTCTTTGCCAGAAAGAGGCCACACGAGATCTAGTTACGGCATAGAAATCAGGGACCCCCGCATCAGCGAACATGCCCGACGCGCTGCAGCACCGCGGGAGCCGCATAAGAGCCCGGAACGCGTCATTGTACTGGACTCTTATTCTACTCATAGTTTTCTGCGTGTACGTTATCCACAACTGGGAGGTGTACATGCCTAAGCAGTACGCCTTAAAGAGTGTGGTCTTTACGTCATCACTGCACTTCGCGAATCGCCGAGCAAGCATGTTGCCTCTGATAGCGAGAGCCCTCCGCTCGCGTTCTATGTCGTCATTATCATGCAGCCGTTCCGTCAACAGATGTCCCAAATATTTGAACTGCTTAACAACATTAACCTTGGATCCATTCAACGTCACTTCAGGTATCCTGTCCGGACCCGCACCCGACGTAAACACCATCATTTCCGTCTTGGAGACATTATATTTCAGTCCATGGGCATTAGCATAATGCTCACAGACTGAAAGCAGCCTCCTCAACCCCTTGACCGAGGGGCTCAGGAGCACCATGTCGTCTGCATAACTAAGGTTGTTAATACAGACGTTTCCTACATGACAGCCGACTCTGGTACTCCTCAGCTCCTCTATCAGGCCGTTCACGTAGAGGTTAAACAGGTCCGGAGAGGTCACCCCCCCTTGACGAACCCCACACTCTAACCTATACTTGCTAGAAGTTGCGTCGCCCCATTTCACTATATTCGTTTGGTTCCCATACCAGTATTTCAACAGATTAACCACTTTTTCAGGTACGTTAGACTCACGCAGCTTAGACCACAGGACCCTATAATTTACGAGATCGAACGCGCGGCTGAGGTCTAAGAAGCACGCGTAAACTGATGTGTTTCGGGTCGTGTAGTGTTTGACGGTGGTCTTCAGGCTGTAAATCGCGGCATCTGTTGAAAGTCCGGGACGGAAACCAAACTGTGCGTCATCAATGTTAATGTTTTTAAGCAGCTCAGGATGTAGGAGGCGTTCTAGTACCTTGCCTATTACAGTACCCAACGATATAGGCCGGTAATTCGACGCTGAGCCAAGGTCACCCGTCTTATTTTTGACAATAGGTACCACTGTAGTACGCATCAGTGCCTCAGGTAAGTAACCAAATTTAATGCACAGATTAAACAAACAGCACAGATGGTCGAAGATCTTGTTACTGGCCCAGAGTATGTGCTCTATACTGAGCCCGTCATGTCCCGGCGATTTACCACGCTTCATACTCAGTATGACTTTCTTTATCTGTTCACGTGTAAATTCGATGACGTCATCATTGAGACTGGCATCAGCACCGAGCACACACTCCGCGGCCAGCGGGCTAACCTTGAATCTGCGCGCAAACAGCTCAGCGATGCTGGACGGATCCTGGCAACCGTCAACGGATACAGGTAAGCTTTGTTTATAATTTAATTTCTTAGTGGCATTCCAAAACTTGACAAAATTTTTATTTCTCCTATGTAACGCTAATATATTCAACTTTATACTTTCTTCATTCCGTTGACACCATTTGAGTTTACTTTTAAATACTTTTCTACTTTCAGTCATATTATCATACTCTGCACCGCTTGAGGGTCTTCCAGCAACCGTCCAGCACCTGAAATACAACCTCGCTCTATCGTGGCTATCTTTGACGTGATAGTTCCAACCCGCGACCGTCTTGTGGCGGCGCTGTTCACATCGACCGGAACTTACAATCGCTGCATTCTGGAGTACATCTATAATATGCCTGTAGTAGTGGTCTATATAATCGTAATAATTTTGTAAATGAACACAACACAAATTATTATCACAGTTACATGTAAAAAAATTGGTAAAATTATCTAAATTATTAAAACAAAATTCCCCGTAATTATTTATTTGACTAGTAGTCCTCTCACCCCACTTTATATATTTTAACAAATCAGGCTTACAAGAAGTGGTCAGACCCCTCGTCACGCCAGTGATATTACAGACCATGCTAAGCGGGTAGTGGTCGGAGGTGCCGACGTCATGAGTGACGTATGCATCTGTCACCGTGTCCCAAGCAGCTTTAGTCGTGAGGCAGTGGTCTAACCACTTCCTGCTGCCTGTAGCCGCACATTGGTAAGTATAAATATCATTGTCACAGCATAATTTATTATAATCAGCCCATTCCCACAAAATGTCATCACAAAATTTGGCCAAGTGCTGGCCAAACCTCGCTCCGGGGTGCGCATTCAGGTCACCTAGAATATATGCGACCTGAACTTCTGACTCGTCAATAATGGCACTTATCTCAGCTAGACATTCGGTAAATTCCTCAACGTTTTTACTTTTATCATTAGGCATGTAAACATTCACTAACAAAAACGCGTTAGCAATTGCATTTGAGTCGAGAGATACGCGCACAGCCTGAATTCTATTATTAGTACAGACTATCGGAACCACATTAGGAAACACGTTCTTGTTCCACATGATAGCAAGCCCGCCGTACGGTCTCCCCCGGAGTATCCCCACTGAGGAGTCCACGGAGGACTTGGCTACGCAGCCGAACGAGCTATTTATTGAATGCACAAAATTTAGGTCATGTTCCATGAGCCAGGTTTCCTGTAGCAAGATTAAATGTGAAGTCTTTGTTAAATCTAAAACGGTATTTATAGACGTCTTGATATTTTTACAGTTAAATGATGTTATTGTTATCTTAGATGGTGTACTATCCATATTATTGATTAAATGAATTATTTCCTCTCGCCGCGCGCTCGCGGAACAACCTATACTTTACTCCCGATGGCCAAAATTCATTACTGAGGAATTTATCTAAGTCCCGCCTAGAGACTGATAATTTAAATGAACAGAAGTCCGTTTCGTGTTTCTGCGTCAAAAGCTCAACTTTACTGCATTCCCCACCCATATCTTTAATGTGTTCATTCATATCCTCCACAGTCGTAGATTTTTTCAATCGCGAAACGTAAACAAATGACGTCAACTCCGCTATCTGTAGCTTACTCGTGCCTTGCGCTGTACCTGTCAGATTAATATTTCTTTTACGCTTCTTATGTTCTACAAGTATAAAGCTGTCATTTACGCTGTGCGTAGCGGAGCGCTGCGCTTGCGTCGCTTGCGACGAGCTTGCCGTAGTTATAATATCTCTATACAGCGGTACGTGCGACTGTATAGTTTCAGCTACCTGGCCGGTACGCGCAGGTGAGTTTATTTGCACCGATGAATGGCGAGCGCTTTGTTTACTCCGCGACGGGGCCGGGCCGGCCGCAGTGGGCGATAACTGACTTGTCACTTGTTTCGTGCCACGTTTTTGTGTCACAAAAGCAAACGATTGCACTTGTTGCGGAGTATTATGCAGCTTACATTCGCATGGAATACTTTCCTTGTCTTTTAACGCCTTCAAGATGGATTTTACTTCTTCGACTTCCGCTTTTAACCCGTCAAATTCGTTAGACGAGCCGGAGTTGCAATTATGTGTTTGTTTATCGGCTTTAATACTAGCCACGTCAGATCTTAATATCGCAATCTCTTTGAGAAACGAAGTCGAGTCAATATAGTTGAAAGAGACAGGTGGTATCTTATTGAGATCTCTCGCCACAAAAATAGGAAGACAGTCCGGATAAGATAGGCATTCTACTGTAAAGTCAAAGTAATGTTTAGATTTTTATAAAAGGTAATTTTAAAGAAGGAAAGAGTATTTGTGAGTACTTACGTACATATTTGTTTGTATGTTAACTAAACTGTTTTCACTCACGTGTAATTCGCGTATGTTGTTTACGCGTTCCGGATTTGATGACATCCATCTTCAGAACAGAAAAAAGGTTCATGAAAATGACATGAACCATGATACTAAATGACTAGTTAAAATTTTCTCAGATGATTTATTTCTGTTGCCAATGATTTATCACACACATGATTTATACGTGGTGACAGACTGACTGATGTTGGTTTTCTAAATATTTATGCTGAAAATTTCATAACACTCGCACAGCCAACAATTGCAAACATTTATAAAAATAACTAATGGTTGCTCGCTGCTTTGCTCGCGTTGAATCAGGATAAAAAATTGCCTATATATTACCTTCTTCCATACCCAAAAATTACCCACAAACACACAGTTGCTGTCATTTACTGGTATTATATGATGCTCACAATATATTGTGAGCATCTTCGGAAGTATATGTACCTTCGACGTTTTCCGTTAATGGCGAACCTGGACAATCTCAGCCTGTGTGAAGCCAAGACCAATTGTAATTGATATAATGCTTTAAAATGACATTGGTGTGTGTTTCAGGCCGGTCCCCGAAGAAGCCGCTATGGGTGCCCCTCACATCACCTCCTTCTGCTGCTGCATGGGCCTCGAAATGGGCACCAAGTTCATCGGATTTGTGCATCTGGTAATATACATAGCATACATTAAAGATCCTTTAATTTTAGTTTGGATATAATGTAGGGCAAGGCCGCGAGTGGATTTTGATTCTTTAAATTCCGATTTAGCATCTCCCTTACTATTGCGTCTTAGGCATATTACACATGGCGCCGCAGCGGCACCGGCACCGCTACCGCCGCGGTGCCGCTGTAGTAGTAGTCACGCTTGGATTTGTATGAATCCTTACACACGGCGCCGCGGCGGCGACGGTGTCGCTGGCGCTGCGGCATAATTTGTAAACACCCTTAGTAAATAATAGGATACTAAGTAATATTATGTTTAAATTACTGGCTCAATTGGCCGTTTGGAAAATCAACAAGACCCGTCTTTGTTTAGGAGAGACAATACCTACATCATAGTTTGTTGTGTGTTTTTCTCGTATCAATTTTGAAAAATGACGACGGCGTTTTATTTCTTTTATGAAAGTCAGGTATTTCGTCGCTCTGCTTATGCGACACTATAGTCGAAGATGTAACATGCCCAAACTTTTGACGAGCTTAATTTCAAAGTGTACATACTTTGACACAAGTATTTATGAATTAAAAAAAATATTATATTTATTTGTGTTGGGTCTGATCGTTTGTATGTATAATATAATAAGTAATTAATATATTTATTAAAGAACTTACAAAACACATAGGGAAATAATAAATTAAAAACTAAACCTTATAATAAACTTAAAAATAATAAATTAACAACTATATAATCTAAAATATATACAACCTTACAAAATATAATATAAATCTACGGCATTATGAGGAATTTTCTTAATGTCAAGTTAACTAAATAACCCGCCCCTAATCGTTCCCGGTGCAAATGTGCCCATCAAGCTCGCTGCGTTTCCGCGCTGGATGGCAATAGTAGTCCAGTCAATAAAGCCCAAAACCCCCAACAAATTAGTTACTCGGCCAAACTTTGTGAATTTGTTCAGAAGGGTAAAATAAGTGACCGTGTGAGCTTGCACCCTTATAGGGTGTACGGAAAGAACGAAAAAACGACTTGGAATGTAGCGCGCTTATGAGCGCATTTGCTTTGATGTATTTGTAGGCTACCAAAGTTAATGTAGATGACTATTTTTGTGTCCGTCTGGGTCATGATCGTTTTTTATCTGTGTTCCAGGCCCATATATTACATATTCGAATATTTTTACCAACAGAGCCAAGTTCTTGATTAAAACTGAGACTGTTGCGTCTCTTTCCACCAAGGAAAGGTGGTAGCATTAACATATAATAAACATCTGGGTAAGAACAGCGCAAAACGGGCCTATGCGGCCTATGCCCTGCAGTGGGTCTCATTAGGCTGATGATGATGAACGAGGTAGCGTGCGGAGAGTTTTCGCCTCTATATGTCTAAGTTAGCAGGTAGTACTAAGACCTATAGCTTTATAGTACTAAGACCAACGGCAAAGTTGTTGCCTACGACAAAATTAGCTAATAAGCTTAAAATTGTATAGGTACACGAGTACTTATACTTTACTATACCTACTTTGCAATCTGATTAGAGTTTTCAGAATGTATCGCGTATATTGCGAGCCCAAAACGCAGGTACCTAGGTTAAAAGGTAACTGCAATGTAATGAAATATCTCTGCGGTGGCCTTTATTCTGCATATATCCCAAAATACCCGCGAGAGGTCTATATGAACCGCTTTTCTATGAATGCACTTTAACAGGGCTTTCCTGCTTTATTAAAAAAATTAAAGGTTATTATAACAATTAATGTTCACTTACATTTTCGTAGGAGTCACAGTAGAGTTAACACGTCAAAAATCCAAGACGTACTGAGGAAGCGAGTCCGCCCGGCGCTGCGCGAGCGTTGTGCGGGAGGGGGGAGCCGATCGATACCGAGTCGAGCCGACATGACTCGATGCATGAAAGGGGTGCCATAGAGCAAAATAGTGTTGCCACACGTAAAATCCAAGATGTTATCTCAATAAGTGGGTCAAGCGAAGGCTCGGACACCTAAATAAAAAAAAATATAATTCGCTGATAACAGGGATTAAAATACCTGTGAAGGGTTGAAACTTGGAGTAACTGTGCTTGACAAATTATATACAACGGGGGGGTTTTGGGCTTTTTTGACTGGACTAATAGCCGTAGCACCAGAAACGATCCAGAGCGGGGGTCACCGGTCGTAACTCTAAGTTTATGCCCAATTTCCCCGATGAATGCCTTATAAGTATGTATTTACAAAAGAAAAATATATATGTATTATATCCGTTATCTAGTACCCACGAAACAAGCGTTTGCTTAGTGTGGGGCTAGATGGCGCTGTGAGCAATGTCCCGGAATATTTATTATTGTATTTATTTTTATTTTTCGCGGATTTCCAGAAAACTGTATTTTATTTATTAACATAGACTGTACGCTATGTTCGCAGGCGGTGTCCGTCACGCTGATCATAGTGAGCTCGGTATTCGCGCAGGGTGCGCGCGGGTACATGGACACGCTGGAAGACGAGGACCATCTTTACACCACGTGGTACAAGCTGGCGGTCACCGTGGCGGTGGTCACCACGGCGCACGTGCTGCTGGCGGCCACGCTGCTCTACTCGGCCTTCAAGGTAAAGCAGTTTTTGGGACAAAAGTTACTGCTTTGACTTGTTATAGCCAACCTTAGAAGGTTATGCATTAGTTACTAGTATCTGTGTGCTATACCCTGTATGGTGTATATATAATACCTCAATATAAAGTACTTGCTGCGTTTCTTGTTGTCTGTGCATGGCTGGGCGTCCAGATCCCTACACGGATCTTTCTATGAAGATACAATACAATATAGTGGTACATACCGCGTGGCCGCATATACCTAGTCAGGTCATAAGTATTGTCACACAGTAAAAACTTTTCTTTTAGAATGCTGGCCACAAAAAAGTTTATTGAATTCGAATTTCGAATTGTTCATGAAAATAAAAATGTATACTTTTTAGAATTTTACTCATTTTTAAATATGGAGTGGACGCTTAAAGAAGACCGTGTTGCAGTTATTGCATTGCATCGTTGCGGTTACGCGCCAATTCAAATTTTTGACATACTGAAAAATTTGAATATAACCAAAAGATTCGTTTATCGTACCATCAAACGATACAATGAAGACTCTAGTGTAGATGACAGGTCAAGAAGTGGTCGCCCTCGGTCTGTTAGGACTCCAGCAGTGATAAAAGCTGTGAAGGCGCGAATTCAAAGAAATCCCAAACGTAAGCAGAAACTGTTGGCCCTTCAGATGGGGTTAAGCAGAACCACGGTGAAAAGGGTGTTAAATGAAGACTTAGGGCTTCGGGCATATCGAAAAAAACAGGACATCGTTTGAATGCTCGTCTAATGGACCTGAGACTGAAGAGATGCCACGCTTTGTTGAAGCGGTACGCGGGAAAAAAATATCGGGAAATTCTTTTTTCGGATGAAAAAATTTTTACCGTAGAAGAGAGCTACAACAAACAAAATGATAAGGTGTACGCACACAGTAGTGAAGAAGCGAGCAAACGTATTCCGCGTGTCCAACGAGGTCATTTTCCATCCTCGCTCATGGTATGGTTGGGAGTTTCTTATTGGGGCTTAACAGAGGTACATTTTTGTGAGAAAGGTGTAAAAACGAATGCAGTTGTGTATCAAAATACAGTCCTGACGAACCTTGTGGAACCTGTTTCTCATATCATGTTCAATAACAAGCACTGGGTATTCCAACAAGATTCGGCGCCAGCTCATAGAGCGAAGAGCACACAAGACTGGCTGGCGGCGCGTGAAATCGACTTCATCCGGCACGAAGACTGGCCCTCCTCCAGTCCAAATTTGAATCCGTTAGATTACAAGATATGGCAACACTTGGAGGAAAAGGCGTGCTCAAAGCCTCATCCCAATTTGGAGTCACTCAAGACATCCTTGATTAAGGCAGCCGCCGATATTGACATGGATCTCGTTCGTGCAGCGATAGACGACTGGCCGCGCAGATTGAAGGCCTGTATTCAAAATCACGGAGGTCATTTTGAATAAACTTTATTGTCATAAGAATCTATGTTTTGTTAAGTTCATTTTGGTATATAAATGGTTACATAAAGAATAAAGTTGTTTCAATTATTTTATATTAAACATGTGACAGACCTGACTAGGTATTATGCGGCCAGTATGCTGGGCACGCTGCCATAGGGCAGCGGGCTGAAGCACTTAGATCATCTTTAGACTTTTCTAAAGATCATTATGCAACTAATGTAAGCCATATTTAATTAAATTTATTATGTATACTAAAATATGTGAGTGTTCATTTTTAATTTGTTTTGTGGTAGTTAGTGACTATACATATGTTTATTTCGTCTCCCTAGCTCTCTTGGAATTATTGTTCTACTCGTACATAAACATATTTGTTGTCCCATTGCAGCGCATCACAGCCGGTCTCCGCATATGGGTGTACGTGATGTGCGCACTGTACGTAGCCGCTCTGCTCTACATCGTGGTGGAGATGTGTCTGCACGGCCTCTCCGACTCGGGCTCGGAGATCTTCCTCTCCTTCCTGGAGGGCCTCATCTTCTTTGGTAACTACTGTGGTTTTTCATACGCTTGTTTTAAACAAATTTGTTTATAGCCAGCCCCAAAAATATTTCAATGGATAAATAAGTAACACCCGATAATACTAATTGAATATTGTTTTCTTTTTATTAATTGTGTATGAAGCGGTATTGTGTTATATGATCCTATAAATTGGGAACACACCTTTTGAATTTAATTGTACTTACACTATGTAAACTTACAAAATATCGCATAAGTTAATTATAGCAAATTATATAGGTACCGAAAGGTTTTAAGATGACTTTAAGAACAGTGTTAAGAAAATTTTTGGCGCTCAATGTCATTGTTATGTCAATAAGTATATTAATTATAATGTTAAACTAACAATCCACTCTCTCCTCATTGCAGCGGCGCTCGCCTACAGCATCCTCTGCGTGAACAGCTTCTACCTGATGCTGCGCAGCGCTGAGGACATGGAGGGACCTAACAAAACGTACTACTAAACCACTGCCATACACCGGCAAGTACAGCTCTGCGAATAATTGGTACCTACTGTAGAAAAGTAAATGAACCAAAAAATAGCTTAAATAATTCCACGAGATAGTCAACCTAAACCACTGGCATATACACCGGCAAGTACAGCTCTGAGAATGATTGCTCCAGTAGAAATGTAACTGAACCAAAAAAAAAAACTAATAATTCCACGAGATGGTCAACCGCCTCCGCCGCGGTTGAGTTGGAGGACGAGGCTTAAGCTTTGTCGACCAACTGTGACCAAGCATTTGGCTATTTCCATCGTAACCAATCACAAGCTAGCTTTGTTTAGAGGTGGTCAACCGTCTCCGACCGTGGTTGAGTTGATAGATCGACGAATGCTCCGACCAAGATCAACCGATCGACCAACCAATATTCGATTCGACACCAAGCGTTCGGCTATTTCCATCGTAACCATTGTAATTACAAGCTTTGTGTGCAAGTGCTGTATGGATAAGGATAAAATTTGAAAGCATTTTCGAAACGATATTTGCAAGGAGTTATAATTCAATGGTCTCAATTATTCGTAGACAAGAATATACCTCATTTTGTTGACACCACACTAGTAAAGTATGCCTTGCTTTGGCTGAAACTGGATCTTTTAACGAATACAGTGATCAATAAAAAGCATATTCCTGATCTTGGACAAAATATTGTTCAATATGGATATTTACACGTTTCTGTAAAAAAAAACGTAGCCTTAAAATGTTACTTTCAAAGGTACTTAGTTTTTATATTCTTATTTGATGTTATTTTTTTATTATTTTCTGTATGGTGTCTCTTGTCTATTTACTTGTATGTGATGTGTCAGTTAATGTTAGTCTCGGTAGTATAGTTAAACTCTTAAAATTGTGATATTTACTGTGGGATATTTACGTAGATGCATAAATATTCGTTGCTATCTTCCATTATATATTTCTTCTATCTGTATCTTATAAATAAATATTCCGGCACATTGCACACAGCGCCATCTAACCCCACACAAAGCAAACGCTTGTGTCGCTAGCACTAGATAGCAAATCTACATAAAGTTTTTCGTTACATATAACAATAAGAACATTTACTAATAAAGATAAAGATAAATTTATTGTAAACAAAACAATATGTTACACTTTACAAATAGCTCTGCCTCTTACATTAGTAAAAAACTGTGTCGTAGAGAGGCAGGTTCTTCCGGGGGTTCTAGTTTACAACTTAGTTTTATATTAACAACTTAAAATAATGTAGTATGTTAAGTGATTACAAAATAGTCTATGTCTAGTTATTGTTTATACATAATATGATATTACTTAATCTATTTGTATCCTAAATTGAATTTTATATAATATTATATGAACAGCTATTTATATATTTACAATGATGTTATGCGTGCAGTATTAGCGATTAGTTCTGGATGTTTGTGTGTGTGTGTGTGTGTGTGTTTGTATGTGCATATGTGTGCGTTCGCGTGTGCGTATGGGTGTGTGTGTGCTACGTGTTTATGTGTCTTTTGAGATGGCGTATACTGGTGTGGTTGTAAGTGTGACTTAAGGTGTTGTTGATAATTGTCTTTTTTACTTAATTTGTTTTTCCAGTATATTCTCTATTGCATCATAATTTAACGTGGCTAGCTATTTATGCATGATATTTTTCAACTTATGTACAGTTAATTTCTTTGTATCTTGGAATTCATTCAGTTTATTGTACAGTATAGGCGCAAGGTGGGAGTAGTGTCGCCAGGCAACTTCACTATGATATTCAGGGACTGGGCATCTATCAATACGTTTGTTATTCTGTGGTAGGTATGGTACTATTTCTCTATGATATTTACGCAAACATTGACACATAAAAAGTTTACGTACGGTAAGTACATTGCACAGTTTATAAAGTTTGTCAGTTGGGTACATAAAAGGTAAGTTAAACGTTACTTTAAGCAGTGCTCTTTGGGCTCTCTCAACTACCTTCATATTGGTTTTGCCAGCGCCGCCCCATGAAGTTATACAGTAGCTTATAGCACACTCTGCTAAGGCTTTATAAGTTTGTAGAAGGAGTTTGCTATCAGCCACGTATTTGAGAGTTTTAAAAACGTGTATTAGCTTTCTTGTGCGTTTGGACACAGTTTGTATTTGAGCTCCCCATTTTAGATGGTTATCTACTATAACTCCCAGATATCTAATTGTGGCAACATCAGACAATGTGTTGCAGTTACAAGAACTAGGGGGAGGCCCTGTATTACATGGGTGAGAGTGAGCCTTAATGGTCAATGAGGGAGATGGTCTTGAGGCTTTAGTCTTACTAAACGACAAGTATTTTGTCTTCGATGTATTAAGAGATAACAGGTTACTATCAAGCCATGCAATTGTCTTTGAGAGACCAATCTCTGCTTTTGTCATTGTACAATAGAACTGTGTCGTCACAAAACATCAGTATGTCAGCATCTATTGATTTAAGTGTGCAAAGCTCGTTAATATATACTAAAAATAGAGTAGGTCCAAGTGTAGAACCTTGCGGAACACCATATGTACAAGCAGCATTATTACTTAATTTATTGTCTATTTTTACTTTTTGATTTCGATTTGTGAGGTAGTCAGAAAACCAACTGTGAGCAATTCCACGTACCCCTATATTGTCTAGTCGTGCTAATAAAATTGGGATGGCCACAGTATCAAATGCTTTCTGAAGGTCTAAAAAAATACCCACACATTTTTTTCTTTTATCCATGTACGATGAAATGAGGGTAGTTAGCTGTAACACCGCGTCATCTGTGGATTTTCCAGTACGGAAGCCATACTGGTTCACAGCAAGCAAACTGTTTTTTTTCAAGGTAGGACATCAATCGGTGTCTTCTCATCAATCTTTGGTTCGCTATTTTTTCTATAATTTTAGATAAAACAGGCAGCAACGAAATGGGCCTATAATTAGAAGGTTGCATTTAGTTACCAGCTTTGAAAATAGGTGTTACAATAGCTTGCTTGAAAACGTCAGGAAATACTCCCGTAGTGAAACTCAAGTTGCACAAATGTGCAATGGGTTCAGATAATACTGTATATAATAGTTAGCATTTAAATAATGTAACAAATGAGCTTTGTCTATATAAAGTATTGCTTTTAATAACTAAGAGTTTAACTATACTACATGCATATTTTAAATGTAAGATTAGGAATAAGAATATTATATAATAATAAATAATTATATGTATGTGATTGTATAAGTGTTCAAAACAATACGCATTAAATAGTAGAGATGGGTAAATAATGATAATAAAAAATAATCTTTAAAAAATAATAGTTCATAAAATGTCAATGTCAAAATCAGTAATTAATTTACAAATATAACTATATACATTTTACATATTAAAAGTAAATTATTATTTACACTAGAGGTATTTTCAACAGTTAGTTAATTTTGTAAACGTATTTGTTTATGATATTGATATATCTCTCTCCCTTGAGTCGTATTTCCTCATGACTGTGGGTTGTTACTCCCCCGCAGAGTTAATTCGCTAGGGGAGTTCTCCTGGGCAGATACATCGCGGTGGGCGCCCAGGTCCTTCCACATATATTGATACATACCTAACTTGTAATATTGCGCAAACAAGCCAAATAAAATTTAACATGCTCAAACGGTTTGAATAATGACACAATTTGCATCAATGATTGACAGATTTTATATAAGACGATTCATTTTTACCCTGAAAATACAAATAGACAATACAGTGCATAATTTTAATACATTCCTACGTCAATTTTAGGACGCACAAATAATCGTACCTTAAATACTGTAAACTACGTGAAATAGCATATTTTAATATAATTTCCTATCTGGTATGTGACAGTCAAGTTATATCAAAGTATAATATTTAATTATATAATGGTAAATATAACCATTCTCAACGATAAGAACATGTAAGACAGAATATTAAAGAAAATACTATAAAATTTTCAATGAGTGCCTACAAAATTGTAAGTGCCTAACAGAGAATAAAAATATGTAATTGAAATCGTTTATTTATCAAAATTATGTACATAATAATGTACTTTCCTTTTATAAAAATTAAATAATATTATCTCAATGTGCCATGTGAACATAGTGCTGCCACCTAGTGTTGTACAACTAGTTCCGAACATTGTCCAGAGATGGCGCTAGTTATCTCGAACCGAGTGTAATTTTAATGTTTTGATAAAATATGTACTTTATTTAAAAAAAAATACTCATTATTATTATGCATAAGGAAAACTACTGAATTACATACGATGTGTTATTGACTTCAATGTAAGGGATTGTTTATGAACTTTGCCCCCAATATGATGTATTCTAAAATGTGCAGGAATGTAAACAAAACGGAAAAAGAAAGAGAAGGGAATGGTAAGAGAGACAGACTGATTGTGATCTTATGGAATAACTTGTACTACTTTGATATAAGGAAATAAAAGAATCGAATGGTATCCCTGTATAATAATAGCTACTGATTTTTATCATAACCTCATAGGAGCTAACCTTCTAAACATTATTGTTTATAAACAATTTATTTTGTCACGTTCTAAGTTTGAGTCCACGCGGAGAATAGAGAAAGTAAGCTAATACATGCTCTAGATGTCGCTTTTATAATTTTATGTAAATTTTCACACATTCGAAAACTTCCTGAAAAAGGTTAAGTTATGTCTCTTTAGGATTGTTTATGTATATTTTTTTCTGGTGTACAATAAAGTTATTAGTTAGTTCTATTCTATTCGCTGTAATTTATTAAAATACAAATAATAATATACATCATATTGTATTGCATGACTTCCTATTAAATGATTAATAACCGCAATTATGCGATATTGCATTTTTGGTAAGAGCGACATCTGGCGTTATAGCTAAGTCAATACATAGATCTAAATACATACTTCACTGTCTATATACAATAATATTTACACAATATTTACTACTAGTAGTTGGTAAGTAAGCATTTTGAAGTATTTTATATTTTGTAGCAGCTGTTGTTGTCAATAAATTGCGATTTGGCTTTGTTTTGGCCAAACTTTATAAAAATGTGTTCTTTATTTCATACCTAAATTCAATTAAAACGTTATTGTGGCTTAGATAAGGTTTAAAAATAACAATGTTTGAATTCCATCTCACAAGAACTTTGTTAATCTGTTTTTTTATTCATTTCTCCATTTTCGCCCATGTAAGGATAAAGTCGTATCATTGTACTATTGTTTTTCTCTAAAATATAGCTGAAAGTTTCTGTTCATTTTATTGCACGCTCACAAAAAATAGTTTTTAAAAAAAAAATTTCTTAATCATCCGAATTATAATCTATAATCATTAGAGAGACCTATCTTTTTACTTTAAGTCTATATCTATGTGTATTGGAAGATTTTATATGAACTAAAGAATAAAAATCGTGTTACTTTTTACAGGTTTTTTTATTCATCATAATCTTAAATTATTACGACGAATACCTCCAACTCGCTTCGTTACTTCAATAAATATATTACAACTCTATTCTTAAGTACAGTTAAGTACACGTGTTATTTAAGTTTAACTTAGTGGTTTAAGTATTAGAAAATGTCACTAACTTTCTTTACTGCCAGTTTGAAAAGTTTAAAGAGCACTATCTAAGGCGAATATCAAGAAAACTGTAATCAGATTTTAAACCGACAAAATATTTACCAATTTATTTAGGTAGCAAACTGATATTTTTTGTCTATGGTGGTCTCAAAAAGTATCAAAGAAATCGCCTGAGAAAATGATCTCTAAATGTTTTATTAATATCAGCACAACACTATTTCACTTAAAAATAAATGCTGGAAAATGCAACATTACAATAAGTATAATTGTCTATGAAACGGTTGTTTTTAAAAACATAACATAATTTCATATAAAGAAGTAAACTGTGTTCGAAGGAATGTTTTCGATGTGTTTTTCGATCAAAGTAAAATTTATGCAATTTCTTGTTTTACAAATTTCGTTGTCGAAGAAAAAGTAAGTAGGTATTTTAATAGCAATATAAAAATACAAGTTATAGGCCCTATGAACATTTCGTTTGCTATGTATTTTTTGGTTTTTGTAGTACCTATAACCATTCGTACTTATAGCCTCTTTAAAATTAATATGTCGGTTAAAAAACCACAGGCCATACAGCAAGTTTTCATTAACGAATCGAATACTTAAATTAGTGCCATATAATCGATATCTGAATCACATAGAATTCACTTCCTATATAGTTAATTTACAACAGAATTCTGTTTTAAGTACTTACTTACTAATTAAATAGTTATTTACTAATATAATTTTAAAATGGGCCATAGTAATGTGCAAAGTAAATTATGTCAGATTTATTTAAGTACCAAAATAATATAATATATCAAGTACATACCGTTTCACGTATACCTAAGTATGATTTCATAGTTGATTAATGTTTTGTCTTTTATTGGCATTTTTATAACTACCTATCAGAGAAAAACTAGAAATTCCAGTAAAAACGAATCACCTGGTGAACCAGGACTATAAGTAAAACGGTATGTATGAAAATCCGTGGCAAAATAGCTGATATAATTTACCTACACAGGAAATACATCAAGGTGCTCTGGGATCTTTATACAATGTTTCTACGCAACTCTACACAGATAAATACTTAACTAAGTGTATTGCACGAAAAATTGGATTTAAATACGTCAACAATTTACATAATTACACTTAAATCATAACCATTTTAGTTTTAAAATCTACGCACTGAACTTTGACAGTTACAACACATTTAAACTGGCGAATCAGGGAACGTGAAGCTCTCACGGCCAATAGCAGAAGTTCGTTTCACGACCAGCGTCCAATCACGAGTGTTCTTTCAAAATATCCGTTAGTGTCGCCGTAAAATAAGGTGTTTATTATCCTAAAACTTTGTCTATATATGACACATAAGTGCATAACTTCATTCAAGTTAATGTTAAAGGTAATAAGCAAAATCTTCTCAATGTTAACAATTATAACCGTTCGATTCTTTATCGCTATATAGCTTTCGAATTAGGTACGGCGCGAGTTCAAAATTATACAGTCGAGCCAAAAAAGTCAATTGTTTAAAATATTTTAGAACCGATTTATTCCAAGACCATAGACATTGGTTAAAAAAGGTTTTATCCAATGTCTATGCCCAAGACATCACTATCAATCAATAGATTGATAACGAATACGTTAAGCACGGCAATCATTATAATTCCCCCATTAGATCGATTTGTACGCGTTGTGTCTAGCTAATAATTATTTATAACATTCGTTTTGCTGGCGTTACAGTCACCGGCATTGACAAATGTGTTGATACCTATTACTAGTGTCAAAATATAGACAAGGTTTTATCCAACACCCTACATGTCCCTGAGCGGCCCGGCCGGCCCCATGGGCTGTCAGTAGAGGTGCGCGTGGTGGGGCGGAGGCTCCAGTGGCGGGGGCTCCGTGCCTACGTCGATGTCACCTGGACCATCCTCGTCGGCCGCTGATGGAGTGCTGGCTGGCGGACGGGTGAGGCCTCGCACCTGGAAGAAGATAATAACTAAGTAGGATTAAATATTGAATCAGGCGTTACTTTAAACATTTCTTTTTTATTGAAGTGGCCTTCATGGCTTAAGTTTTTTGGCGTTGTGTAAGTAAGAGAAAAGATACGAAGGCCACTTTGTGTGGAGGTGCTAAGTTTGGCAGTTCGCGCTATCTGTTCAGCCCAAAGTGTGGGTGACATCCCGCGTGGTGCGGTGCCTTCTTCCCTTGGACTACTAAGCGCTTTACGGACAGTGTGGTCGAATAAAAGAAGATTATACCTACAGCAGTATATTGTTAGACAACAGACGAGCTTGGCAGATCTCAGTCTTGGCTCGTAAATAAGCGAAGACCACTGGGTCTTCTTACTTACACCAATACTGGAAATATACAAGAAAGGGCCATACTACATGTCTATACGAATACACAATAAACTGCCAAACTACATAAAAAATGAACAAAATATTAAAACTTTCCAAATCAAACTAAAACTATATTTTATACAGAAATGTTACTACATAATAGAAGAGTTTTGTACCTAACGACGAAAATAAAGAATAGGATATAATTATGATCTCAATGTAAAATAGATTAATAATAGATAATATAAGAAAATATTGTACAAATACTATTTTAAGTTTAAGATTTTGAATTTTATACCTATTAAGTTTTAGATTTAAAAATATTTAGTTTTTAATTTTAGCTACGCCCTAATTCCCCTCTTAACAGGGTAAATGTAAATACATTTATGCTAATAAAGAAATTGAATTGAATTGAATATCAACCTGGTGATAAGTGGTTAGTGCCGCTAATAGACACATCTAATACTGGGTAGCAATGTTGGTCCCTTGTGCACTCTCAAAGGAAAGTGTCTTGACTAAAGCCCTGAGAAATAGTCTGTAACGGCGGAAGTAATGAATAAGAAAGTAAATACCTGTAGAAGTATATTATTGGACAGCAGGCGAGCTTGGTGTTCCTGTGCCTTGGCTCGTAGACAGGCGATGCTGTTGTTCCGGAAGGCCTCGGGGTCTTCGTAGGGCTCCCGGCCCTCCGGGGAGGCTCGGCCCTTCGCTGAGGAGGAGGCTGTCGTGCTGCTCGCTGGGGAACTCTGTGCCTGCGGAGGAGAGAGGGGTAATTAGTCAAACGATTAAGTCAATAGAAACAAAAATGCTTTCTAGAACACAGGAGACAACAGCAGAATAGTTTGGGATATGGGTTGTAGTGCTTTCGTGTTCCTAAAATATAAATAAACTAGGTACATAGGTAACAAATTTTGTGACGTAACATAAATCTAATGTTCGACGGTTCTATAGGTTAGGTACTAGGTACCTATGAGATTTAAAAAAAAATAGGCTTGGCTAAATTGCACTTATGAAGTAAGTAGTACGCTTATCTAAAAGAAACCGGAGTGCTACCTTAGGATTCTTTAACTGCGCTTAACATCGGGAACACTGGTGATGAATGTTTTCAAATTCAAATTCATTTATTCAGTTAGTGAAAACTAGGTACATGAGTAAAAAGTATACCTAATAAATAAAAATAGTTCCACCAGTTACTTCTACCCTATGATGGTTTCCTAACATTTCTTAAATATCTAGTAGGTACATTACAATTGTCCAAATTATTAATATTTATATAATTATAAATTTTATGTAATTATTTTCTATTTGTGTATCAGACATTCAATTCGTAATTTGCTCGAATTTCCGTGATTTGTCGTATGGAACTCTGACTGTTTTCTATGTTTTTGTTTTATTTGCCAAACTTGAATTTACGTTGTGGTGCGAATATTCAACGCAATATTCTTCTTTACCGTTATGACATCTTGTGATAAGCCCCCTGATGATCTAATGTCTGATTTTCAAGGTATAACATGTGACTTAATAGAACTGTGCGTCGTGGAGTGGATAAAAAGAGTCGTGCTAATGCAGATGACGGCATCATTCATTTCACCAATTTTTGTTCAGTAGAACGCTTGACTGGCTTAAAACTAGCTTTTAATAGATCACATAAGCTGGGAGGAGCCATCGGTTCCCGAGACACAGTTCAAACTAGTTCGGGAGGCTTTGGATTCCTATATGATTTTAAATCATAAACCATCTTTTTTGAACAGCCTGTCTTTTATTTTTCTAGCAACTCCTCTGCATCCTACGGTTGCCTGAAAGAAATAGCTGTTAGCGATAAGGCCGCCAGTGTGGCACTATTTTTTTAAGTCTTTGGTGTTTCTGTTTGTCTTTTTTTCTGTATGTGTGTTACAATAAAGAGTTTTATCTATCTATCTATCTTAAATAATGCAAAATATACACATTTCATTTATTTACTAGTGGGTGCTCGCGGCTTCGCTCGCATTAAGAAGTAAATCTTGCATCCCCTATTTCACCCCTTTAAAGTGGCATTTACAAAAATCCTTTCTTAGCGGATGCCTACGTCATAACATCTACCTTCATTCCAGAATTCAGCCCAATCCGTCCAGTGGTTTGGGCTGTGCGTTGATAGATCACTATATAAGATTGATTTATAAACACTAGTATAGGTACCTGGTAGACCTGCGCGTCGTGCGCGTCGTGTTGTCTCGGCGAGGCGGAGGCGGCGCGCTCGCCCTCCGGCTCCGACCCCTCGCGCTCCGAGCCCGACTCCTTCAGGTGCTGCGCCGCCTCGATCGACTTGCGGTGCATGCCTGGAACAAGGGACAACATGGTTAGAATTTAATTTCATCAGGCAAATTGTAGTCAAGCGTAAGCCTTTATCAGGCCAGAGTCCCTTAGGGCGGCTTGATAAATTCCCGACACCAGAGTTGGCCACTCTCATCCGATCCACAACCACAATTACAACAAGATTTAATAATCTGGTTGTACAACCTTGTTATAATATTTTTTGCAACACAATATCTAGCCAATAATAACTACCTACTACAAAAATAAATGGCCAAGAATTACTACTACAAAAATAAATGGCCAAGAATTACTACTTCAAAAATAAATGGCCAAGAATTACTACTTCAAAAATAAATGGCCAAGAATTACTACTTCAAAAATAAATGGCCAAGTGTAAATATGCAGTTAGTATGCGAATATTTTCGTGAATTCTCAAACCTTGTAGAACAGAAGGTATTGTGATGTGTTTTAAACCCAGCTCTGCCGGGAGCTGCTGTATTAGATAATCTTGTAAAGATGTAAAAATGTGTCTGTTATTTGGTTTGCTACCTTTTTCCTCTTTCACGTAAAAATCGAATGGTGGATTCTCGTATTTCTTGTTTTGGCTGTAGGTAATTAAATTAGAATAAGGCTAGAAGTGATGTTTTATCCCTATTAGCTCAGACATTATTCCATTATGACACCATTCTCTTCACTCACCCCGTTCTTCCACAGCCACATATTCCAACGTCTCAGTCATATATAAGTCTGGACAAAGTATTCAAGATTTAGTCCGCCATGATTTGTCGCCAACTCAACATAGTCTCGTGCCTGTCATTAATCGTGCCCCTTCATAAGTTGAAATATAAAATGCAAGACATAAAGCCAACGATGTGCCAGTACTAGTTCACATTATGCATGCAACATTAGGGTTGAAACCGTTCTTGGGGTGAGTTACTATTTTGCTGTTCGAAAATGATCAGGCGTTATGACTTGGTGGAAGTTGTATTTTGTATACCAGTACTGCAGTAGTTTTCAATTTCGTTATCGAAGAGCAAGACCTCATGTTTCGAATATATGTATAATTTTACCTTCATGTAATATATTATATATTAAAAAAAAAAATGCATTTACGTAAGTATATTTTAAAATGAACTTTTTTAAAAGGAGGAAGTTGTCTGAGTGTGAGATCAATTTGTTAAGTACCTAATACATTATTGCGTGACATAAAGACCAATTCAATAATTTTTCTCTGCTATTGTTTTCAGCTCCACGAGGTACATATTGAATGTTTGCATCTAAGGATTTTTTTTTTATATATGCAGGATTATTATTTTTCAACTATGTGTTGAGTACATATTTTCAAGCAGCCCTAAGTAAGAGACAGGGTGGCATGTCCTCGTGGCAGCAGTAAATAAGGCAGCTGATTAGGTATGCACGCCGCTGACGAGGAGACAGTAAAAATCTCGTAAAAATACTACAACTTGAGATATTGAGCTTACTCTCTCCCCCTCGGGAGCTGGTTCTATGTAGAAGGTTTAACTGGATTGTTGACATGAATTTAGTTGTAGAGACGAAAAATTTATTTACAAATCAATGTAAAAAATATGTACCAAAATGTTTCTTTCAATGACTAATCCTACTTGTAATTTGATGGAAAACAATTTTTTTTTGCAATTTTTTTTGGGTTTTTGTTGGCAGCCTATACTATACATATCTTTCATTTTGAATCTGGTAAATAAATAGGATAATAATGACAAGGCATTTGTACAATGAAACTTAATTTATGATAAACAACATAAAATTTGTATGAGCCAAATCAAACACGTACCTGTAGAGATTCAGATTTATTTAGGCATTATTTGAGCAATCTATCTAATAATCTCCTTGCCGAAATCTCTATTCCCCTCGAACTATCGGTCTTCAAGTGGAGAGTGAATCAGTTTCATCTAGGCAAGCGCGCTAGATCGTAGATAATAACGTGGCTTAACATCAAGCGAGTTGTAGTCAAGCGTGAGCCTATCTAGTTTGAAAAAAGACGATATAAGCAAGAACCTCATAAGCATGCATCCTTGCCTGCATACACTCCGCTCCGCTGCCAGTACTCTAGTCTAGTCTACGTTACATGCTAATGAGACTTTCTTAAAATCTACATCGACTTTGCTTTCCTACTTTTTACCAACTGGATTGTCTAGTACGGCAGTCATTCAGCATTGTCACAAGCTGGCTTGCTTAAATACCCGCGATACTAGATTTAACCTCTTTCATACTATAAAAGCCCTGAAGTACTGGCCGTCAATGGATGAAATGGCTAGACGACATCAAGAAATGGACAAAGCTGTTATTATCTACGATCTAGCGCGCTTGCCTAGAAGAAACTGATTCACTCTCGACTTGAAGACCGATAGTTCGAGGGCAATAGAGATTTCGGCAAGGAGTTCCACGGTTTAGCAGTACGCACGATGAAAGTCGAAACAAAACGCTTGGTGAGAGTCTTTGAAACCGACTGCATGTAAAGTCATGGTCTGACTAGTTGATAAAAACTATATTAGTAGCTACAACTTATTAGCTGATTCCTTAGCGCATAAATCGAAGACGAAACGATAAAATTTAATTTTATTAAGAAGTCCATTAAACGTTTTTTTTTCGCGATAAAAACTATATAAGTAGCTATAACATGTTAGCTGATCCCTCAGCGCATAAATCTCATCTATCAATAACACGTCAAAGATCACCACACCGTACAGACAGGTCACGATCGCAACCTGCCTACGAGTAAATAGTCATTAGCATAGCTCCCGGGTGCGGGATAATGGCCGCGGTCTGATTTCCGTATCCGAGCATTAGTGCTGCAAGTTTCCCCATTAGAAACAGCACATAAATCCCGTTGATTTAGGTAAACTAGTTTAGTTTCACTCTGATATATTGGTTGGTAATTTGGATAGTTGATTGTTTTGATTAGACGGCGTTAGCGAGCAGTTTTTGGTGTTTGTTTTATAGAGATTATTAAAATTAAGATTTTTTTTATTGTGACGTTAGGAGTAATTATCACATTGAATAATGAGACATTTCGTTTTAGAGTAACTGTTTCTAAAATATTATATTCTAATAACTCTTTTAGTTGGAGATTTTGGACTATATTTCAGGGTTCTTGTTTTAAGAAAACAGGATCTTTAAATCTAAAGCGAATAAGTTTCTTTTAGACAAATGTTATAAATATTTTATTACAAATAATGTGTGACACAAGGAAGGTTCAATTCTAAATATAATAATAAATCAAACTTTAGCCTACTAAGCCAAACAAAGCTTGATTTTAAAGACAGCTTTTAAAAATCACTACTTTGAGTTAAGTAGAAATTACGATATTATTTTCATGATAGTTACTTACTCGTTGGAAACCATATGATATATTTATTATTTTCTATACAAAAATAATTACTAGATAACAAACACCGTATTAATTATTGTTTTTCTGTGGAATAGGTACAATACAACGGTACAAAATAGATAATTTTGGATATAAAATGTTATTCAGTTAGTACAAGATAAAGGGACTACCTGGGTAATTATTAATGGGCGATAAATTTAATTAATATAAAGCAATCATGTATAAAAATTATGATTGGTGCAAGACTAGAAATTGAATTCCATATATTTTAACTGAACACTAATTCGTCCAAAGTCTTTCAATCGATTCGTCACACTTTAGGTATAAATTGTCGATTTTTGTTTGTATTGCTTTTGAAGTAAAATTCCTCTTAAAACATGCTTCTAAATTGCTGTTTAACAGGTAAAAAAATAATTTACAACTGTTTGAAACTTACTTACAGTTCTATTTAAGAAGTTTACATTGTGGTAGCTCTCACTTGAACAGCGGTTTGAACATCAAAGTCCCATCTTTTTAAATATCTCTCCTCAAACTACTGAGTGACTTAAATTACTATAGAATCTAGACTATAATAACCAAATGCTTTGAAGACTAAAATTTCCTACAATTCAGACCAGTATCTTTGATTCTAAGTGCAAAATTCACTCACATGGAGATGGCAAAGAGTATGCAAGTACCTTTGTCTTCGCAAAGTCATATTTTTCACTTTAGATAATGATTCCGGTGTCATTTGCCGCAGAGATGAAAGCGAGGAACACAAAGCGAGTGGATAATAGGCAGATAATTCTATAACTTGCACTCTGGATGCATTACTCTCCATTTATCTTTGTTAGCGAGTGACGCTTCTGTACAGACGAGCACTTAGTCTTTGATACTAGAAGATACTCAACGGCTTATATCATTGTGTAATAGTCTTATTACAATGATGTGAGAATAAGTGGTAGTTAGAAATTGGAATCAATAAACGACAATTAAAAAAAATTGCTAGAAAAATGTGAGCTGTTATCTAGATATGCTAGTACCTAAGCATAAAAATAAACGTGTACATTTTGCAATCATTGGTAAAACAATAATAAATATTTTTTATTAGTTTCATTGATTAATTAACCTAAAATAAATGACTACATCTTTTCAAGTTATGTAAGTTCAATCATTTAATTGATATAAGTTTCCAAACAACATTTATTTATTTTGGACCAATCGAGAAATTTCATATTATTTTCTGGTTACCAATATCAATTCAGTTTAAAAGGAGTTAAGTCACAATCTGTCAAAAATAACTATGTATATACAAACCACCTTACACTAGAACATTCCGTACAGCCATAATAAAACCGCAACCTCCCTCTCGAACCCCTACATAAATAACATAAGCCGCCACGAACATAAATATAAACATAAACACAAAAAACAGTACCTAAACCCTCCGTTAAAAATGCTGTAAGTACATAATTAATATGTGAGCCCGCCAGTGCTCAAATCTGCGGTAATCAACGCTTAGACAATGCGGCCGCCATCTTGGATTCCCCCCTCCCGCGCGAGGGGGGTTCCCCCCTCTCTCGGGACGTCCCCCGCCTTAAGGGGGAACGCAGGCTTTATTAATTCATATCTGTACAACTCGTTTTCGAGTTTGCGTATTTAATTTTATACGGGCGTGATGATAGTGCACGAGTTGAGAACCTTGAGTTGTAATAGACGTATACTTGAGAGGTACTCGGTTTAGTTGTTTGTGATTAAATATGAGTGACTAAATATACTTATACATATGTATATTCAGTGGTGATGTGAGAAAGTGGGACCATAATATTGAACACCGTAGACGTCTACGAGCTTCTACGAAATTGCTATGCATTGTCTACGAAAACTAGATATTTATCGTAGTTGGGTAAAGGCTAGGCTACATCTCCAGACAAGCGTGCTTTACTTAGATTTGTCTTCGACTTAACTGTCACTTTCAAACAAAGGAAATAAATGAAATAGAAACAATTTAAGAAAAGTTGAATTCGAAATAAATTTATTGGTATCCATCTAAAAAATTTTTCAAAACCTCCTTCTCAAGAGAAACCACTCGCAGTGCACCGAGACGCGCAACATTAAAAAAGTGACATAAACTATACATTACAGCGAATAAACGTCCTTTAACGCATCCGCTGAAACAAATAAAGCCTGCTCATAAGCTGTCACTGGATTCTTGTTTTCGTAAACAACATCTTGCATCTAACCACGCCGTAATACAACATAATAAGGTTGGTTTTCCTCTGTCCGGATTGTAAAAGTAAAATTGCGAAGAGACAAGCCTTCTCGTGGTGAAAAATGAACATCTCTTGTTGTTGGGATTAAAAATTATACGTAGCTTTGTATGTTGGTGTTTAAGCGCTGCAGCGCTGTGGGACATAAAGACAGTTTATGTAGCTGTTAGTGGTGTTCTTCAGAGGGCGCTGCGGTTTGTCTTTCTACTTGATAGCTTCATTGTGCGGGTTTATGATCGCTGCAAGTATTGGACACAGATTTCGGGATTAATATTGACTCTGGGATCGGGATAAATTATGGCATTGTTTTTTGCGTGGCTTTTGTTTTTATTGCTTTCAGTATTGCCGAGAACTGTAACTCTGGCACCTTTCATAATGAACAAGAAGACTTTTTACTCACAAACTAGTTGTTACTGTTGTCTTCGATTGCAAATTGTTATAAAACGTAATCCATCTGGTTTTTGGGAGCCTGCTGTTTGAAAATACGATGTTATGTCACCACGTTGCTTTGTGGAAAGGAAACACATTAAATTGACAAACTTTTGCTTAGCTAGTGTCATTTGTTAGTCAATGCATGGTAATTAATTATAACCGATAAAAATAAAATAATTAATAGATTGGCTAACCCTGCTCTAAACTAAACGCTTTATTGAATGTGGGTATGTAAGACTTGTGATAATTTTGTTCAAGAGCCAAGCTAATTATGTAAACATGGTACAGACAATGTTATATACATATGTATGTATGTTTGTGTGTATATGTGGACTCACCGGAGGGGGTGGTCGCGAGGGGGCGAGGGGTGTCGCTAGTGGCGCCCCTCAGTCACTGCGCCCGACTCTTGAACAAAATTACCACCGTCAGATATTTTACCTAACTTGGATTGTCTTTTCTGTGTCAGTGTTAACTGCTCTTTGTTTTTGTTGTCGGGTGGAGGTTACAAAATGTGTTTATATTGTTTTTATGTTATATAGACACCTCTACTCCTTTCTAGTTATTTGGTTATTTATGTGTCCCTATCTAGTTTCAGTCTTTCGTATAAGAAGCTTTACAGGCCAAATTAAAACAAATACTTTACAATATATACTTAACTTCTAATCACTTACCTTCACGTATGTATATCTCGTCTTTGCTTCTGTTTCTTCAACCGCCTACATAATATATGAACTTCAGAAATCATAATCTTATTATGATATGGTGTTATCCGCGTTAGTTCAGGATAAATAAATTGCCTCCATGCCAAATTTTATTCAAATCTGTTTCGGTTTTTTTACGTGAATACATGAGATACCCACACATCAATACATACACAAACTTTGGCTTTATTGTGTTAGGTAATGGGATGAGATGTGGTAAGATATACGAGTACGTACATGTAAAGTAAAGTTTTGGTCATCATGTTGATTTCGATTTAAATACAGGTTTTTGTCTCTTGAGGAAGATTTCAATACCTATTCATCTTCGACAAAAATAAATAAATATTAGCTTTCAAACTGAAACATTACATTTTTCATTACAGCTTTCATTGTTCTAAAACAAGTAATGCAATAAATCTTCAAAATGTCTTCTTCAGACAGTTCTAAAACGGCGCACAAGACTTCTTTAGATACCTACTCATAACTGATGAATTGGTAAGTACCGCTATACTGCCAAGCTGGAACTGTTTGGAGCTCCTATACAGAAGAATTTATTTCTGGCAAGACCATAGCAGGAATTAGGTTTATCTCTAAATCTGGTAAATAGAGTCCTTACCACACTCACTATCACCAAATGAGACACTATGGTGCTTGCTTACTATTGGTTGGCGGTGGAATAATGGACAAGAGTGGAAAACTTCTCTGAGCACCATTGTGTAGCTTTGGTCTTCTTAAACTAACCATGACAGAATGATGCCATGTGGCTACGATAAACAGGTTCGTCCCTAATATGGAAGAGTCTCCGTCAAAAAGACGAGTCTTTTCAATGAAAGGCTATAGTAGGAGGTTGGTTCATCTCTTAATCTGGTAAATAGAAGAGTCCTCACCACACTCACCTAGCAGCCACGGCGCCACCTGGTCGTTGTCTTTGGCGCTCTTCAGGATGGTCTCGGGCAGCGGCAGCGAGTGCCGCACCATGGCGCCGTACAAGCCGTACTCCGCCATGATGGTGGACCGGCCCCAGCACTTCTCGGTCTTCCGCCATTTCGCGCGACGGTTCTGGAACCACACCTGCGGAAGAGAAATATAGAGATATAGATGAATAATGGAGACAGAAAAGGAGATTGCCTTGATAAGTCATCATTGTGGAAACTAACTATTGGATCAAGTAAGGATATAAGGAGACCAAGGAAATTAAGTGCATTTTGACAATAAAATTTTGGTAATTCCTCGGTTTGGTACACATAATTTTGCGGCTCCATGACGTATATTCTGGCTTTTTCTGTTGATAGACATTCAAAACGTAACAACGTTATAAATTCCACCTGATTAAAAATCGGCTTATAAAGGAACATGGCTAAAATTAATCCAATTTTGAGTTCTGTTTAGTTCCTTTGTCTTATCTTTGAATTTGTTCGTTTAGTGAGGTTTTTGTTTCCCCAGCATCCCGCAATGGACAATCGGATCATGTAATATTTAGTATGTTATTATGTAGTACAGCACACGACCGTAGGCACTGGCAGTGCATGGAGGAGGCCTACGTTCAAATTTGGGTGCCCAATCAAACATTAAGAAAAAAAGAATAATTCCTGAATGGTAATTTAATTAAGAAATAAATGGCTTTATTAATTGTTAATGAAGTATAGATTCCCAAAAGTGACAAAGACTACTAATGCTACGAGAGATAGTCTTATCACTAAAAGCTCTACCAACGTATGGATAGATTCAAAGTCATAGAATCACATTCCCTAAACTCTTTTGAGTGAATTCAATACACAGTCCACAACTCTACAGCTCTAAATCGGGCAGCTATCGTTATTAATTGGCGACAATAGCCAGTCGCTAGCAGGTAGTGGTAGGCACCAGAAACAAACCAATTAGCGGCACAAAGCGACTTAATTACATTTTCAAATTCACCGCCACACTGTTTACCAACCTACTCGGTTAGGGATGTCGTCTGCTACTGACAGATGGCATATTGTATAAAATATATTTTTTTTACCCTGAATTGGCTTATGTTTGGCAACGGAAATCCTAATAGACAGTAGCTTTATAAATACACCAACAATACATTATGATTACGATACGTTATGAAACACATAGATCTAATGACAAACCCCTAATTTAATCTTTATCAATTGGTGGGCCATCTTGATTTTAAATCTATTAATCTCTAAATATATTGTTACCCTTAAACCTAACCTATGTGTTTTGGATTTGTAGCTCCAGTAAAACAAAAGTTACACAATGTATTGTGTTCTTAGTTGCGATAGAAAAGTATTATGGTCATCCTGTTTTCTCTTTATTTCATTAGAACATTAGAGGATATGATATTCTTGTCCGCTACCCACTCCCAATGCATGATTTGTTTTGAACGATGCCAATAGTTCAAACTTTAAAACCTAGTTACCAGAAAAAGGTATTATATAACCAGATTCATAAAATGGTTAAATTAGATTTTATTTCTTTGTCTGTCAGATTTTAAATAAATATTGTTTTAACCCTCGGCAGCCCTAGTTCGCATGTACGACCACACAGGCGCTCCGTCCTAAAACAGTTAATTTCTAATTAAATTCGTTAATTAAACTCCGTCCCGCTCTGGCGCGGGTAACTCCGCCATACATCGGGTAACACCGAGGTAATGCCGCTTTAAAGGCGGGTAATATGGTAATACTAGACTATACTTGGGTAATAGCTTGTAATAGTCTACGCTCTATTAAGTAGTAGGTAGAATGAAAATGTTAAGGCTGGATTAAATCTCATCTTGTTTATTTTTTAGGCTTGTCTTCTACAAAAAGAAATACTAATTAAATTAGAAATTAATTGCTTTGAAAAAGCTGTCAAATTGCACCATTACGAACTAAAAGACAATTTTTTAACTGATTTTATTTATGAAACTGGCAATTAAATCGTTGCGAGTAACATTTGTATAATTGTTTTTCTAAGAGTTTTCTTCGGGAATTAGTTACAAATTGTTCAGCTAGCCTCCTTATCCCATTATGTCCCCATGCGGTAAAAGTAAATATTTAGCGACCCCAAGTAAATATTTAGCGACTAATTTGTCGCTGTAAAACAGATTGACTTAAATTAATTAGTAAGCTTTGAACATAAATAGAATTGAATGTAAATCTATATCATACATTTCATTTATTTTTGGTCCAAGTAAAAAGTGGCTTTTCATAGCTACCAAAAACGAAATATTTGAATTATCAAATGAATATCAACCAAATGGTATAGCAGCAATTACTACAGCATCTAACTAATTATTACATGAATAAAATAATGTTTTGCTTGAACATTCCTACGTCTTTTTAAAACATTATAATAATATGATCTACTGATGTATATTTTTGTTATAAGTATTCATGCTATTATGCTATTAAACCCTAAACAACATACTCCAATCTAAACACAAAACAATAAAATCATCGCAACAATTATCAGCTCAACGTTACCCAAATCATCCCCTTAGCAAATCAACCCTTTAGCCCGGTTTGTCCCGACGCTGGGTAATTCTCACCCGGACATTGTGTTAGTCCTAATCCACCCGATTACTGTCGACCCGGGATGCAACATAATCAATAATGTGGAGTTAAAGGTTTACTGGAGCTTATTGGACACACTTCTTAGGCCACAATTAGAGCTTACTATCAGATGAGACAAGTAAAACACATTTAAAACAGATTTTTATGAGGTAAGTAATCAAATTTAATTCAAAATAAAATTACTAATAACTATTTAATATTATAACTTTGACTGGTTTTTAGTAATTTTATTTTGAATTTTTTTTTAAATTAACCTTATATTGTCATTACCGGTACGAGTACATTAATATAATTTGTATAACATTTTGAGGTAAAAAAACTCTCTCTGACTCGTCGACTCGTTTTCTTCAATACTGAGAGGTCGTGACTCCCCCGCAACAACACATATAGACCCGCCGTGTCCAATCGAGGTCATTAGGGAAGTAAAAAACCATACTACGCATGAAACTTTATAATTACATAAATTAAACTGTTTTAAAACATATAATTTGCTTGTAACTTCTAACGAGTAACACAAAATTAACAAAACAACTAACGCCATCACCCCGTGTTAATTCACACATTTATTAATAACACCCCACACTGTATCCAATAGAGTAGCGACACAATGCACACGATTAACTCGCCGTCCCCGGAGATGGGATAATCGGGACTAACACTTGTGGACGAATTACAAACAGGGATGTGCTATCAGGGTTAACAAATTCTGATGTTTTAGTTAGTTGGTTTTATTAACAAACGAACTAGTTTATTTAATATAATTTCAGTGCTTTATAATAAAAATATTTTTGTTTTTAAATCCTGTGCGTTTAATAAAGCGTTTCTTTCAGTCATACTTGTTTCTCAAGACTAGTCAAAGAGAAGAGTAATTTTCAGTGAAACTGCAACATGTACTCGTTTATATTCGATTACATAATATATGCTATGCATGAAAAGTGGCTCCATTTTGGGTGGTTCCGTGGGTCGGATGACACTTTGACTAAGCGGTCCGGGCTGTTTGTCAAGTACGGCAGTTGTCAAGTAATGTCAGAGGTCCTTAGGGCGGCTTGATAAACTCTCGCCACCAGAGTTGGCCACTCATTCGATAAGAAGAAGGAGCTAAGCATGGAGTAGGAACAAATATGTTTATTATGAAGAATCATAAATTGCGAGTCTTATCAATTATTTTATAAATAATACGATTTGACTTCTCAGGAAAATGTTCGTCCAAAGTTTTACACGACTGTACTTTTTGAATCTTGTAACCTATAAATATTTTGTCACAAAATACCTCATTACTTTAAGTATACCAATTCCTAAAACGTTACATTACGCAGTCCCTCTGGACATCCCTAGTGGAAGTCCCTGGAGTACAACAGATTAGGGTGAGATAATCTATTGTATGTTTTGATACCACTTTTTATGGAGATTACTTTTATTGCTGATGTAGTGACAACATTTCGAGCACAAATATTTCTGTTACGCTTTTAAGACTTTAAAGATCATTTTTAATGTTAATATATAAATACGATATTATTCAAGTTAATTTTATCATCATTGTTACGAAAAGATTTATAAAAGTGCCACTTACCACGTAGATATAGATACCATTTAAGGATGTTGTATGTTTAAAAAACAAGTGTCATTTTGTCCGACAGTGAGTGATATATTTCAGCCTATTTATTGATTGTAATTTTTAATACTGTCACACAATAAAGTTATCACATTAAAAATCCTTTATTACCTGAATAAAAATGTATGTTAGAAAGATCAATTTACTCATTAATAGGTAATCCAAAAACATCACAAAACCCATCCAGCAGATTGATCTAACAGCGCTCATAAATTAAGACTACACATTACACACTCCCGAGCTACTAATAACCTTCCATCTCCCCCCTCCCATCTCCCCCCCTCGCCCCCCATAAATTCCTCTTCCGTTCAATACTGCCTGATCGAGTGAATGAAGCGAGTGAAACATATCGGCATCAAATTGGCAATCTTCAGCTGTCTATATCATAGCTATCCTCAAGCACAAATGTTGTGGTCAACATTGCTGGTTGTGCTGTGGGTACATTTAATTCTCTTTTGCACAACCGACTTACGAGTAACAACTGCTTAATTCATTAGCTGGCAGAATGACCATGACAAACACCTACACGTGAGTATACCGGTTTAAAAATACTTACAGAATTGCTTTTTTCAGTTTTCACAAAATTTTCATTCTTTGATCTTTTTTTGCCGAAAAGGATTAACGTGACTCGTTTAAGTTATAGTTCTGCTGTCGTGTATTGGTTTGGAACTACAACTTCAGTAAATACGACAAATTGTTAAAACACAAACAACAATGTTCTGAAGCAACACACGTGCATTATTAATAATGATAGATTTAAACACAAAAATATATCTAATTAGTGTTTTCCATTTGAAGCTAAGATACCACATAAAGAGCTACAGATTCAGAAACACTATATTCTTTTCAAGATTTCATTTGTATCGGATCATATATTTGTATCTTTGTATTACTGTATTTCCGAGGAATGCTGTTCGCAGAAATACCAGTAACATTGTGTCGGAATGCAATATGTCGGTACTGGCAATACCACGACTAATTACTGAGCGCAAAGGTTCCCCTAATTGTTAATTTGGCACATTCGTTCGTTAAATGACGCGGAGCTCCCGTACATGTTCACATTCATTCACATTCATATGCATACCTACACACTCAACTGACAAATAAGTAATTATGTAAAACTAGCGGCACCCCGCGGTGTTACTCGCGTTATTCCAGGATTAAAAGTAGCCTAATTATAAACAATGTACATCAATTTGACTTGTAACTATGGAGTTATAAATAGATGTATATGTACCTAACTTGTATAAATCCACAGTCTATTCTATCTCAATATAAAATTTTATCTAAATCAGTTCAGCGGTTAGCGTGAAAATGCGAAAAACACACTCACGCGCAGATAAAGTTTATGTATTTATAATATTAGTGGTATAGTGGGAATAATACGATATTATACAAGCTTATTAGCTTATAGAAGAAAAAAGGCAGAGGTATTATCATGATGAAACATTTAAATGTAGTCATAGAAAGAATATACCCCTTAAAGAAAAATAAGATGACATATTTTAATAAATAAATCACATACCTAGAAAAACACGAATAATCTCAAATATCAAATGATTTTCTATATCAATATGTAGTTAATTTATATTTTAGAACTCTAACAGAGGATTCAGGGGCTCAGAGGTCTTCATGAGCTGGTCGCATTACCGCCCGGCATTCGTAATGTAGCTTCTAAAACAATTTAACGCGTGTGGAGCGATGACTTGCAGCTTTTGTTTGTTGTTTTGCAAATGAGACTACATGTTCTGCTTTTGTATGACATGCAGCCTCTTCCAGGCTAATACAATATTACTACTTTTGAGTTTATCTGATTTAGGTTAAATATAATATACACGCATGGGAATATGTATGTACTTACATATTATAGCGCATGAAACTTTCAGTGAAATTTTCAAATGCCTTTACATGTTTGTCTGTTTCATAGTAATTTATGCACATATTCCTAAACTGTCCGATGTAAAGCATTTAACCTTAAAAAAGCATCTGGTTTTATTTAAAACCACCCTGTTCGCTGTAAACCCCTTGTAACATCTTTACAAAAGTTAACAAGGTGATCAAGCAAGCAGAGGACGTGAATAGAATGAATCTAAGTCGTAGCAAATATAAACCAGTGACACCTACTTATCTATTCAGTAAACGAATTTTGCCATTTTAATTCATGACATTTGAATGTTTCATGTGTTATTTCAATCTGTTTTATTAATTGCATTAAGTTATTTCAATTCAACAATATTCCATTTGGATACTCATCATTTAAAATTATGCTCTGTTCTACTTTAGAATTTATCTTACATAATTATTTTCGCCTGTGCGTCATGAGGAATTTTTTTACATAAATAGTCCTAACAATATAAAAATATGCTGTCGTTTATCTATATCTCGACCTAGTATCAACCAAAGGTGGCTTGATGGTAAGCAATGCAGCAATAATTGTGGTCTAAGATCATGCGTGCTTTTCAGCGTTTTCGCTTACTGAGACGTCTGTTAAGATTCAAGTCGTTGGTCTAAGTAATGAATCGTATTCACTGTGAGCCACTTGGTCGGGCGGAGGCGGTGGCGGGGCGCTGGTCATCATTCATTAACGGAAACTAACGGACAAAGCTGTTTAAGGGCGGGAAGGGTTAATTGACAGCTAGCTAGTAAATAAGTATGTGCTAATAGTTTAGTTAGTTTTAAACCATGTCAGAAGCCCTTAGGGCGGCTTGAAAAACTTTAGACAGTAGAGTTGGCCACTCTCAATCGATAAGGAGTTAGTTTTATAAACGAAGTCCGTATTGGGTTTAGATGTGGGCTTGTGAAATAACGACTGATAAAGCGTTAAGAACCCTAGGACAGGGTAGTGTCGTATGTATAAATCTATACACCAGATACATTACAAGTTTTCATTTTGTATTTTTTTTATAAGTTTTTTTAACAATACATAAACGTTAAAGACATGGTACAAATTAATATATCGTGAGAGTGAAATATGTGTACTACATCAAGAAAAAAGTAAAAGAAATCGCATTGGTATACACAACATATTAGCTTACAGGAAACGTCTTCATACCTCTATTATAAACCGTCTACACATCAACCCTAAAACAACCAACAAAACGCCAGACAAAAATGACCAAAGCTAGGTAACCGTACATTCAGGCCCACAGTCTTATTTACGGAGTGCATAATTCCATTTCTTCGCGAAGAGTGGGGGGTGGGGGGGAGGCGTGTCGACCAATCAGGTGCAGGCGCTCGCTGGAGGCACGTCTGTTCCCAATTTTGTGCAATTTGTGGGACAATGGAGCCCGCGGCGCGCAGTTAACAGGTTATTATTCAATTTAGGGTGCGTCGGACACGTTGTGATTAGTCGATACGACGGTTAAGCGGCGGATTTTGCTAACTTAAAGGACAAATTGAGATAATAGTTTGATTATTGTTTGCTTTTATTGGCATGGGAGATTTGGTTGGGGTTTTGGTTGGTATGAGGTATTATGTCTGTGTTAAGTTAACGTTTGAATGGAAAGATAATGAACGATTTATAATCAACATGACATCAATCGATTAAAATTTGCACGATAATTGATTGTGCTTTGAGCATATTTTCCCCCGTTCTGTTAGGTAAGTACACAACATTAAATAATCGCATGAAATGTTATTTGTAGTGTACCTAACCTGATTATGTTTAACATTAGATTTCAGGTATTCTAAATTTAAGAAATCCTAAAGTTATGTCCTATTTTTACCCAACATAATATTACCAAAGTATATCTTGTAAGAAAATACACCCACTGCCTATCCACGAAATATTTCACCGTAAAAAGAAAATCTATCGAAGCGAATTTCTGCCAAAAACATGGCTCTGAAATAAGTAATTTAATTTAACAGGCAACTCAATAACTGGAGGGTCTTAACAGCCAATCCTTAATAGGTACTTATACATATCTATAAATAGGTCAGCTTCTGGGGAATTTAAGGTCAAGCGATACTTACGGAAAATAGGTGATTTTTTTATTTGTACATAAATGGCTATACTGAAATCAACTGAAAGTTTCTTCTGCTGCCGTTTTTTTGTCAATATACGAATAATATCCCTTAGTCATATAAAATAGACTGTGAAAAATAAAGCTCTTTATAACTTAATGATCTAAATCACAGTTGATTAATACCTTTGTTCAGTAAGACTTTGCTTAGGCTGTAAGCGTAAGCTTAGCTCGAAATAAACCTTCATTTTTAAACAATATAAGTTCAAATTAGATTAAGTCTGCCTAATAGCCATTAAACTAAGATAATACATGTGTATCTAAAAGAAACCTCTTGTCTTGATTTGTACACACTTTATGAAATTTATAAGATTTCTTACAAGTAAATCAATTCAAGAGTAATTATGTAGGTTTCTTCTAGGCAAGCGTGCTACATCTTAGACTATAGTGGTGCTAAAATCAGGCAGGCTATAGTGAAACGTAAGCCTATTTCAAGTTAAAAAAAGTATGTAATAAAAAATGTTGTGACAACATCGCCTTATCGTGAGTAAGAAGTTATCCGGAGTCTGGCTACAAAATCAATACTGGAGCGGATTCATACTCCGTAAGTGAATTGTTTCCTCCGTCTCACAAGCTTCAGTAGAACATTGATCTGATGTTGTCAACTTGAACGATATTTTACAGGAATTTGGTAAAAATTGAAGCATAAATTGTTTGTGTTAAGTTTGTGTTTTAGGTATAATAATCTAAAATGTTATAAATATAACGTAAGGTCATTAATTATAAAGCAGCTTTAGTTGCTTTAGTACAATAAAGATCGAGTATAAAAATCTTTGTATGGCTATAAATAGCTAGTATGTATGCATACAATATTATTTATAGAATATACATGTTTGGTAGTAAAGCTAAAAGCTAACCCAAGCAGCTATGGCCATATTTCGCGTTTTGTACTTCGTAAGTACATATTTTACAGATATATTTTATTCCAACCTTTCTAAACGTTTTATTTTAACCTTAAGTCACTGGACATTGATCTGGTTATCATAATTTCCCATAGCAGTTGGATTCGTAACGGCCAAGACATTTCAAAACAACACTATTCCAACACCGGTACATAAACATAATTCGCTGCTTTACCCATCATTGCACATAAAAATAATAATTCAAACAGCAGTTACCGATCGTTCTTAATAAAGTGGCCCCGGAATAAACGGAAGTGGCCCCAAAATTGATGGCAAAGAGTCACTAATCAATGAAATAGGCCGTCAAAATGACGGGCAAATGAGCGGACAAACAGACAGTCACGCCGTAACAATGCAGGATAATAATGTAATGAAAATATAGCGATAACGAGAACCAGGCTTCCGACAGCGGGCAGAGTCAACAAGATGGGAGGTGGGGGTGAGGGACAGGCGGCCGCGGGAGCGGGCTGTGAGAAGCTCTTTCTGTATCTGACAATATTACTGATCGAAGCTGACATCATTTCTTTACTTCCACAGCTCCCATTTTAGTAATAAAAGAGAAACGCCCGTAGCTCAGCCACGCTGAACTAGCGGATGCAATCTCATGGGATTGATACGGTTGACGCTGTCAGTTCTTGGATGGGTGACCGAAAAGTGGCATTCCATTTTGGGTGCTTCAGCGGGTCGAATGACAAACGTAGGTCCCGGATGTTTGTCATAGTACGGTAGTGGTTAAGCCATTTCAGAGGCCATTAGGGCGGTTTGAAAACTATCACCAGACCTAACCACTCTCATACGAAGAAGCAGAAGAAGAGAAGTTCTTTCTGTATTCTGGGGTTGTGACGTAAGGTGCTAGTTTTTGAGTGATATTGATTATACCACAGAGATGAAGAAATGATTTCAATTGACTAAGTTTTATTATTTTGAAGGTTTTGCAGAAACATAAGAACATGCCTTAAGACACGTAAGATTACTTTTTACATTAAAATCTATTAAAATAACTTATATGTACGTAATATTACACGGCCATGTTGTGATTCGATTGTTAGATGCATTTAGCAACCAGTTTAGTAGTTTTTGTTCACCATATGCGTTTGTCGTTATGCAAGCGGGCCTAAGTACAGAACACAACCTATTTATAAGTCATGTATTGCTCGATTTGTGTGAACATTGAGTAACTTGGTAAAATTAGATATGCTTCTAAGAACATTTGCACTGTACGTCCGCTCCCGCTACCTCTCATGACTAAAGGCAGCGTCTAACAGCTGCGCTAACTAGGCAACTAGCGGCGGTGAATAAGCAAATTCTGGCCAATCGAGAGCCTCACTCACTCTCTCACCACCCAACGAGGCTCTTCGTTCATTCACTCATTCTCTAGTTCACTCACTATACAATTAAATTATCTTTTAAAAAGTGACGTATTTGTTAATGATGTTTTATATTATTATCTATCATATTAATTCACTCACTGAAGTACTACAATCACTTAAACTTTATGGTTTATAATAATAAAATAAATAAATAATAAATAAATATTTCAGGACATATCACACAGCGCCATCTAGCCCCATACTAAGCTTACGCTTGTATCATGGGTACTAGATAACGGATATAATACATATATGTACTTTTTCTTTTGTAAATACATACTTATTATACATAGAAACGACCAGACTTAATACAAATAATATTATATTTATATATTCACCATCATCACCATCAGCCTGTTATCTTTCACTGCTGAGCATAGGTCTTTTTTTGTACGCCATTTTCTCCGTTCTAACCTAAATCTATTATTTATGATTCAAATATCCGTATAAGTACTAGTAGTAAGTAGTTAGATTAAAATAAAACATTAGTCGTTTTAGGTACTTATACATGTTGTCTTAGTCCATTTGCACTTATAGCGACGTTTGCAATTTACATTCTGTATGAAAAACGTCCGGAACATATTTGAGCCCAGACATTAATTATTTCATTTGGTCTGCTCGGACAGATGTAGTATTCAGGGTTACATGGAGACAAACACATTACCTGCTCAATATGTTAACTAAACGGTTTTCGCTCACGTGTGATTCACCCATCTTCAGAACATACGTTCGTACGAACAACGTGGGCACGTTCTGAAGATGGGTGACATCCCTTAGTTAACATTTTGATAAAATGTGTCACGAAAGTTTTAATATTATTTATTTATAACACATTACTTTTACCATTACAAAAGGTGCTAAAAAGTAGGTTAGTTTGGAGTGTTTCTGTACAAGAAACTTGGCATATTTTGTTATGCGACTTTTGGAGTGACTAATAATTAAGAAAAAAATAATAATTAATGAAGAGAAAAAAAATTATTGACCTGGTTTATATATATCTATTTTTGTATTTTTTTAATTTTAGTCAGTTACTTTATGTTTTATAAGTGAATAAATATTATTGGTTCATAATATATTGTACATTGTTGTACATTCTTAATTAAAAAAAAAATAAAAAAAAAATTAAAACTGATACTACAAAAGTTTTGGAATCTAGTAGTATAATAAACGAACAGTGAATGAATTTGACCGAGACCGTCCTCCACAAATCATAGAAATCCAAGAGCTTTTATGAGTGGTTTTTAGTTTTCTAGTAAAGTTTCTGAATTTTCGACACCTGGCATGTCTTTTGGGGGATTGTCATCGTCAGCAGTCCTCTATAGAACACCCTGTATAATATAATCCCAGTTTGCGCGGTGGCCACTCGGCGGTTCTATAATCTAGCTTTACTTTAAAAGGTACTTGAGAGAGTCCCGGAATCCGATTACCTTCTCAAAGGGTCCTCCCTAATATGTTTTTTAATTATTTGCTACAGTGCAGTGCGGCCAGATGGACCTCTTGAATGTTTGTCTGGTCGAATTCAATTAGGGATGCGTATTGGTAACAATTTGGGTGTTTGTTTTCTTGCGTTTGTTGGATTTGCAAGGATGGATGATGGATGTTACTGATTTACAAGTTTCTTAAAAGTGACTTTGGAAATTAGCTCGCCTGTTTTCATGATATATATAAATCATTTCGGATCTTACTTGTTTTTACAATAAAGAATCTTCTATTAGTTTTAATGCTCTTTAGATTCGTATAAATGTACTTGGTAAGATAAGCATGGGATGGTATGTATTGTTATAATGAACATGTCTTTTACAATTAATTTAGACTTTGGCTTAAATTTCAATAGATTACCTGTGTCATTGTATATTTTACTCGTATAATTGACTCAAATAATAATCAATTCAACCATCAACTATCAATCAATGTTTTATTTTAATTACGAGTATAAAAGACTAAGTACTAATCAACCTCTTCATGCTTCCAGTTTATAGGCAAAATAATTTTCAAATAGATAAAAATAACAGTTATGAAAATAACATTAAGACCCTGTCTTCTGGTTAAATTTCCCCACTGTGAGTCTTCCAGCTTGCATTGCAGTGATATTCATACATCCGATTATGATATCCGATGGAAATCGAGTCGGCCACGGCTCAGCGTCGAATGTACCGAGTTAATACAGATTGCTACTGCAAACGTACTAGTGTGCCGATTAGGAACAGATATAAGGTTTAAAAACTTTATTAGACAAAGACACATTTATCGTTCACAAACAAAATTTGTTAGTTACATATATTTAAAATCTTCATGAAAACAAAATATGGCGCTGCCCGTCCATCGCATTTATGTAGTCTAATACGTAAATTGTTTGATTAAGGATCATGGTTATAAGTGTTGTTTTTAAAGATTTTAATAGGATAAGAAGATTTGTTTATCACTTATTTGATTTTATGTAGGTAATCACTAACTGGAGGTTTAGCATCTCATCATCATCATCATCATCAGCCCGCTATCGCTTACTGCTGAGCATAGGCCTCTCTTCTTGTACGCCACTCGTCCCGGTCCTGCGCAGATCGAATCCAGGTGCTCCATGCGGTTGTTTAGCATCTAGGACTCAAAAATTGCCGTCACGTGTTTTGTAATGAGGGCGTAGTTTTAGTCTATACATTTACAAGCGGCACATTAAGTTGTTATCTGTGTAAATAGAAAAGAAAATCTACCTTAACATTAAACTGTATCAAAATTGATTCAGTCGTTTGAGCATGAAACATTGTAGTAACAAACACTAGCACATCCACACTCATACATTTTCAACATTATAATATTAGTGTGGTCTTATTTTTACTTACTATCTCTGAACTGTGACAGTCCGACACCTCACAGAAAAAAATACAAATGTTCTGGGTTCAACCTAAGTAGCTAAAGTATATCATAGGCTACTCGGTGGCCAAAGCCTCACATCAGCTATAAAAATATCTGTCTCAACAATCGAGCTTGTGTTTACATTCCCAATGGGCTTAATAAAACACAGGTTGAAGCCACAGAGTAACGATAAGTAAACAAGTAATTTGACAAAGTAACAGAATGGAAGACAGGTGGAATGCGGGCACACAGGCTGTGGCCACTTGTGCCTACATCATCAGCGGGATTGTTCTTATTAGCACTGAATAAATAATAGGAACATATTAGCTGTAGGTTTTAAATACTTTTTTTAGAGTATAAAAGGTTCGCGTTCGTTTAATGTCTAACATGGATGTAGTCTAGTGTAACTGGCTAACATCGATTTCATTTTACTCTAAGATAGATATATTTGAAGTTACTCAGATTGTTATTTATATAAAAAAAACAAATGTTTTATAAATAATAGAATAAAATAAAATAAAATAAAATCTTTAAATATCTGATAACATCTAACACTACAAGTATGTAACAAACAATATTAGTCAAGTGTGTACTTTAGTACCCATATACAATCCTAATACTTTGTCTCATAGACATGAACTAGTCTATGGCACAATTATTTGAGAAAGCGACGAAATACTGTACCACTTAGAACTACATACTCATTTTAATTGCACATATCCTCAAATTAACTCCTCAATTATATTTATCCAAGCCACAACGTGTTCCAATATCAACAATTACTTGCCAATTACGTCCTAATACCGTCCACTCGTAACAACCACATTACCGACCATGACGGACCTTCTCCGACTCGCAATTATTACGAGTTTATTTTCACTCCAAACTTTAACTGACAACCTGAGACGAAACCCATGTCATCGCTTTGTATCCAATACCAACTTAATAAAACACTTGAGTAAAAAAAACATCCAATTACATCACTTCTGTTGCAAAGCAATAAGAGTCAATATCGTGTGTTACATTTGTAAGTGAAGTGTAAATGCAAGTTGGCATCATTTAAGGTGCCTACGCGCTCATTAGCGTCCAATACAAATATATGCGTTTCGTTTGAATAATGGCAACAATATGTTGTATTACAAAATAATATGCCATAATAGGAGGCTGCTATTGTGAAGAGAAGTGGTTAGAGATTGGTATAAAAAGCTTATTTAAAGAAATAGCATTTAATTTATTATTTGGGACTGGGATAATAACATTTTAGGTTATTTTTACTACGCATGAATTAAATATTTGTTTAATGAACACATAAAGAGTAAAACATTATGTTTACTAATGAGTTTATTCGAATCACTTTACTGCAAATAACTTATCATTATTGAAATTAAGACACTTATTCACGCTCCTATATATATTTTTAATTTACAAAGCAACACAGACTTTAAATAACAAATAAAAATATACAAAAAATGCTTATCCAAGTATTACACGCCTAATTGAGCAAGTGGTTGGTCCTAGTGTTTGTTTAGGACGCCACGGGTGTAAATCCATGATTGTACCTCGGACAATAAGGAGAGGTTCCATGGGATACAATGTTATTTCTACGCTTTAAGGTGCTTTGGTGGCCAATCTATGGTTTTTTGTGTGATCATATGTTTAAAATGTTAATGTTTACTTTAAATTTTAATACATTTTTATACTGCAATAAAATTGATTCATTTTCGGGCAATCGATTGATACCTAAGCATAATGAATCAAATCGAAGATTATTGTAAGTCGTTTTGTAAAATTGGCAAAAATGAGACCTAAGTTGAGGCATCCTACACTGCTACAAACAACGTTCTTTCTGTATTCTGAGCTAACAGCATTGAATTATAAAATCTTAGTATAAATAAATAAATAAATATCTCGGGACATTGCACACAGCGTAGAAAAGATAGAATAGAAAGTGAATATTGGAAAAAGTCTCTGAATTACATATTAACCGCTAAGGCGCACACACACAACACGACAAGGTACACAATATCATAAAAACTCATATCATATAACCATGTAACCCGACTTTATATGTAGGTATGCAATGTAAGTATAGGTACATATCTTGTCGTGTCCGTTGTTGAATTGAAAAGTGCCCACTTGGCGACCCTCACAGATCGGAATAGCAAAACAGAATAACGAGAACCATTTCTCAGCTGGTCTCGGAGACCTCTCGGAATAGTTTTGTGGTCCCTCAGACCCTCAACCCTTCAACCGGAGCCGTCCAATTTGGACCTTTCGTGTGCTATCAGCAAATTGAAGGGTACACACGTTTTTTGTAAATTTTTCAAAGGTCTGTTTGGCTACTGGAGTGTCTTGAGGATGACACGAGTGTGTATGTGTGTGTGTATTCTATTGTACATGTCCTTGTCTAGTTGTCAAGGATAAAAATGGTAGAGTGCTACACGAAATTTGTGAACATGTAAAATAAAAATAAATAAAAACAGGTAGACGATGATAAAACTTAAAAAAATTACGATAAGGAAATGTTTATGGTATGCATAAAGATTGTTATAAACTATGTACATACCTACTTTTCAAATTCAATCATGCATCTACTGACGAAATCACATATAAATGAAAACCATGTGCGCTGTAATCATAACCCTTTAGAAAGTTCACTAAATCTGACAATTTATTCTTTTTCTTTTTTATCTGTATCTGATTCATTAATCTCATCTTTGTGCCACAATATTGCAACCTCTTTTCACCAAATCTCCAAGAAATTTACCCTATCTGTTATCCAAGTCTGTTCTCCGAGTAAACAGTGTTCAATCGCTCGCAAATACCCGGTCTATAATCCGGGAGACACTGACGTTATCCGGACTAGAACCGGTCGGCAGCAGGCAATCACGGAACCGGACCAAGCCACCCGGTAACCGGACTAAAGCATCCGGTAAATAATTAGGTAAGATTGAGGAGTAATCGAGTGATGATAAGACTGTGATAGTATTATTATTGCTTGTATTAAGGAAAAATAAATAAGCAATAACATTATATGAGAAAACAATATTCAATAGCACCCAGATCAGTAACTGCTGCTCGTTTATTATAATTATAAGCATAACGTTTGTGACCATTGTCTGTTAAAACCTTTCTTCGTATAAAATTTGATTCATTCAATTAAGTTTATGCTAAGATAAATTTTATTGTCAAAGGTGCCATGCTATTATTTGGCACATGTGTATAAAATATGGAAACCTAGGACCGAACTACTTCTTAGTACTTAATCGACGTAAAATTCCCGAAACCACAATAATAATGGGATGAAATTAACGATATTTACTCAATTAATTTCAAAGAATACCTGAAACACTTGAACAACCATAATTATCATCTTCAGACTTTATACAGCTCGGCAATTGGCCGACTATAATTAATTTTATACAAACACTACATTAATTACTTATAATTGATATTATTTGTGGTGAGACGAATGGCATTTCACGCTCTCAGTAGCTGATCTTTATTTTATATTAATAGGTAAGAACAGAAAATGATATATACGAGAAAAAATGCCTCTGGCTTCGCATTTTTGCACGATAAAAAAAAGAATAATATGTCACTCTGGAAAACTCTTACAATAAATATTTTAGAAAAATAAACACTATATTCTAATACTCCATTGTGACGACAACAGCACAGCAATTCCCTGCACAATCAATTCATTTGAGAAGTTTTCTTAGCAGATAAATGTACTTAGTGTAGTGAGATATTTAACCTGTTTTTTAATAAAGACGTTCTTAGTAATTCTGAACGTTTTTGGATTCGCCTTCGAAATTTATGATCCTATAACGTGTCGTTTTCTTCAGGATGTTATTCCGATCTGACCAATCATTTAAAGGTGTATCTCAGTGTAACTACAGCCTAGTCAAGCACACTGTGTATTATTCTGTGAGTTAATTGTGTGTGTTCAGTTGCGAGTGTGTAATTAATTAGGTAGGTACCGACACGAATGGGAGACAATATTTCTGCGTCTGAGCACGTTTTATGTTTAAAAACAATAGGTGTCAGTATTTTTTAATGCATGTGGAGATTTTTGGGTGAAATATTAAATGATTTTTCATTGGTCGCAATCAACAGTTTTTGTTATGTAATAACTGTTAACTTGTACCTAATAAAGATTGTAAACAATAGCATAGAATTCCAGCTTTACAGTAAACAATACTGTTCAGTTTCCTGCGGCTAATCTCTTATTCATACCAAAGTCAGGCTTGTTTTTTTTAATATCTATTCAATTATGTAGTATAATCAATGTATGACAATACAACAAAGCCAAACACTACCACAATGAATGAAATCAATCGGACTCGATTAACACACTAGTCGGATTAACAAAAGCATTATAAATTCCACAAATCAATCATAATGCTATAAAACAATCAGCTAACTGTAGAGTCGGCATTACGAGTCGATTAAGCAAATCGATTGCGAGCGAACAATCGCTTGTAAAATCGATTAGGGCATTATTCGATGGAACAAAGCGGCACGCAGACTGGCGAGGGACGGAGTTAGGATAGTGCATTAGAAGTGTGGACGGCATTACAGGTATTTAGCAAAGAAATATAGGAGAAAATAGAATTTCTATGGAAGAGTTTTGAGATTTGTGTGCCTGTCCCAACAAAGAGTTTTAAATCTGAATTTCAATCAGTGAGTGTTCATATTCATATCATCAATTTATTGTTTATTATTGTCGTCACTAAAATAATGAAAAAAGAAAACTTACAAACTTGCACTTATTTATTCTTTATAGTTTGTCTTCGTAGCCTTGCAATAATTAAATTATCACTAAAGTTTCACATGAAAAATACTGAGATTTTGCAGATTAGTTACATTTATGATAAAATGACTTCGTGAGAAACACTTAAAAACTTTTGGCATGATTTATTATGACAAACAGCTGCGACATACAATTTTTATTTCTACATATGTAGGTACTATGTGTCGGGAGAATGAAACTAATGATGCTGCGCAATCGTTCAGACAATTTACAGTCTTTGGTTATAAAATTAACAATGTACCTACCTACATAAAAATGTTATAAAGGCAACAAAAATCGACACTACAACAATCTTACCGTCCCTTCATTCCCATGCACTACTCCCTTACTCCACCCCTGTACCAGACGAGTTCATTTACTAATGCCAGATCGAGTCACGTGCACTCACTACTGCCTAATCTGTAGAGCCTTCTTTAATCAAGTAATGTAAGTATTGTAGCACAAGACAAACGAACGGATCGCGTGACACTTGCCCGGTTACAAATCAAGACGTGACAATAGAAATATGACAACTGACAATAGATGTATGACTAGTGACAATAAGGACATGACAAGTGACATCTTCTTCTTCTTCTTATCGAATGAGAGTGGCCAACTCTGGTGTCGAGAGTTTTCAAACCACCCTAAGGGCCTCTGACATGGCTTAACGACTGCCGAACTAGACTAATAGCCGGGACCTACAATTTAACGTGTCATCCGATCCACGGAAGTGCCCAAAATGGGATGCCACTTTTGACAAGTGACATTAGATGTATTTAAACATTTTGATGTAGCTTACTTGAAATTTCCTTTCACTAACATACGACTAAAGGTTTAGCGAGCCACAAACGAGCCCACAACCGTAACAAATATAAGTAGGCGAAATTCGCCATTGGCGGACTCGCTAAGAGGAGAAAGATTTTCTCTGAGAGCTCCAGACAGTTATATCTTCTTCTTCTTATCGAATGAGAGTGGCCAACTCTGATGTCGAGAGTTTTCAAACCGCCCTAAGGGCCTCTGACATGGCTTAACGACTGCCGTACTAGACCAATAGCCGGGACCTACAATTTACCATGTCATCCGACCCACGGAAACGCCCAAAATATTTATACAATATTTAGTATGTAGCTGGTAATACAACAGTTGATCAATAACTGTTATATGAGGCTATAAGCCTAAAATATGGTTAAGATTGAAATAATATATAATTAAATATTAAATTCAATGAAGTCTATTTATTGTTGTCAATAATGTAATGTCCATCACAATTCCAATAGCTGTCTTGTTCCCTCTTCCATCATTAATTAATTAAATCCCACTTAGAAGACAATGACTAGGTAATACGAGTATTTTACAATGTTGCGTACGCTTCACTAGTGGCGCCCTGCGGTATTCTAATTATTTTATATTGAACAACGGGTGTGCACTTGACCACAGTTTGCTTGATAGTAAGCAATAGCTGTGGCCTATCAGATCGTGCTTATTACGTAATATGTACTTGAATTGATAAAAAAAGAAACTGGCTGTTAATTTAGAAAAGGTATACACCATCAGTATGTATATTTTTTGTACATCAGTTATCTGTTTTACTGCCAAAAAGATCCGACATACATAGAAACTTTCATATTTAAAATGTAAGTGTGACATAATTTCCCTCGGCTGAGCAGCTAACGGTGCGATTTGTTGCATCAGATCATTTGTCTGTCGGAGAGGGGCCTTATTGAATCATTGCCGGGCCATTTCTGGCATGTTTTACATAATTTGATAATAAGTACGCTTTTAAACAGTTTATGGAGTGAAATAAAGTGTGTTTACAATGTTGTTTTAAGAGGGTTGTGTAAGCTTGCTTTGCTGGTTTTAGTTAGGTATTGGTATCAAACAAAGAGTTTTGTACAATTTTGATAGCAAATTGTTATTCTAAATTTTGCGTTTTTTTTAAATATCAATTGAAAGTTTGCCAGTCTTTTTGGGAATATTGGGAAAAAGCCTGACTTAACTTAGGTCATAATATTACAGACATGTTGACTCCTTGCAGATTATTTCTATAGCCAGATATATCGTGGTAAAGATAGTAAAGAATTTATATATTTATTTAAATGTACATACTCTTTTTTAGTTTAGTGTATATATTATATTGTTTATTTTTTCTTTTAATAAAGTAACGATTTGATATTAATACCACTAAATCTCGTCAAACTTTTCCAAATTGTCCACTAACATAATAACAGACATTATGTGTGTCCGTTTGTCAGTCCCCCTGACTCTAGGGCTGACGTATCGGCCGTTTGATACAATTACCAAGAACGAGGAAATGTTGGTTGATTTGATGATATTTATCGACGAGGGCGAGTAGTTGATTTGATTCGATTTGTTAGAGCGAGGTTTTGTGTCGCGGGAAAAATTATGAAGTAACCTTGCGATCATCAAAGCGAGAGTGAATCGGTTCTTACTGGGTAAGCACGTTCCATCCTAGACCGTAATGATTGCTTACCATCGGGCGAATTACGGTCAAGTGCAAACCCATTCATTGTAAATAAATAAAAAATAAAATTCGGTGATTTAATTATTAGATTCTGTACACATTTTAGATTAATATATCATAGCACGCTATGATTTGTGTGAGCATGATAAACTGGAAAATGACAAAAGATTCTCTTCTAATATTAGTTTTAATTTTTTCTTTTTTATTCATTCCTACATGCGTATATCTATAACATATTAGCCAGAATGAACCTTCAAAGCAGTAAATAAAAGAAAGTCAACGAAACAGTCTGTGTTCTTTCTTCTTTAATGTAACTTTCTGGAGGGTATAATAATTATATGATAACAAAATATAATAATATATATATATATATATAAATAAAAGTATAATATTTATATGATAAAAAAAAACCTAACGTTTAAAAATTGTTCCAAATTCTATTGAATAATTAACTACCTATCTTTTCTTTATCTTTCTCTTTAGATTTAATCTAACTTTGAATAGGTATAAAGATAAATAAAACAGCGCTGCGTAAAGTTCCCAACTCCTAACTAGGCGGGCTTCGAGTTAACTTACCAACTCCGACTCTACCGTCTGGGAGGTATGGAGGTTCTATTGATTCTGTAGTTTCTTATATTAAGGTGGGATATACATATACTAATTTCTTAGTTTGTTTTTATTTTTACACGTGACTGTATTATTTGACTAGCAAGTCATGTGAAGCGACTAAATAAAAATATTTACTATAAAGATCGCAAGGAAGATTCTTTTTAGTTGAAGATGGAGTATTTCGTAAATTAATCCTGTCTAGGGTTGTATTTTTTCTTGAACTGGCTCTTTTTGATGAAGTAAAGCAGTGAAAATTCTGTATGTTTCACTGCTTGTATGTACCCAGTTCAATACGGACTTCTTGGCATTTAGTTACCTATACGAAATTATTCACATTTTCGTTTTCTAATCATCAAAAAGGCATGTCAGAGCCCTTTAAGCTCTTTTAAAACTCTTGAGAACAGAGTTCGCCACTGTCATGCGAATTTACTTAGTTTTATCTATTTTTTTTATACCTAACATATTACACATAAACTATTCTCATCTCTCCTCATCACATAACAAAGCAGATTCCCACATTAAACCCAGCGTGAGCTCATTTGTATCCCCTCAACTCGTAATCAATCCCTAATACTCGCATCCTCACGCCAATCCGCCGCAAATTCGCACAAAAAACACATTACAACAACAACAAGTCCGTGATTACAACAATGATGCAACAACAACAATGTATAACTAGATAGTCGCACGCGCGCGCCGCGGGTGGCGCCGGGAAAGGCGCTTGTTAACAGATAGGGAGTCTGTAAAAGGGTGACACCTATTAATAAATATTATGTTTGGACATTAATAATGTGTCGTGTTTTTATGACGGACGATTATCAGGATGTGTTTGAGCGTCCCAAGAACTCTTACCTATATTCAGAGATCACCCAATAAATATATATATAAATGTTTCAGGACATATCACACAGCGCCATCTAGCCAATAGATACCTATCATTGAAACATTTGAAACAAATCTAGTTTGAGTAGGTATCCTGGCAACTATTGTGATTTACTGGGATTCTTATTAATAAGTTTTCGATTATTGAATATATCTTATTAATTCGCATTAATTATGATTCTTATAATCTGTCTTGGTCCTGTGACTTGCAAATTGATAGTAATCATTTAAGTAAAATTTTAGGACTAAACCCAAAATAGACAAACGTGACATAAACACAGTAAAGTTACAGCGATATTGGTGAGGACATTGGTGGGTCAGACACGTGGCAAACTGGTCATTATGACAAATGAGACGCTGGCCCAGAATGTGGGGTCGAGGTGGTCTACTCTACTTGGTTTGAAATATATTGTGTTTGCAAAATTTTACACGTAGTAGGTACCAGTTTTTAATATCTGATATACCTACATAAATTAACCTGATAGTAGAATATAAACTGATATTATTATTTTTATATTCTATTCAAAATGATCAATGATAACTACATTCACAAAACTAAGTCTGTGTACCTACCTACCTACAACCTACACCTTAGATACCTTACATGGGTGTAATTTTCGATTTTTAAGTACTCAATCTATGTAATTATTTTTTATCTAATTGATCAATTTTACTATTTTGTCGTTATTTATTTCGAATAGTTCATTATATTCTTAATAATGAATTATAAACGTTTGTACTCGTATATTTCTTGTCTGTACATTTCCGCCCAAGCATTGCTTTTCACACCCTCAGTTATCGCCCGAGGCGATGATTTGTGAATAACCATTAGAAGTGATCATTAGTTCGTTACAAGGGATTTGCAATAATTGTCACTCACGGAACAATGAGCTTTAAAATAACAACCTGGTAATTATTGCTACATATGTATTTTGAAAAGCTGACAAGAATTGGAGCAAGTTAGACTAGGTACCTACAGTGTGTAGAAAGTTACAAGCAAAATCATTTAGAGTAGATAGAGTTGTCATTGTTTGAGGTTGATGATAGATACAATTTGTATGTAATTTCTGATTTGTAAGGAAGAGTAACTAAGTATAAAAACTAAACGAATCAGCTATGCAAATTATTTTATTGATTTTGATAGTCTTTACTATAACACGGTTTGAACAATCTAAGCTGGGTGGTATGAATAAGGGATGGTACAAAAGTTAGATAAAACTTATCTTAAATCACTCTTAATAAAGTAAGTATTAATTCAATATCGAGCCCACTAGTGGGTCTAAATCCCACCACAATCGAGGGCGTGCCCACAACACTGGATCAAGTGAACTGTCTCGTAAATAACATGAGGAAATAATACCAAGGGGCAGCCATTTTATTAAGAACGATGGCTTTTGTCCACCGCTGAATACGAATCTGTGCACGACTCATGAAGATGTTTGCTTTTTGTTGTTTGCATTGAGGAAACGAGAGAAAAAACCGAGTGAATGCGATATTGAGCTGTTTTAGGGCAGGACGTAAAATGGCGTCTTTTTAGCAATGGATGTAAGAATTCGTACGAACGTATAAGTGAGCAAGCGAGACAAGCAGCGCCTACAGTTTTACATGCGTTAATCCGGGATAAAAATTGATAATCCAAGGACTGATCTATCTCCATACTCATTTTCATCCAAATCACTTCAGCCAATTGAACGTGAAGAAGTAACAAACATAAGCACACACACTCACGAATAAATTTTCTACTTTATTATAATGATTTCTGAGTCCCATAAGGCCGACATCAACAAAAAATTCTCACAAATTCCTTCACACGCTATTTCTACCCATCTTTACGAAACGAGGTGAAAAGATGCAAGTAATTTTGAACTAAGTACTTATTTACATATAATATTAACAATAACTTTGTCAATCAATCAATCAAATATACTTTATTGCACACCAAAAAAAGAACATAATTAACATAAAGGTGGAAGGTAATCAGGGACATTGGGCGACCTTATCACTAAAGTATAATCTTATACTACTAGTATTAGTTTACTTTGTCCTTCATATTATTCTTGTATTATCTATAATAGATAGGTAGGTACATCATTACACCCGTGGGCACCGCACAATAGAATGTGCGTTCATCACCCGTGCATATAATTTAGCAAGCGAAGATTGCAAACATTGTGTTTATGGTACGGCCAGTATTTATGGTATTTAGACCAGAAAAAATAAAGTAGCTGTTGATTTAAGCATATAACACTAAATAAATTAGGATCCTGTGCGTTAATTAAGTGCTATAATTTATGCTTTGGATGAAACCTTGGTGATTGCAATAAAGACATATTCTTTTCTAACCGGCTCAGTATAAAACATGATTTTTTACAAGATGGTGATTGTGTTACTAGTTTCACTACAGCCCCGTATATGCAAAATCAACAGTTAATAAACTCTGGCAAAAACTTCTTTTAATTAATTTTAGCATGTGTTTATCGTTATTAAGCGAGTGTGGCTCGGCGGCTCCACTGTCTGCTTTTTATCCAGACGCACCCCGGTTCGAACCCAGCCCTTAATTCACCAATGAATCGTATTTTCAAGTTATGTAAGGATTTGCACTCGCTTAGCAGTAAAGAAAAACATCGTGAAGAAACCAACATGCGAATTAATTTTGCAGGCGAGTCACAACCTGAAGTTATGAGGAAATACGACTCAAGAGATATCGTTAGTCAAACCTACTCTAAGGCCTAATTGTAAGAGTACTATACACATTTACTAATTTATAATTGAATTGACTATCTAATTGTTGCTAAACGTGTTTCAAAATCGTACAAGTGACCTAAAACAAACAATTAACGGACAAGCTGCACCAACTGTATCCCTCGCTAATCGCTAAAGCGTCGAGTAGTCAATGTGAGCGATTACTCCCTTTATTAGATCAGGCCACTGGTCCCACTGTCCCCGGCGTTTGTCCCACTAACTCGGTAATCCACCGCTTTGCCCCCATCGGCTGATAATGGGAAATTACTTCATTAATTGCTTTAAAGTAGGTATGGGAAATATTATATGTGGTTTTGCGATTTCTGATTTTCTGGATGGAAGAAAATAAATGAGGAATAGGTTTATTTAAATGTGTACTAAATTTGTTTTCTAGATATTCTACAAACGGATAAAGTGTAAGTTTATTAAGTGTAAAGTGCAAACTATGCTACTCTTTATGCTACTAATATATGATTTTTTATATATCGCCTACCATCATGTAACACAACTATAAGTACATTGCAAAAAAATTAATCTTCATCTTGTCTTTCTTTTTATACTTACTTGTCAAAACAAATACAAAATCTATGAGACATTGAAAAATATCCAACAGCAAACCGATCTCATTTAATAAACAGATCCATCGCTCAGAATTAAAACTTTTAAGTCAGTGTACCGCGCATTAGGGCCCCATCACCCCAATATCTATTTGAAGGGCTTGCACTTGACCATCACTTAACATCAATCACTCTAAAATAGATCTTGTTACATTGACATAAAGGACAATCTAATCGCAAAACATAATATTGTAGCTGCCGCTAGTACCACGTTAATTCAACGATACGTTGATGTGAATTCAACTCTATCTCAGTAATAATAAGGGTCATAGAACTAGTAAAAAGAAAGTAGAGTAATAGTAATTTATAGTTTATCAAGTAAATTGATTATAACACATGAAAGTAGTGCGTAAATCAGGCAAATCCGATTACTGTCGCTAGTCGGCGCTGTGTGGCGGTCTGTGTTGTTTTGTATGAGTTTTATTATGATGTATGGGAGACAATTTTGTTGGTCATGTTCCGAAAAGTTGGGGCATAAATTGATGGCGAACGATTTATTATGGCATGTTTAGTGTAATTTGATAAAAATGTGCTTATTTGATACTGGTATTTGCATAATTTGGTTGTTATTAAAAGACATAAGACCAAAATGTTTGCTTATCTTTATCTATAGGTATACATATAATAAAACTGAAGAGGGTAAAAAATCTGAACATAGAAGATATAAAAAAAGGTTTGGGTATGCTTTAAATCGATAAAAAAACACGTTTCGGCAATTTTTAGAATTTTTACCTGTTTATCTGTTTATTTAATCGCTCATCACACAAAAACGGCGGAACGGATCATCATGATATTTGATATGTAAGTAGTATGAGGTCTTAGGAATGTCATAAGTTACTTTTTATACTGAAATAATGCGAGTGATGCCGCGGGCGTCCACTAGTATAAAATAAACCGATACATTCGAAGGTCCACCCGTAGTAAATGGAAATTTGTCACATAATAATATCATCTATCCAAATGTCACTCCTAAGAATTATAGCTAGAATGACTAACAATACTTTTAAAATTTTAAAATTATAAAATTCAAATTCAAATTCAAAATCATTTATTGCACTCATGGGTTGCTATGCAGATGGTAAATACATATTATACATAAAAAATACAGAAACATTCGCCACAAGCTTACCTTTCGGTGTGCAACTAACGTAGGCTTACTCACATCATTATTACTGCACATATGATACACAAAACTGATCATTGTAAGTTATTTAAGAAATACAAAACAAAAACAAACACATTTCTTGCATATACAAGCTTAAAATTACATAAAACCGTTCAACGTTATAAAATTAGTATGATTCTATTGGTACTACCTTATTTACAATAATAAAACATAAAAACAAGGGGAAACATACTACTTCTAACTACAACATAAAAAAGGGGCACTTAGAAATTTTTTAGAAAAGCCTACAGATAATCGAATTGCTCCAGCCCACTACCAGAGGGCAGTGTGCCCAGCATACTGGCCGCATTACCACGCTGGATGGCAATGCTGATACGTTGAGCCAGAAAAAGGCCAGCACTTTGGTCTCGCGTCGCGTCAACCATACGCTCCGAGAGGTTTTGGAAAGTAGTGTGGGCTCCCGGACGTCATGGCACTACCTAATTTGATGTTTTTTGAGAATTATCCAATAGACAATTCCTACCCTTCAATCCTATCACAAGACAACAAGGCGAGGGCGACATGCCTCAAGTGCTACTTCTCATAATCCCACCAGTGGGATATTACATGCCCCACTCGAGTGGGATTAGCTGATTGTACCATATGGCACCACCGGTGGGGATAGCAGCGGGGCTTAGGAATGTGGGTTTTTAATTTGCTGCTTTATAGGTGGGGCAATAATCTTATTGGATTTTAAGTTGGTATTTTATAAGAATTGTGGTATTAGAAGTAGCTTATTGGGTCTATACTGAATAGTGCTAAGACACAAAATTTCTTACCTAATTAAAGTTATAAAATTAAATTAGGTTTTAGTTACTAACATAATATTACAAATTAGATACGTATTGGTTTTTATAGTAATATTTAGTTCATCACATTATTTTCTTTCTTACTCCAAATAATATAATTTGTGAATCCGCCTATCCAACAGTTTTTAGTTTGGCGTTTTTTGTTACTTATAAAAACATAAATGTAGATATTGGAACCTGTAACATATCATATAAACCGATAGATAAACCGTTATACTATAAGACCATCTAAATCCAAGAAGTACCTAATAATCTACACAATCCTAAGTTCCTTTATACCCACACAAAAGCCTACAAACTTCAATACATATTAAGTCTATTTGTGGAATTAATCGCTGTTAGATTGGTTTTTTACAAGGCAAGTTTGCTATATCTTATTATCATAGAAGTATTACTTCTATGCTTATTATATACAGGCTATAGTAGGCTGTAGGCTACACTGTGTTAAATTTATAAAATATGGTTGGCTAATAAGCCCATGTAAGTGCCTAACATCAAAACTGCCATAACGGTAAGTCAAACCTTTAGTCACCAATACATCTTTGCAGTGACACCCGCATTTAATTTGCTTCCCGTGATAGCCAAAGTAATTTCAACCTTATACACCCACCAATATGTAATGTAATGTATTATATAGACACTCTTAAAAACCTATGTTTTGGTTACCAGATACTCTGAGTAGAGTAGGTTCAACTGTAGGCTCTATAGTAGGCTGTAGTATGGTATGTCCATAAGGTAGGAAATTAGGCGAGAACATAACAATGAAGTTGGTCAGGTGAGTGAAGCCTGGAGTTTGAGGACACAGACTGGAGTAGGGTGACCAGCTTTTGGGAGAAACATTTGAAGACAAAACCATAGACTAGCATGTTTTATCCAAATGTAAGGTAGGTAATTTACTGCTTCAAACACAAACCTAAAGTACTTATTTCTATCTTAGCAGACCTAATTAATTTACCCGTCTATTAAATGTATCTTATTCTTACCCAGCCTTACCACCGGAAACATCTTGAGGTTTTTCATTGATTGTGTCATATTTGGTGTACCTGTACCTAAATTTCTTTCAAACGTATAACCTCAACCTCGAATCAAACATTAACTAACAAGTTCAAAGTAATTATTTAAATAGCAATAACTTCTTTTTATCAATAACTTTAATAAACATATCCCAACATCAAATTTCCCTATCCCTGGAAAGCCTGGCGAGTGTCCGGCACATTCCGACCGCGGCTAGGTAGCTATTACCGCCCCCCGGAATTTGCGCACGCACGCTAATTGCTAAATTCGCCCCCAAAGGGGGTGTTTACCCCCCGACTCACCCCTACTCCACCCCCTCGGCTTATTGTCCCGGAGCAGGAGGTCGCAAGTTTGTTATGATTTTATGAATTTACGCTGAAATTATCGAATGAATTGCGGACTGTGATTTCTTTCTGTACACGATTTTCTAATAAGGTTGTTTGTTCGGAATCTTATGAGATTTCTCGTTGAAACTTCATTGAGTATTGATACAGCTAATTAATGAATCTTTAATGAGTTTATTACTAGTAACGCTTCACAGCACTCGGATTATTAGAGTTTTCCGATAGTTATTTCAATATCTATTTATTTTGTACTTGATGTCGTTTTGATGGTCTAAGTGCCTTAGCCCACTACCAGAGGGCAGCGTACCCAGCATACTGGCCGCATTATCACTATGGCATTGCTGATGCGTTGAGCCAGAAGAACTTAAGAAGGCCAGCATTCTGATCAATTGTTTGTTCTTCTTACTTTTACAGTATTTTAAATTATTTTCAAGATCTATCTATTGCGTTTTACCAATAAGGCGTAGTGTACACGTTAGACGGTATCTAATGGCTGAGAAATTGGGCGAGTTCAGGGCGAGATACACACACATATACACACCATTACCCAGCTCCACGCCCGGATTGCCCGGGTATAGACGCCGTGAACTAGATACCCGGGTAGTGAAGGTATTGCTGCTAGGATATTGAGAAATGTAAAGTTGAGTATATATTTCTATAGACATATATTTACTGTAATGGAAACGATTATGCCCATTTATTTAACAACAAGTGGTAATTTCAAATAATTTAAGCTGTTTGATTAACCACTTATATTTGACCATATCTTCAAAACTATTGAAGCTATTTAAAAACATGTACTGTTTCCTCAGTTGATACACCTAACACACCTTTGATGATGATGTTGATGATGCTTTCCAACACACCTTTAGTACCACTTCTAATTACAAATCAGCTGGAACCAGAGAGCAGTTTATTTTAGTACCTATTTGCTATTACGTATCTGATAGGTTTATTAACTTAATCATATTTAGGTGCATTATCATTCTAAATAAAAAAAATCTACTGTCTCCATGTGAAATAGTGTAAATAGTTAAGTTGGCCTAGCAAAAAAAATGTTTGTAGGTAAATTTACTTGAGGGAGTGTTAACTTAGTGGTAAGGTAACCCGTCTTCCAAGTCTACCAACATAATTAACTACCTGCTTACATATTTTCAAGATTCAAAATTCGGTTTCTTCTTTGCCTATATACAATGTATATTCTTACCTAACATAAACTCCCAGTAACTGCTGTATTGGGTATAGCAATAACTGAATGGTACCCACGGCTAGGTAAGTGAAGTGTAGGAAGACCTGTGACACGGTGGCTGGATGATATTAGAAAGTTAGAAAAAAACATCTGGGCAAGAACAGCGCAAGACATATTGTCGTAAGACGTAGGTACCTACGTATTGGCGTAAGAGGGCGGAAGCCTATACCCTGCAGTGGGTCCCATTAGGCTGATGATGATGATGTATATTATTATATTTACCTACTAGGTGTTTTATGTGTGCTTACGATATTTTACTTACGTTATGTGCGCTACGTTACTTCTTACTAATGTAGTTGTAATGAAAAAAAAAATTTAACAGATTAAAAATTATGTTTCTGCTATTTCCAGTTAATAAAATACCTATATCATAAACTCCTGTGCCTGTATCTGGTCAGTTATAAGCGCGAGACTGGTCCGGGCGGACCTACTCGTAATTGCCGCCAACCGGCGCTACTGAGCTGAGCTTCACGACAGGATATTGACTGTGAGCTTCCAGTTACTGCAGTATTGGATATAAATATTTACCAACCTGGTATGTTTCTGTGTATCTTGAGTGTTTTGTGTGTGTCTACTATGTTATACCTTAGGTTATGTGATGATGAAATTTCTTCTTATTGATTTAGTTGTAATGAATTAAATTATTTGAAGATTAAGTACTTTTACAATGTGGACAATTGGACATAAAGGTACTACAATTGAATGAATATTGCCGATGGTAAATATTTTCTGATTTTATTTCATATTTTTAACTGACTTCCAAAAAAGGAGGTTCTCTATTTTACTGAATGTTTTTCTCGCACATTAAAATTTTACAAAAAAATATTTGGAGAAAGTAACACCCCTGAAAAATAAAGATATACATACCTACGGTGTATTATGTGTAGCCCTGTGTATAAATTTGGTCAGTACGTTAACTAAACGGGTTTCCGAGTCCCAGAACGCGCGTTCTGACGATGGTTGTCATTACATCTGAAACGCGTACCTAAAGAACATACGCGAATTACACGTGAGTGAAAACCGTTCAGTTAACATATTGATAAAATGTCTCACGAAAGTTTTAATATTAAAATAAATTTGGTCGCCGCTCTGGTATCGCAGTCATTCATTTTAGTTTATGAATTTGTTATAATTATAGCATTTTCATCTTTTTTTAACCAAGAGCTTATGTAAAATCTTCGAATTAATCAATTAAATAAAATAGCTAAGTATCAACACAATGCTTCAGCTTCTCAGTATTCGCAGTTAATTTAGTTTAAGAAACAATATCCTCGCTGCAATAAATAGCAATTCAAGCTAGTAATTTCTCCACAGAACCAACAGATCCAATTTCTAGTTACCTGCATAGGCATTGCGGTTTAATAGGCAGTAACAGAGCCGGGTGTGCCCGGGTCGGTAATTGGTCCGTCCGTCTGTACGCGGCCTAATATCCGGACGGAAGCCGCCGGCTTGCAATACTAGACTGGTTACCTGGGTAGTCGATATAAATAGGTTATCTGGTGAATAAATACTAGGAAATTTATTTATCTGGTTGTATTTTCAATAGGGGTGCTAGTTTTCCACTTAAATTGTGAGTAAACTTTAGTGGTGATTTGCATAAATTGATTGTAAAAAAATAGATACCTACATATATTTTTAAACACTGGATACATAGGTAGGTACCTATAAATACTAGCTAAGCTACCTATACAAGTCTATCAAATAAGTATCCATGTACAGGTCAAAGTCTGTCCAAGCACAGGTAATCCAAACAAGTGAAAAGACGTAATTAAGTTTCTATTAAGAGTATTAAGTAAGTAGTAGGTACCTAGTAGTATTCTAAGTGATACAATAGGTACCTACCTACATTGACTTAGTCACAAAAGATAAGTAAGAAAACAGTCACAAATAAGACAATTTGACAAACAAAATTAAGCGATTCAATTCGACGACGCAATCTCGCTAATTACATCATCAAGCCCGGCACTAATTAACAAAAACAAATCACTTTAATGTAACACGTCTGCAACTTATGTAGCATCAGACAAAACGAACAAAAAGGCGCGGGACCGCCGCCATGCGACGGAAAGGGCGGGCCTAATCAACGCTCGCAACCTGGAGAAAAAAAATAACAACCGCATAAAAATACAACGTAAAATAAACTCTATTTTTCAATCGCTAGAGTACAAATTTACACTCGCGCGGTTGGTAGATAAGATGTTTAGTTGTGATGTAAAAAGGCAGAAGTGGCCAATCAGCGCGCGTTGCTATAGCGACGAGTTGAGGCCCTCGCTCGATAGATGGCGTGACTCGGCTGGAAAGTTAATTGTCGGACACGGAGTTTATCACTTGTGTTGTATTGATCAGTAAATGCTGCGTGATGTTTATTTTACTTTATGTCTTTATTGGATGATAAACGTATGGATATTTCAGTAGAGGTTTAAGTTTACATTTACTTTTCATACCTAGGTTCGTATAGATTCTAGAATAGGTAAGGATTTTTTAAATTTGCTTCTACCTACATATATTTATTTTTTATAATCGTAGAAGCTTTATTTTAATTTTATCTGACATAAATAATGTGAAATTTTGTGATACGTGGTAGCGTATATTCTATCCGACGTGCATGTCTACATAATATAATCATTATGAATGTCCTCAATGTTTATAAAGAGTTCAAAGCCCCGTTTGCATCTCTACAATAAGAGGTATGGTTATTTCCCAACCGGATAATTTAAACCGCGATCCTCTTACATCGGTTTACAAAGGGATGTTCGAAGCAACGAGACGTTTGATTGCATAATAATCCATTTATTGCAGCGTCTCACAAGCTCCCCAAAATTGGGGAAACCTAATCCCTGGCAAGCCATTATACCGAAAATTCAACTACCATCACTCATAACCGAGAGCAGACAAAACAAAACGACATCTAGTGGTATGGAAATAAGATTTGAAATCGTGTGGAGGTGAGAGAATTTTCCTTGTAGCTGAAATTAAGTGGCAATAAGCTTTACGTGGTTAGATTAGGGTTTAGTTTAGTCTGCGGGGGCTTCCAGAAATGAAATTTTCATAAATGTTGGGTGTAGGGGGCGAGGGGTGGGGAGGGTGTTACCGTGGGGTGGATGTATATTTGTGTTTTCCCCGCAGTTTCCGAGCGGCACTCGAGTCCCGTTGTGTGTGGACGGAACTATTAATAATAATTACGGCTCTGCTCCAGCTAGGCTATGTAATGTCAATTTGCTGTTTAGATTTGCCAGGATATCTAGTTTACATCATAAGAAAATTAATAATTTACCTACAGCTATTGAATGATAGGAGATTAGTAAATAATTAGTGAGTAAGTTAGTCAGTGCTGTGGTAAAACAAATTAGACAGTGACAATGCTGTGCAAATAATCAAACAAATAGATAGTCAAAGAAACTTAAAATACCAGAGTTTTCTCCGAGTAAAAGTAAATAGCAACTAAAACAATTACCTATTTTGCGTCATTTCATACAAAGGACTCCAAATCAGTCCACTTCACATTGCAAAAACCAAAGATTTTACAAAAAGTGCTGATAATAGAGTCCCCTTAACTTCACAAAAAAGGTTTCCTTCCGCGAAGTATTTAGCTTTCTTCCAAAAAGTATCGGATTGCCGCGCCGGGAGTCGAATTCACTACAACACGACCGTTGCACAACAAACGCACGGGATGGTATAAAAACTTGTAGAAAAAACGTTGAGCTTTTAATTCGATTAAAATGGTTGAGATTTGGTTTAGATTTTTTGGTGTTTGAAGCCGTTAAATTAGTATATATTTAAAAAAATATATATACTAATTTAACGGCTTCAAACACCAAATGGTTCTTCAAATATTTTAAGTGTTTTCACTTTAAATATTTGAAGAAGTGCTCCACAGCGTCAGAAAATGTTTCCTTACCTATTGAAAATACCTAAGTATTTTAAAATGATTTTCGCTGTTCATTTCTTCCTAGTTATAGCATATTTTTATTCAAAAATCATGTATGAGCAATCTCATCTATTGTACCTACTTAATTAATCAAAGTAAGATTAGCAATTTTAACACAACAATTAAGTCGGTAAATTAATCACTTATAAAAGACTCACCACCTACGCTACTACTCCTACCAAGCCCACGCTCGTAAAGATCCCAACAATAGGCTAGCAAAAACTTCAAGTACAGAAAAAAAACTATTTTATACGTTTAAGTGCAGTTTAGAAGGATGTCGCAAAAACTGCATTGTGGTCGGATTTGGCCGTCAATTGGCAGCTATTGATGTCAAACTGATTGTAACTTGACGCCTGATGGGTTTGCGCCTCGTTTAGCAATGTGCTCAAGCGCGGGATTTTGGGTAATCTTGTTAATGTGGTCTCAATTGGCGTAGGAGTAATAAAATAGTCTCAAAAAAAATTACAAGCCCCATTAATATGGATGTAATTCCGAATTAAATGATTTCTATTCTATTCTATTAATCAATATTTTGTGTGAAAGTTAAGGTTTCAGTAAGCAAATTTTTTTTAAATGCTCCAATCCACAAGAATATGCTACAAAATTTAAAAAAATATGTTTTTGGTACATAGTAGCATAAGTACATAAGTACCTACATAGGTTTTTAGTCTGCATAGGTATTCTCAAAATATTTTCGTGAAAATACAACTCTCTCTAAAACGGTTCTACAGAATTGTTTTTTTTTTAGTTGACAGACAAGCATCATCCTAAATGTATGCACTTATAAATATGAGATAGGACCTTTACACATATAGGTAAGGTAAGGTATTTTGGAATAGACATTAAGACCGTATTTCATTAAGGCTTAACAATTTGTTGGCTTATTGTTAAACTGGCTCATATAATAAACGTGTAATTGTTATTTTTACTATCTTAGACGTAATTTTAGTGAACTTGGCCTTTACAGTGGCCAAATTAGTTTAAGTAACTATTGGTTAAGCCTGAAATAAATGTATTTTATTTATAATCTTGGACTCACCTGGATCCTGTCCTCAGGCAGGTCCGTCTTGAGAGAGAGCATCTCCCGCGCGTACACGTCGGGGTAGTGCGCGTCCTTGAAAGCCTTCTCGAGCTCATCCAGCTGGTACGATGTGAAGATAGTGCGGCTGGAAGGAAAAGAGGAAATATAGTAAGCTGTTTTCAAAAGTCTGATATTGCCCAATGCTAAACAACGACCTCTCTTCTGCAGCGCATATTTAATCACCAATTTGTCACCCACAAAAACAAGCAACAAGAAAATTTAGGGAATAGATGTTTGTATGAGTGGCCAATTCTGGAATAGACAGTTTTTCAACAACAACTTTTACTGTGAAAGTACCCAAAAGAATCCTGAAAATCTAGACCTAAAGGTGAGTTATAGAGACTGATTTATTCCAGTACAGGCATACTCTACACTACCAAAGAATCACTGCAATCAATCTAGTTTCTATCAAAAATAAAAATAAACTTCTTATATAAAGAAACTTAATATCAATAAACTCAATTTTGTACCTATGTCTCCTCTTTTTCTTCTTCTTCTTTCCATTGTACGCGGTGAGGCCGTCGACTGTAAAGTCTTTGGCTGCTTCTAGGGATGATACTCCTGCAACAAATATACAGAACTTATTTATGACTATATACACTTATTATAAACATATAAATACTTAAGAACCTTAAGGAAAGTTGACAAATTAATGTTAATGAACAGCCAAACTATGAAGTATGTGTAAGCTTTCCCTAACTTTACTTGCTAAAATGCCTAGAATAACCGAATCGTCATCACATCAAGTAGTGTCTAACTACAGTGTATGTATTTCCTAGAAACACAAGGACAACTAGCACCTATCAGCTCATATAATTACCGCATGTGATTGCCAAATGAATTACTAAACACAGGGTTAACATGTATCGGTCCCCAGGGGCACTCCGGGGCCTCCGAGGCCCGCTTCTGGGGCCCCGGGACCGAGGTAATTGAATTTGGCGACAATGAATTATTAAAGCAGGACTGAGGCGAATTTATTACACTGCGAACATTGCTCGGCCAATACTGGAGTGGAATAATTTAGCAGCTACTAAAACAGCAATAGTTGCGCCACTGCTCAAGGTATTTTGGCTACTAAACTATACATTGCTTTCTACGTTTGATAGATAAATAACTTGTTAGGAAGTAATGCGGCAATGAATAGAGAAGTATGGTCGGTGGTGTGACGAATTTATCAGGAGGGTGAGCGTTTGTTGTCGTGAGGTCAAATAACATGGTGTTAATCGGAAAATTAATTGAGTTGTTACTTATTTTGTGTAAGTTCAATATTTGTAAGGGGTAACACGGGGTGTAGCAGTGCACAGTGTGTTTGGAAGTATTTCGTACGTATACTATAACTATCTACTTCTACATTTTTAGGGATATAGATTAAATGTAAAAAAGCAGATACATACATATACGCAACGGGTCAAATCTAGATTTTTATAATTTTTAATTTGATTGTCAAGTCATGCGTTTGATGACTTGTAACTTGGTTATGAATAAATGAATATTCATGACAAAAAGTACAACAACAACAACATTGCTCAAATTTAAGAAGCCGAGTTTTAACATAACAAAGCCCCATATTATTTCAACATGCGATGCTGAATGTTGTCGACTGACCAATTCACCAGCGCAGCATAACAGATGTCGAGCGATGCCAAGATGGCGTGGCGTAGCGTAACACCGTGCTCATCGATTCGCCATGGACGGACACATGCTTTTTAATCTCGTTTTATGGCGTACACAGTATAATTTGTTGTAGACGAAAATATTTCGATAGCATGTTGCTTAGCCGTATTTCAAAGGTGCTGGGAGTAATCTTGGTTAAAAGTATTACAGGTATACCAAACAAAAATAATCATAGTACCTGCCTACTAAGCTTTGACCTTGGTTATAGTTATGCAAAGATACGATAATAGCTGTCAGCATAAATAACTATTTGCCATACTACAGCATAGTTTAGAAGAAAGACAGTAATTAATAACATTTTTTTTTCAATCTACTTTCTACAAATACAAAATACAAATACAAAATCATTTATTTGCCAAATAAATTGTCACAATATGTTTGGAATCCTCTGACCTCGTGGTAGCCGTTAGGCTGTGTTACGAGGCCAGAGTCATCTCCCAGTATAATATATCTAGTTTATTTATAGTTACGTCTTAGCTAGGTTACACAAACAATGCTTTTATTTTATTTCAATATCTAAGAAACTACCCTCAATTTGTGTACAAATTCAAGTGGTATGACAACAAACAGCAAATACCCACCAACATGTCCACCCATCCACAAAAGTTTCACACGTCATTTACTTTTACAGTAGGCCCCTAAGCAGCAGAGAAGCGTTTCATCAAATCACTTAAAGAGAGTAGCCATAGCATCATTTCTGGTCCCAAGAGAGAGTACCGCCCCTCGACAGATCTGTATGTTTATCTATCTATTTTAATAGCTGAGAAAAAACATAAATCTATCCAAAAACTTTAAATAAAATAAAACAATCTGAGCTGTTTGATTAATAAAAATAATATGCATTTTAAAATATTGTTTTCTTTTAATTTTTTAATAAATACTTTAGGACATATCACTCAGCGCCATCTAGACCCATACTAAGCTTACGCTTGTATCATGGGTACTAGATAACGGATATGATACATAAATGCTTTTCTTTTGTACCTAAATATGTACATACTTATTATACATAGAAACAACCAGACTCAAAAAGTGATTTTTTTTATAACATATTCATAATGACTTGTGTTATGTGAGAATCGAACCCACATCCCTAGATTAGAAGGCAGAGCCACTAGCAACTAAGCTAACAGAGCAGTCTGCAATACATACGACACAATGTGAAAACTATTTTATCTGTAGCTGAATGTTGTATGAGAACGTAAATGTAATGTGACATATTTATTGTTTAATTAGGTATTGAATTGAATTACTTATTATCAATTTTTATTGATCTTTTATTATTTTGTATAAAGACAAATTGAAATGTAATGACAAGTAATTCTAACAAATTATGAATAAAAATGTTTATCTGTTTATCTGTATTTTCAAAAATAATTTCATTTTTGTCATAATTTTTTATGTAGGCAACTGTCTAAATTTTAGTTTACATCGTCGCCTGTAGGAACGTCCGCACAAACAGCTCTGCGATAAATGACGAAGCGCATGCCTCATACTTCATAACACGTCTTACTGAAATGGCCGAAATATTTAGTAAAACACACACAAATAAAAGATAGCATCCGCTCTTGAGTCGTATTCCTCATGACTGAGGGTTAGTTAGGGGAGTTTTCTTGGGCAGATACATCGTCCAGGTGCCCAGGTCATTCCACGGAAGACAAGTGTCCTCGGATATTTTGGTCCTCAAGCATGTCGGTTTCGTCACGATGTTTTCCTACACCGTTAAGCGAGTGCAAATCCAAACATTACTTGAAAATACAAGTCATTGGTGTAGGGCCGGATTCGAACCAGGGTGCGTCCGAATGAAAAGCAGACACTGGAACCGCTAAGCCACACTCGCTTGAAATAGCATCCACGAGTATGAATTCACTCGCCGGGAGTTTGTAGCACGTTGCTACGTAACTGCTACGCGTCGATATCAATATCACTCTCCTTCATAGAATTTTCACCCTTGTTTTCATTTACCTAGAGATCTAAATAGCTTGTACTTATTTCTCTATATGGTAACTCACTTGCCAATTGAAAATCAACTCTGTATTTATAAATATATGGTATAAAGTTGACTGAATAGGAGCTTTAAATTATTTCAGCTTTGTTTTGCAGTTTAAATCTGCTTTCTCTTTCGTTTAAATCGTTTGTACCTTAATAGAACAAATAAACAAAGACTTTAATTGACTTGATACCGTTTCGATTGATTGAAGCGAAAACATATTTAATTGTCGAATTAATTGTACTGTTTACATCAAAGTTAAGGTTAAAAAAACATGAAAACTAGATTTCCACTTTGGTATATTACTAAAAACGAATAAGGTAGCAAGTGTCTTTTACTGATGCGCAATTTTCACCCTTCCGCTGCCCGCCTTTAAGATCTACAATCCCTTGTATATATAAACTAGCCAAGTAGGGCCCACAGAGCTGCAAGTGACGGCTCTATTCTTGCTACTCGTACGAACATTACTCAGTTTCTGTGATACTTTATTATCCATTTTTTCTCGTACTTTTGACATCTTCTGCATATAATATTTGAGCCCAAACCTACAATTTAACGTGTTATCTGAGCCACGGAAGCGGCCAGATGTATTTGTATATGTTACCCATCCAAGGACTGCCTGCGTAGGCAGTTAATTTAGTAACCGCGAACGCATACTACAGTAGGTAGACTAAGCCATAGGTGACATTAGCTTGTATAGAATATCTTCACGTCAATCAATGCGTCACATTTAAATCCGCTAGCAAAGAGTGATATCTCTGTTTCTCTCTTTTAGATCGTATTTCCATATGACTGAGGGTCGTGACACCCCCGCAGAATTAATTCGTTCGGAGAGTTCTCTTGGGCAGACACATCGTGGTAGGTGCCCAGGTTTTTCCACGGAAGACGCACGTCCTCGGATATTGTGGTCCTCAAACATATCGGTTGCCTCACGATGTTTTCCTCCACTGTTAAACGAGTGCAAAGCCACACATAACTTGAAAATACAAGTCATTGGTGTAGAACCGGATTCGAACCAGGGTGCGTCTGGATGAAAAGCAGACACTGGAACCGATGAGCCACACTCACTTTTTCAAAGCAAAAAGTAATAGGTATAGTTGTAAAATTTGGTATCACTTGAAACCATGTCACTCACCCAAGCCACATTGCCTTAAATATTACATGGACTGTCCGGTGCAATTTACTCGGCGGTGTATTCACGAGGTCGAGAATAGCGAGCTTCAGCGGTCACTCGCGTGAATGTGAATGACTGTTAGATGGTCCTGAAGTAAGTTATGGTAGGTTTGTCTGACAAGAACATATATAAAATTCATTTTTTGAAATTTGGATTGTGTTTTGAATATTTGTATCGAACTGGCATTAGATCGTAAATTGCTTATTGGCAAGCAGTAATTTATAATATAATCTTTTTCTATAAAATAAGTATCTACTCGTAGAGTGAACTGTTGTACAATGTACTTAAGCCAATAAGAGCCGGACACTTTTCAGTCCGTATATCGATGATTGTTCAATTATGGTATTGTGTAACTATGAGCTTTTATTTATTTCTTCTGAATGAAATGTATATATATATATATATATATAATCAAAAATATCATATATATATATATATATATATATATATATGATATATATCATATATATATATATATATATATATATATATGATATTTTTGATTATGTAATTTATTTTGGCTCAATATTGGTAATGATATTAATACATTGACATTTATGTTACATTAGTATTTTTTATATACTAAATGTATTTTACCTATTAAAGCTAAGCACAACATGTACAAATTTATTGTTACTACAATAAATAAAGATAAATAAAGTATTTTTACAAACTAATTCTAGTTGTAAACAACAGCATTGTTATTTATAGTTTAGTTTATAGTAAACGTTACGAAACTAACTACAGCATCAGCCAGAGTTCATTGGCGACAGACGCGTCGGTAGTATAGTTACCAGCACATAAGTAGAATAAACTATGTACTATTCTACTGCTACTATTTCGGGTGAGTTAGAGAAGCAAGTAACTTCCGAACTTCCTTCGCAAACAGAATATATCAAAATTCGTTCGCTCGACAATTTCCCCGCTATAATATAAGCAATATCCTCGTGCTTACTCCATATTGGGCCAATCTCAGGTGAGAGCCACGATTGCCAATCGGGGGCCAATTCGCTCGATCCGCTCAAACTGCTCAAATGTGATTTGTTTGCGAGTGCCTTGAGCGAAATGACGTCATTGCGTGACGAGACGTCTACTTATGCAAAGATTTACAGTTTATTGGCATTGTTATTTTTCTTACAAGATGCGTCAAAATTACCGAGCAGCAAGATATAAAAAATTATAAAACTTTACTAGCAGCATCTTTCGCGAATATAAATCCAATTACAAAACTACTATTATTTGCTAACCTACTACTTTACTTAGTAACTAAAGCAAAGTAGCCGCTAGATAGTATACCTAATACAGTAACATATAATATAGTACAACCACATCATAAGCCATAAAGTGTGTGTTTAAAAGTGATTTGAAAACATCAATTGGCTTTCGACTGAAAATCATTCGACGCTAAAGTTTGCCATTGTAATACCTACCTGCAGATAAGCTTAGAATTTGCAAACTTCATATTGTTTATCTTCCATTTAATAAATAAGATCTTTTTTATCATTTACTTCGCTAACAAGCCCAAGAATCCAAATCAACAGAACGCAAGCACCCAGCAACCCAAGTATCTATCATAACAAACAAATCCCCTTTCAATCCCAATAAGCTATTTCAATTTGTCTCGTAAAAAGCTTCCATTTGGTTTGAGACGCGCAAATTAAACTGAATCTCGTGAGGAATGAGACGCCGTGGAGACGGCGAGGAGACGGCAAGGAGACGCAGTGACGCAATTAAAGCTGAGCGTACGAGAAATTGCCAATTTTGCTTCTACGGCCAATTGTAGCACGCGCCACCTCATCCGATTTGCAGATACGACGCTTCAAGCGATGAGACTACAGAAATGCAGATATGACTGATTTTTACTCAAGCCAAGGAGGTTTTAACGATCTGTATTAATATTTTGGAGTCTTGTGCTTGTCTGATTTAAGGTTTTGCTGTGAAAAGTTTCTTGTTTCTGTTTCAAAATCGATATCTACGCAGACGTAAACTAATATACAATTTGCTTTGGACTAAATATACCTGAATTTAATTCATTTTATTTAGCAAATGATAACTACTGACTGTTTTTTTTTATGTAACAAATTATTAACTAATCACTACAAAAGCCAATTAAGAAAACAACAAATATAGATAAAGCATAAATTAAAAGAATTAAAGCAAAATTAACAAAGTAGAAACATTACCTGAATAAAATTGTCGCACCGCTACGCATACATGAAACAAACAAAAAGTTACATCAGAAATAGGTATATAGAAAGGTGAAAAAGACAACTGAAAGGTAAGGAGAACGAAATTAGTACGGAGAAACAATTTCATGCATAAACAGACTTGGAATTTTGTTCTATTCTACTCCTCCTCTTCGTTGACCCGTATTCCTCATTACGGAGAGCCTGGACCGCTGTAGAATTGATTCTTTATGGGATTTATACTATAAATTATGGCATCATCATAAATGGTAGACACGGACTCGCAATTTCGACCATGTTATCGCGAATGCCGTTTTGTTACTTTTTATCCTGAAATAATGCGAGTGACGCCGCAGGCGTCCACTAGTACAAGTATAAATACATATATTCAAGTATAAAACAGCTTTCAAATTGATTTGGGAATATTCATTTCTTGTCTGATAGTTTTATTTGATATAACTATATAATTTGTATGAGTGTGGTAAACTCTGGTGTCAGTTGTGTTGTACTACAAAAAAATGTGATAGACATAATTTGATAATTGAGGAAGTTTACCTCCCTTACAGCCCCCATAATTACGATATCAAATCCAAGGTCATTTACAGACTTCACTTAAACGCCATCCAAATACGAGGCTGCTTTAACCAGATCTCAATCCTGTGCATATCACATTACCTACATTAACACGTCCTCCTTTATGATACCATCTCTGAATACTCTGGCACATTGTTCGTAGCTCTCAGGTGTGAATAAAAATGGAGCAAGACGGTAAGGGCAGGCTTTGTACGGTGTTTTGATCTGAAGGCTGGTTCGAGCCTTTTGCGACGAGACGTGTTGGTTGCCAGATTTGTGGATCATGATAATTTAGGTGCATAGTCTATGCAGGTTATTAAGCTTTTCAAAAATGGTTATTGTTGAAGACCGTTTTAGATAATCTTGTAGCAAATAAATGCTGATTGTAACCGGTTTCAATAAAAGGAGGTTATCAAGTCTTGTGAAAGTTTCTCTTTATATACAGTATGTATTAAGTTTTTTGAGTATTTGTAGTTTCATACAATTTTGCCACATATTGCCATATGCCTGTTATATATTTTCATATTTCTAACACTCGCTATATTGATAGTTAAATGCTCAAAACACCAATGAAAAGTATTTTTACACACTCGTTGAATAATAAGATTAGGCTTTTTGTGAATTTTCTGCGCCAATAGTCGGGGGTAATGAACCGAAGAGTTCTTCTTATTAAATTATTCTTCTCCAACGCCTCTGCTCTTGTATTACTCACACGAAAATGAATGTGGTGTTTTAAATTGTAACAAAACAATCGTTCTTTTGCGTAGGTATGGGAGGTGGTTTAAATCGTTTAAGGAATTACTATCGAATTTTATATTTTTACAATAATAAATGACTTGCAGGGAGCATGTTCAAATTCTCAACTAAAAAAAACAAATCCAGATGCATCGACAAAAATATTATAGTTGATTTCAACAAACACCTTATAGATGTATAATAAGTCAATCATATAAATCTTATATTGACCTGCGCCAGGTAAATATCATATTTATATTGGAAACAAAGTTAGGTTTTAAAATTATTATATTGAAATATTAAGTTAGCTTCTGAATGTAATTTTTATGTAAATAAATATTGTTAAACTAATTCAATGAAAGTGAGCGCAGCCAACACCCGCGTGGGGTGCCTTGAGACGTATATTCTTACGTCATTATGGCCCTCGTAGGGGTTCTCAACAATATCGTTTTCAAAAAATTGCGGAAACTTCCCCTCCCTCGCCCCCTCACCCCTAACGAGCCCCCGGGGCCGCCACAGATTAAATAATACTTCATACAACATTCTCGGCCCCCCAAAAATGATTTTCCGTGTTTTCCCGAGTACCCCCGAGTTTTCCCGAAGCAGGGCTGCCCCTCGTCTAACACTGTTATGGTGCTTAGCTATAGGTAATGCTATATTCAGTGTTCACGAATTGATATTTAGCATTAGCGGTTTTGTAAAATAGGTTTTGAATAACAGAATCATAGTTCTGTTGTTAATTCGCTTGTTAATACTTCCAACAACTTAAAAGCAATAGATCTGAATTATATACATATTTCAATTTATTGTTTTATGACGTGTTAGGCAAATAACATAATCATGAAAGCATAAGACGCAAAGTGAATAACGAGATTGTAATTTTAACTCCATATTGTTTCTATAATAACAGCTGCAATTAACACATGTAAGTAATTACTATTCATTAAGTGCTAAATTATTTTAAAAATAATAACTCTTCTAATCCAACTCGAAACACATGTAGCTAAAGTAAACATACGTTTTGTTACAATTGAATAAATCCAATAATTATGAATACAGTCTTAATTAGAATTTCCAATCATTGCGTAAATGCTTAGTTAAATATTGCAACTGACTAGATTTGATAAGATTTCGCAGTGATGTGACAAAATACTGTTTTTACCGGTAACTAACACCTACATACCTACCTTTTTTACTCGTATATGATATTTGTTACTGTCTCGAACATTAGCATAAAATCAAACAGCAATGTCTTCTCAGGTGATTTGATTTTGAGCAATTTTGAGCTTTATGTAAAATACGAAGGCATATTAGTCTACATGCAGGCTAAATCGACGCAAAAATTACGGTGATCTATCACTAAAGAAGGAATCTTTGGTTTATATCTCAATGTGTTGTATGTCTACAGTTTGTTTGACATTTATCCGGCAGAAATTGGACGGCATATACAGTAACTATGATATTTAACTCCCTATCAAAAATTTATTTGTCCCATTTAAACAAGTAATCCAACACATTACTAATTGAATCATATTGTGTACATGCTTATACCGTGTTAATGAACACCTATAATAGGTATAATTGCAGGTATGTTTATCCGCGCATGCGTAATGAATCTATTTGGTTTACTAACAATGCTCTTAATGATCGGTGTTTGGGTTCCAAATAGCGATATTGTAGATAAAAACAAGACGTTACTTACGTAGATGTGTGGCTTCATTCTGTACATAGAAACATACATAACAAGCAATTGAGCTCTTATATTAAACTAAAGAACATCCGCGTCTTTACTCGTAGGGACAAATAGTAGTCTATGACACTCTCAATACCCTTTACTACCACCATCCCAAAAAACCACAATGATTCATCACTTTCGGAGTGAAAGTGGTGCTTCGACTATGATCAAAATTATGATTAGTTTTTTTATGTGGACGTAATATGGATATGCGATGTATCTGTTCAAGAGAACTCCCCTAACGAATTAGTTTTGGGGGAGTCACGACCCTCAGTCATGAGGAAATACGACTCAAAGAGATAATATGGATATGGACCCTATAACCATATAGGGCCTCGAAGAGACATTGGTTAAACTTTTTCGCGGGCTCTTTTTATAAATCTGGGACAGGAATGATTCTCTGTTGAGTTAACTACTGATTGTCTACGGCTTACCTAAAAATAAAACAATCTAATCTCTGAGCACATATGATAAAAAAAATAAAAATACACGTACGCGGTATGTTTAGGGTAGATAGAACCTTCATTAGTCGAAGAGGCGAATGAGCAGCGAGCATCGACGCGGGGAAATATAATGGTTACGAGGATACTACTTCCTGGGACATAGTGGAATGGGAGTAGTAGGAGAAGTTTAGTTTAACACAAAAAATATTTAAATATAGAAAAGTCAAAGGTGACTGACTAACCGTCTGATCTATCAACGCACAGCCCAAAAAACCACAGAAACGATCGCGATGAAATTTGGATTGCCGGTAAATGTCATTACATTCGCATAAAATAGGCATCCGCTAAGAAAGGAATTTTGAAATTGCCACTTTTAAAGGGGTGAAATAGGGGATGCAAGTTTAACTTTATAACGCGAGCGAAGCCACGAGCACCCACTACTTAAGGATATTTATTTTATAATTAACAGAATATTCTTTCCAACACTAAAAAGAGTAATAAAAGTAGTGCTGATGTAGCTTAGCTACTGTTATAATACTGAAAGCATAAAATACTTTTGACTATAAATTGTTACTCGTTTAAATAATTAATAGTTATTATACTGTGTTTTTACAGTCGTCAGTAAAGTATTATGATCAAAAAATTGAGATCCATCTACAAAATTAAAAATTAAAATTAATTCTCACACCCAAGCTAGGTCCTATCTTAAAACCTATTCTCAGCCAACAATCTTTATGCTAACCACCGCCTCTGATTTAATTACATTTTGCTGTACCCGATATACTAACTACTAGTTAACTAATAAATCTAACCACATCCTACTATTTTCACTGGGGCTCGGCCGAGGCGAGAGTGGGCGGGACTAAGTCCGCTACTGTAACTGCCACTTAGCATTGGCTACTTTTATATCGACGACTGCCTATACCTACCTATACCTACTTACAGATGTGTAGCCTTATCGCAGTTGCTATAGGTTGTACTCTGTATTCTGTGCTATAGGTATGGTTGTAGGTGTATGTAGGTACGTTTGTAGGACGTTATGTAACAGATAAATAAATTATTTGGCAGCCACTTCGTATCGGCTACTTTTATATATTTTATAGATAGATAGATAGATAGATAATAATTTATTGATACATTGATATTCCAACTTAAGCACTACTAAATGTCAAAAAAATTGGTAATAACATTATATCTCGTCATTTTACAATGATTCATTTATAATGTTATCATAATATAATCTTATACATATAGATTACCTATAGGTACCTACTTTTAGGTGTACTAGCTGCACCTACCTATACGTACCTATAGCTGTGCATATATCTAGTCTAATTTGATTATTAAAGTGGCTTGGTTTCTGCTTACACGAAGATAGATTCATGAATAGACACAGGGGAAAAGGAAAAGAAATTACGAGGATTGGCTGGTGAGATGGCCATCAAAGCAATGTAAAAAAAGAAATGTATTTATACATGATTATTTGAAATTGTACGTGGGTTCAATCATAATACATTACCTTTTATGTTGGAATACATCGACAGACAGAAACAACAAGTTAACTAATCCAAACAGTTGTGAAAACTGTAGCTTTCATCTATTACATATTTAAATACTTTTGTATATGTACTGGCGTAGTACACAAAACTATACATACACCTATATACATATTCTCTGAGCAAAAATAAAAACGTCTGAAAACAAATTGAATCCATTTCCATCGGGACAACAATAACATTTTACGATTAGGAATCCCCCCTCTTCCCCTCCCCCCGGGCCACTGATCGTATAATGAAGCCTCCTGACCTTTAAGGGATAATCGGCTCTTTTGCCACGAAATAAGGCTCAGAATGCCAGACAAATGCTGACGGCCAAAATTTCAAAGTAGGAGCTCATTGGGTTGTAGACTTTATGAGCAGTAGCTCAGGTCGTGAAATTTTAATAATTATATTATCAATTTTATTTTTTTGTCTCGGCAGGCTCACGCTGGACCACAAATTGCTTGAGACATTAAGCATCACTAAGATTGTTGTAAGCTTAGCTTGCCTAGAACAAAGCCAATAACTTTTGAATATTGACTATTCATCTAACGATTGCTAAATATATTTGTTGTTTAAGAGCAGTTTCATCATCATCATCATCCACAGCCCTTGGGATCCCACTGCTGGGTATAGGCCTCCCTTTGCATGTGCCATCTGCGTCGATCTTGTGCAGACCTCATCCAGGTTGGACCCTCAGAGTAAAGTAGTTTAGAATGACTTGTGATTTCAATTTATGTGTGGATTTGCACTTGATTAGCGGTGAAGGATAACATCGTGAGGAAAGCGATATGTTTGAGGACCATAAGTTGTATTAGTTTTAGTAGGTACGCCAGCTTTACTGTTTTCCTATCGTTGTTTTCCAAACCAGGTTGCCTGGAAGAGATCACTTTAAGTGATAAGGCCGCCCTCTGTCCCAATACTATGGTTTACATATTTTATTCATACTTGTGTTCTTTTGCTATTGGTGTACAATAAAGAATTCTTGATTGATTGATTGATTGATTGATAATATCCGAGGAATTGTTTTCCGTGGAAGGACCTAAGGACCCAAGAAAACTCCCCTAATGAATTAATTCTGCAAGGGAGTCACGACCCTCAGTTATGAAGAAGTATGACTCACAGAGAGAGTCATAGTCATACCTACTAGTTTGTACTTACGTTGCACTATTTCGAGAACTGCAAATTTGACAGCGTGGTGTGTACTTACAACTTAAAACTTAAGGGCAAATATGCTTCACTTGCTTTGGCCAACTGGTGAGTAAAATGGCATGCAAGTGAATTGTTTTGTTATTAGTATACTCTCTCTCTTGAGTCGTATTTCCTCATGACTGAGGGTCGTGACTCCCCCGCAGAATTAATTCGTTAGGGGAGTTTTCTTGGGCAGATACATCGTAGTGGGCGCCCAGGTCCTTCCACGGAAGACACATGCCCTCGGATATTGTGATCCTCAAACATGTCGGTTTCCTCACGATGTTTTCCTTCACCGTTAAGCGAGTGCAAATCCACACATAACTTGAAAATACAAGTCATTGGTAGGACTGGATTCGAACCAGGGTGCATCTGGATGAAAAGCAGACACTGAAACCTGAGCCACACTTGCTTAACTTAGGCTAGCTTATTAGGCTACGCACGTAGGTAGATATTTTTTACAGAGGTATAAAAGTCAGTATTTGCCCACCAGGTCAAAGGCGCATCAAACTTGTACAGGAATGAAATTGGTTCTCATGTAAGGTATGTAGTAGGTGTAATATACCATTTAGTTAGCAGCAGTTAAAACTGCGTGTTATGATTTTTTCCATGTGTTTTTACTTGTCTAATTCATTGTGATCTTACTTTTGACTTAGTACATTTTTTTTTGTTACAAAATAGGCTTACGTTTGACTACAACCTGCCTGATGTTAAGTGGTCTTTAGTCTAAGATGTAGAATGCTCGCCTAGAAGAAACCTATTTACTCTAGATTTGAAGACCACTGGGTTAAAATACACACTTTTTGCATATACATTTGTAACAACCCCAAAATACTACTACTTTATAGGTAAGTATTATGTATGTGTAAATATAGTGAATTGCAAATATATCAAAGTGTCCCACCCGCCAGTTCTCAGCGTGTACCACCGACACCGGACACTCGCAATCAGTGTGTTTATTTACACACTCGGTCGACACACTTCGTTACACATTAGTGGAACAATAACACTCATTATTGATGTTGTTTTAATATTATTTTTGTTTAATAACGCGGTTGCGTGGCTTTGGCACAACAAATTATGATGTGATGTTATATTTAGGGTTCGATGGCAAAATGCTATGGCTAAAAAGATTATGGTAATGCCATTCTAGGGTATTTTTTAAGAAGCACCAAAAAATAAATATATCTAGCTAAGCTATACCTAAGTTGGTATTATTATGTCGCTGCATGAGACTTGATGGTCAAATGTATGATTGGCAATTGTAAAACAGCCATTTTTTCAACTCTTCTTTTCTAGAAAAGTTTGTAGAAACACTATCTTCTTTAAAATATTAAGTGGTTTAATTTACACGTCAAGTCAACTTTCCAGTAACAAATAGGTGCCTCGTTAAAAACTTAATAGACTGTTAAAACTTACAAATTGCTGTTGTGTATCAAAGCGGAAAATAACCGCCTGCAACCCGATACCCAATCAGCGGCGAGAAAGTGGCAAACGTTAATATACTACTTGTTATTACAACTTGTCTTCACTTAACGCGCCCGAAATGTGCGGTTTCTGTGACATTTGACACTGACATAAACGTGACAAGCCATAAACAACGTTAGCCCAGTACCATAGAGTATATTTTGGCTGAGTTTGTGGTGAAGTGAAGAAGTGTCAACAGAACAGTTGCTACTTGTCTTGGGACAGAAAAAGTTGTTTCCTCTCAAATGTAGGTGTAATCGAGACGCCTGAGCGGCGCTTAGATTAGGTCGGAAGAGCCGCGACTGATATAATATTACAAATAGCTTTGCTGTGATTGTTACTTGCTAAACATATTGGCCATTATTTTGATACCAGTTTGTGATGAAATCCAAAAAAGCAATCGATAGATAGGAACTATATCTAGGCAGACCGCTACGCAGCTAGTAGGAGTCTGTGAAGCCTAGACCTCTAGGTCTTTCCTTTTTTACAGGTAGTCTATGATTTTCCCAAGTATCTATATCTGAATCTGCACTTATACAGAACGATATTTATGATGATGAATGATATTAAATTTAAATATATATTTATGATGAAGTTTATATATTGATTGTGGGGCAGGAATGTACCTAATTGGGGCAAAAAGCAAACCCTGGCCTCTATCCAGGCAACCTAGTGTACCTAATGTATATTGCCCTCTGAAACGAACGTCAGCTATGGAGTCACTTATCGTGAACTTTCAGTGGTGTAACAGTTTAGGTAGAGCTACTAAATACCTACAGTTCTGCCTCTAAGACCTTAAGTGTTGGACGTCTTTTTATTTTTGTGTTAGATAAACATTTATTTGTTCGTTAAATAGTAGAAATGAACGAAAACATCTAAAACGAATCTATCTGGACGTGATTATTTTCGCTCATTTTCCAATAAAATTTAAGTTAAACCTCTAAAACGTAAATATGAATTAGCGTGAGTCTTAATTAGTATCTTCATAGTCATCATAATTAGATTACGTAGTATATATTTTTGTGCTTATAGGTTGCTACCGTATTCTTTTTTTATCAAGTCACATGTTACCTACAGGTGAACTTGCCATTGACCCCTTGTGGCCTTGCCATTGTTAGCCTCGGCCAATGAGGCCACAGGCTCACATTTGACTCCAAAATATACCCCAATTACTACAAGACCCTAATTTTCAAATTGAAAATGGCGTCTTGTTCTAAACAATGGCTCAAGTGGAAAGGCCATCGCGCCCCGCTCCGGCATTGTTTTAGAAACAATAAAACTGCGTACTGCCATCATGAAACGTCAAATCTACCGCGAATTCCACCCTGCGGCATTCCAAATATGAAATTCCCGCGTAAAAATGGCGGTGAAGGTAATTTTTACAAATGGCTGCCGAGCGGGGAGCGTCAGGTGGTCTATAAGCACACACGTAGGGTTGCAACACATACAACACGCGGCGTTACTCAAACACACGGGATCAAAAAGCTACTTCGCATTACCCTACCTTCGCTGTTCCAGCCACGATTTTTCACGTCGTAAGTCCCAATAAACTCGCGCCAAACGGGCACAGGAATTAAGTAATTCGAGCCCTCAAACTTATATCTTTATCAACCTCTAATTTGCGTTAACAATTTTCTAAGCGTCACGTCTCTAAGCGAATTCTCTATGATTCTCGGATCGGAAGATCTTAGGTACGAGATTGGGTTGGGTAAATTGTGTTCTATTTGCGGAAGTGGAGAGTCTAGTTTCCGATAGCTAATAGATGTGCGTATGACGAGTGAAGGTCGGGCGGCGGGTGACGGCTGCCGTTTGGCGGATTCATTACTGAGACAAAGAGGGTGTGGAGGGGCCTGACTCGTACTAACTGGGTAGTATTCTGTGTCACCCCTCGCGCCGCCAGCCACTTTCCTAAATCATGGCAAATGTATTGTTGGTGTTGTTGACTGGAGCCAGCGCCGGGAGCCAGAAACATACAGATATTGATTAGTTCGGATAACGAACGCCCGTGATTAACGAAGGACAAAGACTTGCGCTTAGAGACGACTTTATTAGGAGAGTTCGAGGAAGAACGTGGATTAGATAACGTCACTTTTTACGTTAACTATGGGTAGATAAATAAAACGCACAGTTAGAGATGATAAATTAGAAAATCAGTCACCAACTTACCAAATATCTGAATTAATGTCGACTTCTACATAGTCAACTCTAATACGACTAGTCTAATACTATTTAAAATGGCACACACTATTATGACATATTAAACTCTGTTACTTAATAAATAACTTAACATTAGTAATAAGTGTAGTTATGTAACTCACCGGAGAGGTGCGGCTGCGAGGTCGGGGAGTACGGCGACTTGATCTGCGGGAACCCTGCGAACAATTAACTTAGTTTAACTTAATTTAACTTAATTAAGCAACAAACACCGCCCGCCCAGGAATTCCAATTTAAAACTGCCCGGCGCAGATTCACTTACTAATTTACTTTCATCGGAGTCAGCGTTTTGTAATGGTTTTGCTTTTCCGCGGGGAAGGCACTTCTAGCTGGAGGAGTTATGAGATGAGATCTCTGGGGTAAAAGGAGGGACCTACTTATTTAATTACGAATTCACAATTTCAAAGTAGGTAAATCAGGTAAAGGCTAAGGTAAACTATTGACTACGGGCTTTTGCTGAAACAGCAAAGATTGTTTAATATCAGGCATATTTAATAAAAAAATTTAATTTTTCCAATAATATAGGTAAGTATAAAAATCTTTTATATCAATGATTAAATAAACAATTTCATGTTATTTTTAAACGTCATTTGACCGTACAATCAAAATCATGGTCTAACTTATTTAGAAGAATTTGAATCGAAAAAATCTACAACAAAAATCCCATAACAGCAATAAGCTATTAGATTACGGCAAAAACAAAACAACTAAATCGCACAATCGATGTAATCGAATACAAATCACGAGGAATTTGGCCATCCTGGCCATCCAATACAAAAAAGGTTTGTAAAACTGGTGAGAAACAATAGAAGATCCATTCAATGGACTACTTAGTTCTAAAACTAAAAATCTGCTTACTTCTGATTAAATTTAACTAAGTTGATATGCCTATACCTGAATATTCCTAGCAAATAAAAAATGAAAAGAAAAATCTCCCGAATATAAAACTTTTACGAAACGCTAAAAACAAATATGAAATATTTTTTCAGTCATATCAATCATAGCGATCAAGTTAAACGCAGCTGTTTGCATAAAAATCATCTAAGTATGTACTTATTTCATTCAAAATGGTCACAGCTGTAATGGTCATACAACCAAGATGTTCTATTTTTTGTGCCATAATTGTTCATACTTTATACATAAACGTTTATCTGAAGTGCTTTTCACCAAATAGCTACATAACAAAGTATATGTACAATAATGTCCCAACTTTTCAAGACACCTAATGCACATAACAGAACCATCATTACAAAGTCCGATTCACACTAACAACTTTCCAGCCATAGAAAGAGAAGCATAAAGACTTCCTCAATTATCTGACAAGATAAATAAAGCAGCCATGCATGAAACCTGCATTGTTGCATTTGACTACATCCTGGGGTATTACTACCACGTATCGTAGGTATACCTATAGCATTCCATATTTTTATAATACATATGTAATTACATACTCTATGTGAAGGGGTTTATTAGGCACCAAGTATTTTTAAATCTTTACAAAGAAAGGGTGTTATTTATCATGTCTTTGTATCCTTTATATAGCTTTTTAGTATATGTATCTGTCTGTAGCTTTCTAGGTTTTTAAATAATTATCAATGTAATGTTTAATTTACTGAAATATACTATCATGTGTTTATATTATGAGGTAACAGGTTTACTGTGGTTTTGCATTCAGCTCTGAACTATTCTGTGATGCATATTAAAGTGCACTGAATGGAAACACAATGGTGAAAAATGCAATGCATTTTTCATTGTGTAAAGTGAAAATGCTTAACTAAACTGTTTATTGAAGTTGATGTAGGTCAGTTACATACACACATTAAGTAAATACGTCATATATGCATAAAAATATGTTTGTACCTGTTTAATTTGTAATTTTAAAAAACATTGATTCACTTGTTGTGGAAAATGAACTCGGTATGAGATAACATTAAACTATTGACACAAGTCTGCAAACTATTACATTTCTTGACATGATCGTGAGGTAACTTTAAAAACTACTCTGATATCTTTAGCATTCTTGCCTATAGTAAAAGGTAATAATTCTCAACAGGCATGAAATCAGTAGGTACAGCTGCCTAAAAAAACGTTGGTACGTGCGTGGGCCCAACATTCCGCCCATACTCGCACATACAGCGTGTAAAAAACAAGTACAGTGCAGGACACTGGGCATAGCCGGTCAAATAAAATTATTTGAAAGTTGTACACACTTATAAATTTGCAATTGTTTCACATATCTTATTAGATCATGTATCGTTCACTCTTGCTGCCCGGTAGCTATACCAACACGTCGTCTCACTTTCCTAGCCAAACTTGTACACCCTAGAATGAAATCTGACTCCCCTAATTGCGTTATAATAACTACAATGAAGCTATTGTGCGCAGTGATTGAAACGTGCGCGTGCGGCAACGATCATCCTCATACTAGCGTTGCGATTGAAGCCTCGCCTCGGACGATCTCCGCGCCAAAGCTTGCTTCTGTTATCTATCGGCTAGTCGGACGAGTTTATGCAACAATGAGCCAAGATACAATTATTAAATTTCTCATAATATTTTTCCGCCCAATAGTTGTCTCAAAAACCTTGCCTATACGATGCAGTCTATTAATCATAAAACTAATCTTAAGTCTTTCATGTACACAGGTACTCCTGTGTCAGTACTTACTTAACTATAGCAGATAATCACCAATGAATAACATTGATCTAATAGACTGCATTGATGAGGCCTGTTTCATAGACAACTACAAAATTGATTCAGCGGAAAATTGTATTAAGTCACTTGGCGACCCCTCTAAACAAATAACTATTATTGCGCAAAACATAAGGAGTGTACGCAAAAATTTGGATAAATTTAGAATATTTCTAACAAGGTTAAACTTTCTACCGGATGTGATAATATTAATAGAATCTAGGATAGACGATAGTTTCATGGAAATTAAATTGCCAGGCTATGATTGCCACTTCTCTACGGTTTTGAGAAACCAAAACGATGGTCTGGTTGTTTATTCTAAAATCGGCTTAGACTTTGAAGTTAGTGAACCAAATTTTAGGATGCTAATTGTCTAATTCTTAAATTCCGGAACGAGCTTACTATTATTGCCCTGTACCGTAGTCCTTCCTATGACAAAACAGATGTTTTTATAAAATCTTTAGAGCGCACTATAATATCAACATCCAGCGATTCCTGTATAATTACCGGTGATATAAACATTGATATCAAGCCCACCTCATCTGATAATAAGCGACATTCGTACCTAGAACTAACAGCGCACTACGGTTTTATTCCTGGGCACGTGACAATTACTCGTGAAATATCCCGTACATGCTTGGACCACTCCCTGATTCGAACCAAAACCAACTCTCGAGTCATTATATGCGACACAGACGTCTCTGATCACTTTGGAGTGATTAAAGGAGTCAATAGAAATAGTCCACAATTGGCTACCAAACCTAAGACTATTACTTCTATTGACTACAACAAAGTATCGACCACACTATCTGAACTTAACTGGGACCGCTTTTTTAATGAACCCGATGTTAACTGTGCTACTGAACTTCTCATCAGTGAAATTGTTGCCGCGACTAGAAAACATACTACCCACAAAAAACTGCGAAGTTCAGACGTTATCCTAAGACCATGGATGACTCAGTCACTACTAAAACGTGCGAGATACAAAGACCAGCTCCACACACAAGCTCGTAAATATCCTAACAACCCGATTCTCCAGAAACAATTTACCGATTATCGTAATAAATATAATCTTCTACTCCAGATTCAAAAAAACAACTACGACTCAAAACAGATTAGTTGCAATAAAAATAATGCTAAAAAGCTTTGGTCTACAGTCAGAGATATTTGCAACATCAAATCATCTAAGTCAGACTCGTCTGTTCTTCTGAATAGCAATTCTTCTGAACTGGACTCGCTCAATTCAGTTAATAACTTTTTCGCAACAATTGGCAGCGACCTTTCGAACATTACCTTGACTAAGCTTAACAAATCTGAACAGCAGTTAGCTGACCAAATAAATTTTAATAATTCTCCATGCCACTCATTCTTCATTGCCCCTACAGACCCCCTTGAAATTCATAAAATAATATCGAACCTTAAATCTGATTCAGCTCCTGGTTGTGATTCAATTAGTAATAAAGTTCTTAAAAGTGCTAGCCTTGTTCTTGCTCCACTTATTGCCCACTTATGCAACCTTAGTATTGAACAAGGAGTTGTGCCTAAAACATTTAAAATAGCAGATGTGACCCCTGTATTTAAATCGGGATCACAAACAGTAATCTCTAACTTTCGCCCAATTTCCCTCCTACCCTCATTATCAAAAATATTGGAAAAAGTTGTCAACAGACGTCTCTCGGCATACCTAGAATCTAACTGTCTCCTATCTGCAAACCAATATGGATTCAGAAGGTCAAAGTCAACTGAAGACGCTGTTACAGCCCTTGTCGATAAAGTTAGTTCTGAACTCGATTCATTAAAAGTGGTGTTAGGAGTTTTTCTAGATTTGGCCAAGGCCTTCGATACGGTATCCTGGCCAATACTGCTAAGAAAACTGTTTCTTCTAGGCGTGCGTGGTACGGCCTTAGATTGGTTTCAATCATATCTTAGTGATAGAAAACAAAGAGTTCGGATTTCCGAACAATCCAGCGATTTCAACTCCATGTCCTTCGGTGTACCTCAAGGTAGTGTGCTCGGTCCTACCCTCTTTCTGGCTTATATTAATGACCTTTGTCAGCTAGATATTCCTTTCGCAACTACCCTCACTTTCGCCGACGATACGGCAATCATTTTCTGCTCTAATAGCTGGAACGAGGTTGTTGACGTGGCGCACCAAGGTATGACACTAGTAACAAACTGGCTTCAAAATAATCTGCTGACACTAAACGCTAGCAAAACAAAATATATCACCTTCCAAACTACTCAACGCTGTCAGCCAAAAGGTATTAAACTTAAGCTTCATTCTTGTTGTCCCCTTGCAAACCAGGAATGTGAATGCCCTACTCTCGAAAGAGTGAACTCAATAAAATATTTGGGCATAGTTATAGATTGCAACTTGTCTTTCGAAAAACATACACAAGTATTGAAAGGGCGGCTCAGAAAGATGCTGCACATATTCAAACGTCTTGGTGCAGTAGCGGACGCCATGACTCTGAGGACAGTATACCTCTCCCTTTGTCAATCCATACTGACGTACTGCATTACCTGCTGGGGATCTGTGGTTAAAACCCGCTTAAAAAAGGTAGAGATTGCCCAGAGGGCAATACTAAAAGCAGCGTATAAAAAACCGTTCAGATACCCCACACAAAAACTGTACCAAGAAACCAATTACTTGACAGTAAGACAGCTTTATATTTTAGCCACGGCTCTTCGGTTTCATCGAAATGCCGCTACGACGGCTAAGACATCCAATAAATCATCGAGAAGAAACGCCTGGCGAGTTCCCAAAACCCGTACATGTCTCGCCCAGCGAAGTTTTGCCTATAAAGGCCCACACCTGTATCAAAAATTGGACAAAGTCTTAAACCTACTGAACACTTCCCGGTTTGTCTGCAAGAAGAAAATAATCTCGTGGTTAAGCATGCGCAACTACGATGAGGCAGAATTTTTTTATAAAACTTGACAATAGGGGACCTGCTTCTGTGCCTGTGACGGTGGACCTTAATTGGTCGTTCTCTTCCGTCAATGGCACTTTATGCAGGTCCCTATCTCAATATTTCAATTTATCTACAAATAAAATAGGAATTCTATTCCCGAAGTCTAAATACTATCTTGGTAACTGGAGGAAATAATGATTTCTAATCCTATGTACATATATATGTATGTACACACATATGTATAAAAAAAAAAAAAAAAAAAAAAAAAAAAATTCACAATTAACAACAAGATATCACCAATTAATCACCCACTCTCAAAAAAAAAAAAAAAACTTTACGACACTAAAACTGGAGTGAGGCTATCTTGCATAACTCCGTCCAACAAGTTCTTGCTCTAATCGTCTGTGCGAGAGTGACAGGTATATACATATACCCGTAATAGCCAATCCAAGCACACTCGACGCGATGGTCGTGTTTACACCTTTGCACTACACAACACATACACACACACACACACACTAACTACACTAACACATACACTCACACACTCCTTCTCCTAAATACTTCTTTATTCTTAATTATATCTTAATTATCTTATTATCATATATATTATATTGAATTGTATACATATATGTAAATAATATTAATACTTCTACAAATGTCCCGGTATATTTATCTCTTTTATCTTTCTATCTTGTATCTGTAAATACTGATGGACGAGCAAATTTCCCCCGACACAGGGTGACCTAGTGGGGGAAATATAGTACTTATAATTTGTGAGCTAATGTTTATTACTAAGTAATATATAAGCAATATAGTTGTAACCAATAGTGTGCAAAAATAAACGATTATTATTATTATCTATTTTATTATAAGTATTAGTTTGTAAGTTGTTTTTGTGTCTATTACTATAAGGTACAAAATCAGTGTTGCCTCTTAATAAATAAATAACAGTGAGTTTGTAATTAAGTTCTTAGTTACAAACTCACTGTTATTTATTTATTAAGAGGCAACACTGATTTTGTACCTTATAGTTGCCCGATGTTAGGTAGTACTTGGTATTATATAGCGACAACCTTGTGGCACTAGTTAATTTTTAGGTTTTTTTTGTAACAACAATACAGTGTTCATATCCCACCTAATGTCAAACATTGCTGCAGCTAATGTTGTAACATCGCTAATCTAGAAGTTCTTTATTCAAATTTTCATAACTCTAAAGTACCTATTTAATTTCTATGATCCAAATAAATTACTGAATAATATTTTAAAGCAAGCTAAATATTCAAAGCAATATTTCGCTGTAAACTACTAGGTAGGTACTTAGTGCAGGGGCCCTAAACTTTGGCAGCGAGTGTATATCTTAACAAAAGCGGCATCACATTACCCGCACTCCTCGGCTTAAGTTAACAATAAGTACAATAAGAGAGAGGATTACATACTTACTACACACTTAGCTTGTGTCACCGCCACTTAACAACTTAACTCTATTGACAGTTTTTGAAGATGCTTTTGTTTTAGATGATGTTAAGTGTGTTAAGTTTATTAAGTAGATCAAGTAGTGTCGTGCGTAATTTTTTCACTACATCACTATACTCAGCCCAAAAAATGTTAGTGATTTTTATGTCTAAATTTTATTTTAGATTTAAGTCTCATCTCTACACCATTTTTGTAATACTTTCTTAATACACCAGTCAAACCACATAAGAAGTCATTATATAAAATAGCAATTACATACAAATCACATTCAAATAGCGCATTGTTCAAATACGATTATAATATTTATTAATTGACTCAACCTATTACCCACCAAACATTTATCTAACAATAGACTGGCTTATACAACGGTCTTCTTTCAATTCGTATCGAATTCCATCATTAATTGATAGAGCAACAGATTTAATTGTGTTCCCCGTGCACCGTCAAACCTACGTCAAGCCTGCCGTCAAACTGACGTCACGCCAGCCGTCAAGTCGACGTCAATAATGCTGTAACGAGGCTGAAGATAATAGACTAATGAGTCAAGGATTGCATGTCTGTCAACAACGGTCAAGATGTCGGGTTAATGATTGAGGTAATTTTTTGGAGTGTTTTTATTGTATTGTGCTGTTGAATGTTCAATTTGGAACCGTTAGGAATCTTATTGCATCATTTTGTAAATTGGTATGTTTTTATTGGACCGCAATCTATATTATCCATGTTTAAGTGTACAAAAAAACTCATATACTATGAATAAATAACGCTGAAACATAGCGAAGACGCACACCTTATTAGTTAATTATTCTCCCGAGCAAGTAACCTATTAACCGTTAACCCGTGTCCGGATTCATTAGCGTGTCGCGGCGGCCATCTTGTTGTAAACGTCACATTTGAATTCAGAACACGTCCGCGTCCACTTGTGGCGCTGTTGTCTCACGCATCGACGCGCGAACCTCTCACCTCGGTGTGCGCTCACCCTTATTTTAAATATTTTAAAATTAGAATCACTTAGGTGCTTTCGTCATTTTTTAATTAAAATAGTGCCACATTTTTATTTTTCTAGCTGAAATAAATATTAACGATGAACATAGGTAGTTACTAAACTTCAAGACTATAAAATTGGTAGCTAAGAGAAAAACATTTTGCCTTGCGGCCTAGCATATTATACTTCTTTCATAGCAAGCTAAAGAGGCTCACTTATTATACAATCAATTACTACCAATTCATTTACATAACAATATTGACGCATAACTTTAAAATACTCAATAAACTTCATAATAAAATTGATAGACCCGATTGCTCAGCAACTCTAACACCCACTAAAATTAATAAACCGTTCACCCACTTATCCGCCGTAATCCCCTATTGTCCGGCCCCTGGTATTAATATCCAATAGACGCGCTTCTAATTGCACCGACTGAACTTGTAATCCTGCAAGAATGCGACGGGTCCCAGCGGCACGCAGCCGCCAGTGTACGCGGACCTTTAAATGCTAGTTGAGTGAAACTGCAAGAATATTGTTTTCTTTTATCCATTCATATTCCATTATTTTCGGGCATTTGAAAACTCTGACACCAGAGTTGACCGATCTCATACAAACTTGCTTTTTAAAGTTATTTTCGTAAAGCCATGTTAAACAAATTGGTAACTACGATAAGAGATAATAGTCTTTGTGATTGTCTATCGCAGTCGTAGAAACACGCAATGTTTTCAGTTTCGAAAATAAAATCAAGTGTATCTTAAGAACTTTATTATTATTATGGAGTTTGCACATTTTGCACTATCCAGATAATATCTCGACGCTATTTATTCAGCACTTAAGAATTGATAAACATATTACCTATACTCGTAAAAAACAGACACTAAGCAATGTCTAGATCCCACACGTTGGTAAACTATCATCACTATACATATAACTCATCCCTCAAGGGAGGTCAGGGTAAAATGGCACTCTGTAATGCGGCGCGCTATTTCAATAACCGGCGCTGTTGGCTAATCCAACACACCCGCGTCTCCTCGCTGCAAATATGTTGGTATGTTGGTCTCAGTGATAAATGCAGATGCATTCCTATGCAGATCAGGACTTAATTCACTTTTGCTTTAAATTGGAAAATAGATTTTTTATTTTGTAATTGATAAGATTCTATTCTTGTAAGATGAAATCGATGTTAGATTTAGGTTAATATTTTTTAATAGTGAACATCAAAAGAAGCTTACATTCAGCAGTAGGCAGTTATAGGATGAGAGATGAAAGGCTGATGATGATGATAATGTTTTTAGCAGGCATTTATAGGATCTGAAATTTGAAATTCATACAAACATTTTCTTTTGAAAGCTCAAAAGTTTTTTTTATGCTTAAAACTGTAACCGATAACAAGTAGCAGCTCATCTTACTAGGAACTAGGTTATCAGATATGCGTTAAATTAAATATAATTGTGAATATTTACCTAATATATAAATAGTTTTTAGAAAAATCACTTACCTACCTACTCACTTCTCAAAAATTCATAATTCCTTTTCAATTTTGTACAAGTCACACTTTGAAAAAGGTTCCGACAGAAAAAAAACTCTATTCGGTAGCCCGAAACAACAAATAGGATTCTGCGAATCAATCCTATGAAAACTTGTCAAAAAGGTCCATGTAATTATACTCTCAAAGTGCAGTGCTACATGGGTGTAAAATAAACAATTTTTGATCAGTTTCTCTCAAATTTATTTTAATTTCTGTTTAAATGCATTTTGGTAAGCCTTTGAGAATGGTTTTAAAAATAACATTTATTTATGATATATATATTTCGCAGAATAGCACCAACAAGGATATAATATAATTAAGCGTGTAAATAATGTGTCAATCAGACCAAAAGAATGATTATGTGAAAGTAAATAATCTCACAATTACACAGTAGACAAAGCCTAATGAATGCCGTACTATGTTCTCTCTCTCTCTTGAGTCGTATTCCTCATGCCTGAGGGTCGTGACTCCTCCACAGAATGAATCCGTTAGGGGAGTTTTCTAGTACTATGTTAGATCAGTCACCAGATTTGGCCAATCAAAAAGGAATCCGTTGACAGATCAATGAAGGAATCTGTTGACAAAGAGCTACAATACCACAATAGATGGCACAAAAGACTGTCTCACCTTCGGACCGGAATAAACCTTAGAATAAGTAGGTGGCAGAGCAATCGAAGTCTACCATGATTACTTCGTAATTGTCTTACCCTATAAAAAGTATCTGTAAATTCGTCCGAAAAAAATCTGACTGAGTGGCGTGCCTTGGGAGAAAGCTTTTTTTTCTTTTTTTTTAGTTCAGATGTAAACGACTGTATGTTGATGATGATGATGGTAAAACTAGTATATACAAATATAATACTATCTACGTAAGTATATGCATAGATAAATAACCTTAAAAACATAAAAAGGGCGGTGTACAGTAAGGTACACAATATATTTAATAAAGCAATACAATAGGGAAAAAAACTTTCTAATCAAACGAAAATAGGTAGCAAAATATGAGAAATTCGTTGGTTACATGACTAACTATATTATGTAAGTGAGTCAACCTTGTAGCATGATTGCATGCTCCGTATTACGTTGTTGTCACTACGTCTATCCGGTCATAGTAAGTAGAGGCGGCCCCAGTGTCACAATATTATGGGAATCGCTAATCTATGGGTGGGGTCGCAGGCAGTGGAGCTCAAACATGAGCCTATTTCTTGTCGGTAATAATGCAATAAATCGAAATTGTCCACACACAAATCAACCAATCACAATCACTTCACACTTCATATGTAGCATAATTAGTTTTTAGTCAGTATCACTAACTTGCTGTATTCTTTGTATGTTCAGGCAAAAACTTGTAAATTTTCATATCTGTTAAATCATGAAACGGTTATATTTAATTAGTTACCGAAAGTTTAAAAAAGTTTTTGTTTATTTTCTTAGAACTTTCTGATATTACAAGACAATGTACAACAAAAATGTCTGATGTATTATTTAAAAAAAAAAAGATTTTCCCTCATCATACAAAAATGGTAATACTTTTTTGTTCTTACAAAGGTTTACACGAATAAACTAAAAATACACATTGTACATAGTATAGCGCATAATGTCTCCAAAGTTGAGAACCACTGTCCTAATGGATGTTTTTCACTAAGCGCCCACTTAACAAAGGGTTACAGGGTTGGTACATTACCCGACAAATTGCTACTTCTCCTTTGTTAATCCACATTATGTTTACTCTAATTCGACACCCCTAGCAACGTAATGTGTGTTATTAAGTTTGGGAGTTAATTGTATTCAATAGTTATGTTAATAAAAGGTGTGGAAAGGAAATGGAAATTCATACATATGTAAAACAAGTATATGTATGTATTTTCATTTTATTTCATAGTATTATGTAACCTGTGCCCACATAGGAATAGGATTGTAAATCACCAAATCAATGTGTCATCCGTGGATGGACATGGGAACCCATCACGATGTATCTGCTCAAGAATCCTCTGGAATGAGCAACACAAAGAAAAAGTAATACATCATGTTTATTTTTAATAAGATACATACGTATTGTGTAATTTTAATATTAAAACTTTCGTGAAACGCGTAAACAACTTACGCGATTTACACGTGAGTGAAAACCGTTTAGTTAATGTATTGTGTAATGTATAAATAACCGGACAAACTGCAACCTAACCTACATCTGTGAGTAAATACCACAAAGGAACCTACTTTGCAATTACTGCCAGCCAGTGTCAGCTCTAAAATTATGTCCTAGCACAGATTCTTATTAGATTTTCTTGTACAAAACTGTTCTTATGAGTTTTTAATTTAAAGTTCTTGGTACCCACCTGAGCATCAATCATTATCTCAACCTCACAAAGCCGTATTGAAATCCTTAACGCTTTCATTAATTGAGGATGTTTTTATCTAGATTTTATTAATAAAAGAGCTCAATGGATCATTTATCGGCCCATTGGAGCCTCGGAAGCTCTCTTTACCAGAATCTTTGGCCCAAATTCAATTTCTTGCATCACTTCAAAATTATACTTTGACTCTATTGAATTAAGAACTCAATTAGTTTGCGGAGAGGTTGCAGAAATAATGAAATGATTGTGCAAGGGAATTAGTACCTTGTTTAGTAGGCAGTTTGGTGTTGTTTCCAGTGGCTGGTGGCGGGAGACTGCCGCAGGCGGCGAAAGCTGTAGTGATGCGAATTGAAAACGCTACTTTATATTTTTGCTAATTAGTTAGTGAGTGGCGAGTTGTTGAGATTTTGGCAGCATTTTAATTTTCGGCCACTTCTCGTGATATAGTGTCCCGCGCTGTTACTTGCTTTTGTTATGTATTAAAACTCATGAAACATAGTTCATAACTCATCTAATTGAAGTAAATTTAATGCGTGAATTTATTTCCGATCATACATTAGAATTCACGTATTTACAAACAGGTAACACAGGTTTGCGTTTCAATTCTAATATGAATCTACTAGAAGACTAGGAAAATATACTTATTTATTTCGATACTCATGTATTTAATGACTCAATCTCTTATAGATAAACACTATATCACATTAAAACTGGGCACCAACCACCTAATTAGCTAAACTGATTAGCCGCAGCTAACTAAGCATCCACATCACTAGCCGGGAGGGTCGAGCGAACTTAATGGCAGGCAGTTAGGGCCCTTTGTAGGACGTGTGAAGAACCACTAGCGAACACCTCTGAACCACCACCGCCACTGCACCAAGACCTCCCGCTCCCCGAGCAACTACTGTCCTGGCAGAACATATCTGGAACCTACCTTCAAAACGAGAGCTCTACTCAATCTGGTCAGCTTTCAATAGTTTAGCAAAACCAATGAAATAAGAACCTAACTTCGATTGATAGTGTGGGATATAACAGGTCTAGGTGGAATGGTAGCTCGGTGCAAAACTGGATGGTTCGAGTGAACCCGCGGGCGGATGCCAGTGTGGGGTTGTTTTACACTCGATGCGAGCGTATGTTGTCGGATTGATATTGGGATGCTAAGATTGATTAGTTTGCGAAATAACTTTACTTTTTTAGTAATTAAAATAAAAATGTAATATTCATATTAGTCTGTTACTGACTGCGGTACATAATTTAAGGCCAAACTTTTAGTCAATCTTCACTTTTTATCGGTATAAGTTAGTTCTATGATTAGTTTAACTAGAAAGAGTTCCTACGTCATTGCATTGCACTGTCATTGGTTCAAAACTGTGATGTGAAAACCACATTATGCGTTATAATTTTGCCATGACAAGTTTCTAGTAAATATCGTATCTTATACCTTTAGTTTTAGAGTCTTATCACTTTATTTGAACAAATATTTGAAATGTGAATGCCCTAATAGATGCCACTCATATACAGACCTGTTTGTCTCTTTCTTGAAAGGTAATTTAACCAATAGCCTGCTTATGATTATTTTTACTTGGGATTGGTTTGCGTTTGAATACAGCCTGCCTGTTGTTAATTTAACTCAACATATCTAAGTCTATATACAACAGACAGATGAGTACAAAAATAGGTTTCACTCATCTACCAAGGACGGAGGGTGATAGCTCCAGAAAAACGATAAAAAAACCAATTGGCATTCGTCTCGGCGAGCTTTGACGTCCTCATAAACAGCGAGTTTGTTCATATCTGTACAAACATTTATAGTCTCTGACACAAACAAAATAACCCAAAGGACTTTCAATCTTATAGTCTACAAAATAAGGGTGATAATGCTAGGTGGAAAGAATGGAAAGAAAGGAAGGCTAACATTGTTGTAGGATCTAGGTCTTCAAGCTCAGACTTGTGATGTATTTTGTTGCTAATTCGATTTGCTTACGTACCTACTGAAACTTGTTTTTGGACAGCTCAGCTTAAAAGATTTATCGAAAAACCAATTATATCACAAACAATGCTTAAGATTAAACAAAGTCCAGTTAGTAAGATAGTTCATAAACCATGTTAAACATCGCCAGATAGTTTTCTCGACATAAGCGTTCGCCACTTTCATTATATTTGATTCAGATAATCTTAGCTTTGTAAGACAATTTAGGTCAGTAGTAGTAAATTTTTAGTATTCCAAACTAATAAAAAAATATACATTCTACAAAATAGATAAATTAAAAATATATATACTTGAAACTACCTACTTACAGTAGACCGGTAATTGCCGCCTCGCATCAATTAACTGGCCATTGAGCGTCGATGCCATTCATTACCTATCTGCAGGCTGAGGGATGAGACACTCACCGATTTATAAGCACATTGAATATTTTAAACACTAGAGCTCGCTACTATTGTATGACTAGTAAGGCACTAGTTTTGATCATTACACTCTTATCTGTACGGTAACTAACCACGTTTCACTCATGCACCTAATTAAGGGTGATGATGATAACAGTGAATGAAACAGTGAATGAAAGTGAGTGATGAAACAGCTTGTACTGATCTTTTTGTTTATTATTAACAGACTTCCAAAAAAGGAGGTTATCAAGTCTTCTGTTGTCTTCTTATGTTATCAACCGATTTTAAAAAATTCTTTTTTTATTCGATGAGGATAGTTTCCGAGATGGTCCCATAAAAATTGTTTTTCATTCGGTTTACTTACAGTACCTTTTGAGAAAAAAACCAATAAACCAACAAATTGATAAAGTTTATGCAAACAAATTTTACCCATATTTCCAAAACTACTAGTCGGATTTTGATACGGTTTTCTGTGATGTGTTAAGGTTTAATGAGTGCATATTTTTAGCTATGTATTACGATGACAACTCACCAGGGGGCGCTGCTGTATACACTGTATCTTCTGAATTATCAGCCCGATTTTGATGCGGTTTTCTCTGATAGGCTTAGATTTGTTTAGCAAGTGAATTTATGTAGTAGTTTTTTTTATAGACTTAGAATTGTTCAGTAACGTTATAGTAGAGTTGAAGTCGGCTTTTGCTTTTGATTAAAATAATAATTTCATCTCACATCGTTGTACATAAATCAAATATTTCAAAAGCAATCTCTTCTTCAGAGTTGATAATAGGTATAAACATATAAATTTTCTAGTATATTACAACTTTAAAATTATATTCTGTTTATAAAATTTAAAACCCCATGTTAAATGAATCGTAAATTTCCTCAAAGTCTAAGCGCAACACTATTCCAAGACAAAAAGCAGTGTTACCAAAAGCTGTGGCCCGCTGATCTAAAAGCGAAGAGATCTAGCTAAGTATAGCGACATCTAGCGAGTTCTAGTGAAGTCTAGCGAGGTCTGGCAAGACAAGGCGACACCGGGGGCGATTGTCTGCGAGAGCTCATTAGGGCTACTGGATGCCGCGAATAACTTGGCGATTTTATAGAGAAGTGGGGCGATTTCCGCTGAGACGGGGGTACACCGAGCGTGGGGTAAAAGATTAATGTTGTAAAATTATAAAAATTCCACAACTTTGGATACCAGGCTTATTACGCTTTTATTGTAGAAGTACACACAGTAATACAAATAAAATACGTTCTGAAATTATTGTTAAAAGTTGAGTACCTACACGAATATTTGGTAAGATCGCGACTTTCAAATTTTTCTTCGAAATTTTAAGTTTGATGCACTTGAATTATTTATAACTCAGAGTATATTAATCAAACAAAAGCCTATTCCATGTTAAGTAATAATTCGAAGTGAAGATTTGTTTTTATTCGATCTTCAAGAACAACTTTTACTATGTAACTATAACAACTAGCTAGTTTGCTCCCAGTGTGTCCAGCCACTGACCCGATTGTGAGTGTGACAGTTTGGTTGGCAGTTAATTAACAAAGCGGCGTGCAGCCCGCGGCGCTTCCGCTGCGGCAGCACTGTGCTGCAACCTGCCGGCGCTAGGTTTACCTGGCCAGGGGAGTACTGGAAACGTGCGAGATAGCTTTGTCAGGGATGGTGGCAATAAGTGTGAACTGGCTTTAAACTATAATATCTCAGACTGTAATGAAACCATAAAATTTGAATTTTAAAGGTTAGGTACATTATTCAGTAAATTTCTACCGAGAACCTGAGTTCTTGGAAATAGGTTAACCGATATGATGACAGTGTTAGAAAAGTATTGAAATTTAATGATAATGATAAGGCTTGATAATGATCCGCTTTTTTAAGCTCAAATACCTGTGTCATAAATTTTATAGAGCGTTGACACTCTTGCCTTACAATCTTATTAAACAAATCTGACTATAGATGTAGTAAATGTACTGCAAACCTATTTTCCATTTCTTTAAACAAATGTAGCAAACTGCAAACCAGTATCACTTGAATCTCTAATTTCAACTCGAACTAATTAGGCTCTCAATTCTTAATCAGTGGCAAATTAAAATACAATTTCCACACCAACTTTAACGTCTTTAATCCTCTTTTCAAAGGCTAAACTAATAAAGTTTCTCCAAAAGACGTAATGAAATGACAATAAAGCAAGTTCTTTATTTTAAGGGTTTAATTAAAGCGAATGCCTGAGTCTGTGAGCCACTCAGAGCAATATTTAACCCACGGTGGTAATCTAACTGTGAGGTGACAGGTTCATTATTGCACTAGGTGCAGGGATGGAACCGGTAATTGGGAAGTTAATTTTGAATATTTTGTGTTACATTTTTAACTAAAATAAAAAAGGCGTACCTACATCCTACATGTGTGTGTATATATAATATATATGTATATCTGTTTTGGCCTCATGGCTTTGATACGGATTAATCAACCTATGTGTAATATTTTTTTGTCGTCCCAAAGTTATGACAATATTTTATGTGGTATATTAATATTATGTAGTGACACAATATAATTTTATTAATATGTCTCCAAAACAAGAGATAATTATGAAATCTGAGAATATATTCGCTGCATTGTTCGAGACTGAACATTCTAATAATTACGTTATTAATGACCATTGGTCATACATAAATGAAAAAGGTATTTACAAATTTCGGTAATGGCAATTTAAACTGTTACAATGCCCGGTTTCAGTCCCTGCGATGGCCCGGTCATGCGTCTGGTATTCTTACAATTAATGTAATTGAACCACCTACCCTCACTCCTGTATAAAGAAAGTAAGTTCATATAGAAAATTCTAGCAGGAGCCTGATGTGTTATTAGTTCTATGAATCGAATGGTAAACATTGTCTACAAATTAAATAGTATGATTTATTTACACATAATGAAGTCTTCAACTTCATCAACCAATTCTAGCTTTATACGAACGAAAATGTTTTTGGAATTGAGCAAACAAATATTAAAATCTGGAAACGCATACAAAACATTACCGCTCTTCTTCAAACCCGCTAAAACGTATCCCCAAATAACCTCACCAGCAAAATATCCAAACATTAGATATGTTTAACAAGCTCCGTGACGTCAGAGCGGCACTCGAAGACAAAAGCGTTCCGTTTCACGCTCGCCTCGACCCTGCACTTCACAAAAAACATTCCTTTCCACGCATTGTCCGTAAACCTGCTAAATGCTAATCCCCAAACATTCGGGGGAGGCCCCGCTCCCCGCGAGGGCGAATCTAATGGAGTTTTTTAAGAAACGTACAATAATCGTTACGAGAAGGAAATTAAGCCATCTTGGGTTAAAAAGTCCAAAAGTGGAGTGTGTGAGGGCGCGGGGGTGAAGCGGGGGTCGGAGGGGGAGGGGAGGTATAGATTTTTCGGGGTGCGTTTTGTACTGTGAGGTGGGAAAACAAGCGCTTAGAGATGGGGCCGCGGGACACTGATATGACTAGTCAATTTGTTACTGAAATATTAAATTTATTCAAATTCAATTTTTTTTTAGAATCTAAAGAAATTATGTACATACATGCACATACAAGTTACATATTAATACAAAAATAACCTTTGTAATGTTAGTAATACCTAAATGACATGGTATGTACTACATATGTATGTACTACCTGGGATTTGGTAACGAAAAGTATGGTGTATAATAATATTACAAACACTTTATTAATGTACATGAACTTTTATATAGGTACAATGATAAGTCAATAATATATATATGCAACTCTCACATTAGCAATCATATAAAAAATCCCTCTTTGTTATCTATACTTACAGATTACTTTTATAAATTTTTTAATCAGTTGTTTTGTAAACATCCACACTACTACTCTACATTTCAAATTATTAAAAGCTTTATAGCTCTAAAAATCTAGAAAAGCCATAAAAATATCCCATACACAATAATCTAGCTGCATAACTCAGCAAACACCGCACATGCCTACTCCACTACAGTATACATCACTGCCACCATAATAAATTCATTATACGCACTTACAGCGATAAAATCTACATAATAAGATGATCTTGTGATCGCGTTAAATAACTTATTGTATAAAACCTACCAATTTGTATTCTACTCGGGGGGATATTATCATAATCATAAAATCCCGAGCGAGAAAGGGACAAGAGATACGGCGCTATTATATGTTAGAAAAGGACGGCGTTGAAAGCTATTTGGCACTGAAATGTGGGGGAATGTTAGGTTTTATAGCAGTTTTCAGGGTAATGAGGTATTATTGAATATCTGAGCAAATGGGACGCGGTTGACGGGGAAACTTATAGGAATAGACTTTTGTGTCTCCTTTTTTTATTACTTATTTATAATTATTTATATTTCAACAGCTTAGTTAGGGTGGCTTGGATCTCATGACAATCATAATAAATAAATAAATAAATCACCTATACATGCAACATCGTGCATTTGGTTAAGCTCCATTAATTTATTGTGTTTTCATTTAGGACACAAAATTTTATGAATCAAGCTTATGTTTTATCTTTATTAAAAAAAAAACTCTTTTTTGGTTTTCATTGTGCCTTTTTCGATAGATCAGGATAAAATGTAAACTTGTCAACAGTACATATGTAATAAATATGCTAGTGCAATAAACAAAAGATTATACAGATATTCAACTAGATATACTTTCCTGTGATATACTCGCACGTTACGTTATCCCTGAAGTAATTTTCTATTACTACTGAATGTTAAAATTAATTGTAAGTTATTTTTACTAATTATTTACATATTTTCAGAACCTATCTTATAACTCAGTTTCTCAGTTCTCAAAGATTCAGTACTTTACAGCAAAAAATTAATCTCGCAGTGAATCTCTTGCCGAGAGGTCGAGAGTCCTCTATTATTGCTCTCCATCTGCCATACAAAAAACATCCTAAAAGACATTCGAATAAAGCTCAAATTACATAACCCCTTTGATAGTTTCGTTTTCAGGCTAATTATACGAGGAAATCAATTTTCAGGACGAATAAACTAAGCTTTAAGTGACAGTAATAAGGTTTATTTTTGATCGGATGTAACATGTAATTCCTAGGTGAACTGAACTAAATATTGTTTGTGAATTTGTAACTTTACTTTAAAAGATTTTTTCTGCAATCTAGTAGGTAGTTTTGGCCATAATTATTTTTTGGGAGTCATTCATTTATATTTAAAAGTAGTTTTGTGTTTTAATTTCTTGAGTTATGTTAACTGAAACCCCAAAACAATTAATTAACAAGCAATCAAGCAGTTGTTACTTTTATTAAGTGTTCCCTTTTAATCAATATTTCCCAGTTAGTTTCTAAGTAACAAAACTATTCATAGCTTTAAAATAATAGTTATCAAGCCCCTTTAAGACAGTTAAATTTTAAATAGAATAGTCTTAAATCTAATAAATCAGCAAGCAGAAGCTAGCACAAAATATTTTAATTAAATGTCAAAATTCCGAGCAAACCCCCTCGGCAGCGCTAGTGCAGTGAAACTAGCTATTACCCGCGGCTTTGTGTGGAGGTGTCGGGCCGTGCTCACTCTTCACACCCTCACACTAACACTCACACCTACCATAATCAACCTTAACACACTATTAATAAAGTCCTAATTTGCCTATAACAAACCTTATAAGTTTTCTATTTTCATAACAGGAAAATTTTATGGGAAAATCAAATTAATACAGGTACAAATAAGGACCAAAATCTAATGGAGCGGGAAATAGTTACGTTTGTAAATTGATGTAAATATTGTTGTGGCATGAACTAGGCACGTCTAATAATAACTACCAACGTCATGTAGCATAAACCCTTCTAAGTATATAATATGAAGGTGTTTTATATAACCACATGAGTCAAAGTCTTTATGTTATGAAAGAAAAACTGATGAAAGTTCTGTTAACAATCAATTTAATTTATTTATTAATATTGTATTAAAAGCAACAAATTATCACAAATTACACTATTTTCATAACATAAAAGTGACTCCAGCAGCCTCGTTAGAAACCTTGTTTAATTCCGTTAAGTATATTAATATTCCATCTTATCTTATTTATCACTTCAAGCTATTATAATGCGCTGCACGAGATAATATTCTCGTGGTTTTTGTCGTCAATTATCGAGATGTTTTTATATCTCTACCAGCGCTTACATTCAGTCCGACACTTATGTCGACATGGAACGTCACAATATGACATATATTTTCGTATTTGGTACGTTAGAGTATACAAGTTACTCGGCGTAATTTTGACGTCTCGTTACGAGATTAACTCGAAGTTGCGCATGGGAAGCCTGTGGTCTTCAATTTTATGGTAAAATTTCTCATAGAGATAAACTAGATTCTAGCACACGTTCAATTTATGTACCTTGGGTTAATCCGGGTTACACCGCGCAAACACCAAAACCAACACTAGTGTGAGAGTTTTCAAACCGCCCTAAGGGCCTCTGACATGGCTTAACGACTGCCGTATTATGAAAAAAGCCGAGACCTAAAATTTAACTTTTAATTTCGGTGAAAATCATTTAATAGTAATCAATATAAAAGTACCACATCCACCAATAAAGCATCATAAAATCAGCAATTCCCTTCGCATTATGAGAGTGTGAAAGTAGTGTTACAATAACACATCCAGTGGTGTTTCACTCCGACCAATGAGTGTAGTGGGTGATTCACACCTACACCCCAGTGGGGGCTGGCCTGAGAGACGGAGGAGAGCGAAGCGCTGGCGCTTGTGGCAGTGTTTTATTGGGGGCGAAATTTAGTTTCTTGCAAAAGACTTAATTATTTTATTTAAGTGCCTCTTTTTCATTTTATTGTAGCTAGAAGTCGTATGTTTAGTTTTTGTTAGCATATTTGATGTGCAGGTTAACTAGTAGGTAACTAGCTTATAACCTTTTAAGAGCGCTTCTAGTATGCTATAATAGAAACTCGATTAGTATCTTGGCATAATGATATCACAGTACTAAAGACATCAACGCGCTCTTGATAACTACTACCTAATATCAAACATTACATTTTTTATAAGCAGAATTTTAAAGTTTGTATAACTTTTAATTAGACTTAATAGATACATTATTGATGATTTTATCACATCTATTACTACTACTATGCAAACTAACTAATCAGAATATATGATATTTTGTGGTCCAGAAAGATGCTTACCACTGCAACCGACTAAAAAAGGGAGACTGATTTTTTATTAATTATAATGATGATGGTAATACATTTAACTGATAGAAAAAAACTCACGCTTGTTTACCCCGGAAGCAATGACACCTAAATTTATAATTTAGAAATCAACGCGTGTCCCAATCACCGCGAATTGCAAAACATGAATTACCTAATATTGAATTACTCAGTCATTTGAGTTCAGGTTAAGATACTCATACAGCACTTATTTTAACTTCTTGACAACAGAATAACTGACAGAAATACAAATGGTTTCTACGATTGTCCTCACCAGACCTACACCATACCTATATCCATATATTTCAAAAATGTATTATAATACATCCTCCGACAGTCCTCACCACATCATGATGATATGACCTGGTATGAACCCGCCAGATCTCATGCCTTGCACCACCTTGGTTCCCTCTCGGAAGGGTTGCCACGTGTGGGGGAGTACAACTCCCTGGAGATGCACAGCTTACATAGCACGTACTATGTACCCTGCTTGACACAGAGAGTATAGTACTTCTTCTTCTTCTTATCGAATGAGAGTAGCCAACTCTGGTGCTGAGAGTTTATCAAGCCGCCCTAAGAGCTTTTGACATGGCTTAACGACTGCTGTATAGTACTTACTATACACCTTGAAAACACAGATTGATGATTATGATTTTGATTACCTACTTAGATTTGTATTAACTACTTTTTTTCCTTCTTTTTGTCAAAATAACTTTCAAAAGTTCCTGTGACGGTCCTCACTAGGCCATATTTTCAGTTATAGAGTAGAATCTTATAAGAACTATACAAATATGTTCACACTAGGCCACTTTTCTTAGAGCAATTTTTAGAGGTACACCAGAATCTTATTTGACCACATACCTACGCTATCTTTATTTGTTACAATCAAATCACGGCTTTCATCTTGTAGACTCAATCAATTATCAATTAAATGAGTGTTTTACTACTGCTATATCTAGACACCAAGTAGAATTTTATAACGTCAATGGTATGTATTTCAAAGTAAAACGAAAAAAACAATATTCAAGAAATAAAGGCATTTATTTATTTTTATAATCAAAAACTGTTAAGTACTTATATTTAACCTACTAAAACGTATATAAAAATTAAAGGCCACGTCCGTAGGAAAATAAATAAATATAGTTATCAATAGAGAAGAATAAATAAAGTTATCATACATTTTTTTTACATGATTTAGGCTCACGCCTGACTACAACTTGCCGCAACGTTATAATCTACGATCTAGCGCGCTTGCCTAGAAGAAACCGGTAAAATATAGCTAAAATCCTATAATAACCAAACAAACAGTGAAACAATAATCAATTTGGCAATTAATCAGTAAGGGCCTAACTAGGGTTCCGCTCTAATAGCCCGTGGAACCTCGACTAATTGTCTGGCCGGTCGATACGGGACCCTGCCTGACCCATCTACAGACCGACTGAATATGTGTAGATATCTATAATATACTTACACTGAGAAAAATGTCATTTTGGCATAATCTTAAAATATCGTGACGTTGGTATAAAATAGATGCGTTGTCCTAAAATATGTTGATAATATGTCAGTATTACGCTAGAATGTAAATGTGTTATGATGGAATTGAATTGTTTGGGTATATAATGCAATATTATGATACTTGTCATCGTAAAAATTTGTAATTATAAAATAACATTGTCTTCTTCAAATAATAACACAATGTAATAGAAAATGGTCCACTGTCCCATAAATTAGTATGATAATTATAAATAAGATTCTAATTTAAAAACACAATGACAGTCATCGTAATGTATATAGATTTCATAGTTTATTATGAAGAAGTATCTCTAAAAATACGATGACCTGCCTCCTAATGTACTACATTAAATGATAATGCTTTAAACTATATTTTTAAAGTAAGCATCATTTTTTAATATTACAGTCATATTATTTTACGTGAATCCGTACTCATATTTTTAGATTAAGCATCAAAGTTAAATATTATAGTCATCTTATTTTAAGTGAATCCTACTAAATTATTATTACAGTAACACATTTTATGAGTAGCATCAAATTTTGAATGATGTCCTGCAATTTAAAGGTGACGGAATTTTATTTTATCTTCTCTCTCTCTCACACACACATTCCGCTCGCGGCGCGGGCGCGCGCCATTTTACACCACTTCAGTCGGTCGGTCGTACGTACGACATAATAAAGAATTCTATCAGTGCCTGCCAATGATATTACATATACATGTATATAAACTGGTGCCCGCAGTGAAAAACGGTGAACTAATTGGTCACGTAACTAGGTATATACGACTCAGGACGTGTATGTTAAACTTTGTGAGAAAAGTGCAAAAATGGATATTCCTACACGTGATCTTTTGAAGAAGTGGAATTTGGAACGCTACATCGATCGTTTTGAAAGTAAGTTGACAAGCCTACCAAGCTAAAGTTTTATAGTTTGGGAGACATGTCAATTTTTGTACTTTATTGTGTTTTTTTTTATAATGACCGACAAATGGATGCTGTATCTGTAATCATTAAGGCGTGGCACTCCATGTGTATCTTCCGCGCAGTAGCGCCACTATAAATTTAATATTTTTGATCTTGTTCAGTTAAAATCAAAACTTCGAGTTGTGGTCAAGCGCAGACCTATTTAGTATAAATAAAAATTGGAACGAATGTGACTAGTACTAGTACCTGCATTGACTCAGAAAACATTAGCGATAACTTACTCGTCAAATTCGTTCCCAGTTTTTTTTTATTAAACTGATTACCACTTTAAAAAAAAACGATTAGTGGCGCCGCTGTGCGGACTGACATTCTTCTTTTATACTTGAATAAATGTTTAGAGTTTATAATATTCATTCATACTATGGAAATAAAAATACCATTGATTCAAATTTGTGTTTAATTTATACATACATCCCTTCTTGTATTACTAATCTAGTCATTTCCTGTTTTCTTTACTAGGTATAGTAAAGTCTTATAGATTCGTATTTGGTGTGTACCTAAAAAGTACTAAACTTTTTCCTATTTTTTCACTTGCTCCCCATTTTTGTAAGGATCAAGTAGGTATATGGTTCTTCAGTTTTTTTTAATATTGAGCTCACACCTCATAATATTTAACAATAAGGGGATCATGTAAGTCCAGTGGCGCCCTCAATAGGAGGATTGTGATTTCTAATAATCCAAACAATTTCTGTGTAATCCACCAGTGATTAGTTGTAGTCTTACTGATGGAAAATGAGTAGAACTACAACTAATCACTGGTGGATTACACAGAAATTGTTTGGATTATTAGAAATCACAATCCTCCTATTGCGAGCGACCTCCGTAAGATAATAGGTTATAACCAGAGATATGAGGAAATAGTAGGAAAAGTAAGAGGACCTAACCTCAAATACGAGGAAGTCACCGAAATATTGTAGAAATAGAAGGATATAACTGGATATGTGAGGAAGTCATCGTAAAATAGTAGGATATAACTGGACATGTGAGGTAGTCATCGTAATATAGTAGGATATAACTGGACATGTGAGGCAGTCACCGAAAAATAGTAGGCAAAATTGTATGACATAACTGGATATGTGAGGAAGTCATCGTAAAATAGTAGGAAAAATAGTAGGATATAACTGGACATGTGAGGTAGTCATCGTAAAATAGTAGGAAAAATAGTGGGACGTAACTAGATATATGATAACGTCACTGAAAAATTGTGGGAAATATTATTATATAATGTATGCTCGTCCTACTAAATCCATGGTGACACGTCATCCTAAATGCTGTTATCATCAATATCAGTATTATCATCGTTCTTTTTGGTGAATCACTATGCTCCGTCCTTGGAGTGAATTCATCATACTTTAAGCTGAATTCACCTCTTTTAAGATTGCCAGTTTTCTCAGTGTACATATGTATGTATATATTGTACGGAGGAAGATTTTAGTTTGTTGGGTTAAACGTTTTAAAAGGCAAGGAATGGTTTAAGATTGGACAAAACTTTATTTTACTAGTAATAAAAAATGATTTATAAGAAATGGCCAGTTTTTAGTATTTTCTTTTGTTTTTATCTATGACGCGGAGAGCTCTTAGTGGACTATCTCTGATGTGGAGAGCTCTTAAACCACCTTTAGGATCTCAAATACTGAATTTACTTTCCATTGTAAAATAAGAATTCTATTAGGTTTCTAAAATGTATGTATATGAGAATAAATTGAACAACGTTTTTTGTCTCTCTTATAAATCGAACAAGATGTAAACTACTTACAAGGAATTTAGAAATCCAACCATCCACAAAACATTATTATTTAAAAAAAACAAGTAATTACAAAAAAAAGTACGTAACATGTCATGTTAATATTGTTTTTCTGATTGCCCGTGATTATTATTATTTTCATTAACATAAACAACCACAATCAGTGCAAATTGAATCCCCGCCAGACAATACCTGAGTGAAATGACCACATCTTGAGACCTCACTCTCTTACCTCTATCAATCTGTCAAAATCTTATTCAAACAAACATGTCTTTGTACTCCCATTGATGGCACAAAGCACCATTCTTGAAGGTGTGAGCCTTTTCAACCCAAGTTAAGACTATAAAAGCGTCTTTGTTGGATCTTTTTGGCCTTTTTCTGGAGGTGTTGCCCTATCCGACAGGACTCGACCTTATTTTAATTTGTGATTCTAATAGGTGTGAGATAGAGGCTCTTATTGTCTTTTTTATGGACATTGTATGGGATCTTTAGGATTAAACAAATATTGATCGTGAGGAGTGTTTTGAATGTGCCTATTGTTGACTTGGATATGACAGATGTTATAGGTATTTGTTGGTTTTGAGTTTTATTCAAATTGCCTTTGATGATTAATAGTAATAGATATTATTAATTTCAAGATATATAACTTGGTTGACGCGACGCATGACCAAAATGCTGGCCTTTTTCTGGCTCAACGTATCAGCATTGCCATCCAGCGTGGTAATGCGGCCAGTATGCTGGGCACGCTGCCCTCTGGTAGTGGGCTGGAGCACTTAGATTATCTTTAGGCTTTTCTAAAGATTTTCTAAGTGCCCCTTTTTGTAGTAGTTAGAAGTAGTATGTTTAGTTTTTCTTCCCTTGTTTTTATATTTTATTATTGTAAATAAAGTTATTAGATATATAATATCTTTTTATATTACTTACTGAGGAAATTCAGTTGTATATTTGATATTCTAACTTTAAATGAGACGGTTTTTTTATAATGAGTATAAATATTACACTATTATGAAGTGCTTTCAGCGCTCTTTGATAGTTTTTGCATTAATTGGGAATAGAAAATAGGCTTTGTAAAAAAATAAAGTCTAAACCATGTCTATCCAATAGTAAATTTTAACTAACCGATTCTGCTGATTGAACTTGTAGAAGATATATATCTATATGTCTACTAATATAATCAAGTACACGTGTTTGCGTTCGTAATATCAGTAACGATTTGTGTGATACTTAAGTGATAAATTGAATAAGTTCTCGGATCTATTTCTGGCCTCTTTCTCTGGTAGGTCAATTCATTTTAACAACTATCTGAGACATGGATAGAGTAACAGTAATTTAAAACTTGCAAATGAGTAACAATAAAAAACTCAGAGCTGAGCAGAATTTTTATCATAATCATTGGATGATAAATTTTCGCCCAATCAGGTATTGTAGCAGCCATTTTGTTTTTGGAAAGTGCCAGCAGCTGTTGTGTTCTTGTTAATAATACGCGCTCTCGCATTGTGTTTAGCTTTATTCCGCTCAGCAGGCGAGCACTCTATACAATCTGTCTATCCAGATATCTAGGTTTTATTTTAGTGTTTAGATACCGTTGTAACTGGATCGCAACTTAACTATCTTATTTAATTTTGTACGGGTCAAATTAGCTTAGAATTGGCACTTAGATGCCTTAATAGTGAGGCCCGCTTGCCTCAACTTCTCCAGTACCTTCTGTAGAAGAGAAAGGTGACCTTCGAAGGTTTCATGGGTCACCACAATGTCGTCGAGATACGCAAACACGCGGTTCTCAAACTCAGGCCCGAAGAGAAGGTCCATTAGTCTCTGTTGCGTTGCTGGTGCTCCGGTTAGTCCGAACGCCATTCGCTTGAAATGGAACAGCCCTCTCCCCGGGACTGTGAACGCAGTTTTCTCGCGAGAAGCCGGGTCCAAAAAAATTTGCCAGAATGCGGAGCTCAAGTCAATTGAGGATAGGTATTTAGCGTTTTTAAGGCTGTCTAGAATCTGTGAGATATAAGGGAGGGGGTACGCATCATGCTTAGAGACCGCATTCAACTTCCTGCTATCTAAACAGAAGCGTAGCTCGCCAGATGCTTTGGGGGTCATCAAGGTCGGGTTGTTCCACTCGCTCCGACTGGGTTCGACGACATCAAGCGCAAGCATGTTATCCAACTCCCGATTCAACTCCTTTAGTTTTTCGGGAGACATTGGATAATATCTCTGCTTGATGGGTTTTGCGTCGGCCGTGTCAATTTTGTGGGTGATGAGGTGGGTTTTACCCAAGCCCACCTTCTCATAAGCTATCTCCTTGTACCCTTTGATGACTTCCTCCGCTAGACCGCGCTGTTTCTCCGTTAAGGTATCCATTGGCTGGATATAGTTAATCCCCGCAACTTGTAGCGAATCTGATGGGTACCGCCACTGCAAAGAAGTTAGGATGGAAGGTGCTAGACCAAATGCCTTCCAAAAGTCCCATCCGAATATGAAGGGATCCTTTATTTCCGGTACGACGTGAAATGTGATAACCTTAAGGGTGTTACGTAGTGTTACTGGAAGTAGAAGGGTTCCAATAATTTCTGAGGTAACACCATTAACCGACTGGATCCTATCGGCGTTCGTGCTAGGATAGAAAGTGGCGCCTAGGTTCAAGAAGGGAATATGGTGGTTATCACCTACGACGGTAATACCCGAGCCAGAATCTAGAAGACCCAGTATAGGTTGATCATAGATGTCAACTGTCAAGTAGGGTCTATCGTCAATGTCATTATTGTTACGGACCGTAGCCACCCTATGAGGGGAGTAAATTGAGAAGAAAAGCTTCAATGTTTTGAGCCAGTCCTCCCATTCCTGACTGCGGCCCGTGCTATCTAGTTTTTTGAAAAGTTATTCTTATTGCTACTAACGTCGTGAGTTTTAGTGTTCCGGCAGTTTTCGCATCCTACTGGAGTGCGAGTATTAGTTGAGCAATTTGGACAATCAGCGACAGAATACCCTTTACGACCACAACGAAAGCAAACCAAGAACCTAGGCGACGTGCAGGTCTTAAGGGAATGACTAGCAACACGACAACGTGGACAGAACGTTTTGTTCGACTGCGCCGAAGGGACCGTAACAGCAGCTACCTGTAAAGAGCGTCCTCTGTAAGCGAGGTCTACCGCTAGCGTCTGCTGGTTGGGTCTCGGTGGTTCCGCAAAATATTTAGCGCTGAGTCGATGCCTTTCCAAAGCCTTGCACTTCAACTTAAAGTCCAGCAGTGAAGAGGCACTACAGAGGACCAACTTCTCAGATAACTCCGGCCTAATGTTACGGTTCAGGATTCGTAACTTCTCCTCCTCACTCAGTGGTAAGCGCAGCCTGTTGAAATAATTAAGCATTATAGAAAAGTATGTTGAAAACGTTTCATCCACTCCTTGGGTACGAGACTTGAGTTCCTCCAAAAGCCTATAGTCAAAATCTGGAGGTAAATATTCCTCTAGCAGCTCCTGCTTTAACTCTTCCCAAGAGTCTACAGAGTTTCGAATGCCTCTAAACCAGATAAGTGCTGGGCCCTCAAATAACTCAGCCGCTGAAGTAAAAACTTTTTTTGTATGTGAGTGAGCGAGAAGACACCAATTCATCAAGACGTTCTAAGAAGGAAAGAACACAAGTGTCACCCTTAAACTTTAGATTTAGTGAGTTAATATTCGATGGAAGGACACAAGTTATTCTAGTAGGTCTATGCCTATTGTCTGAAGAATCTGAGTCCCCAGAACGCTCCTGACAACAAACTTCCTGCCGTCTAGACCTAACTTTAGGACTCATTTTCCTCATTGGTTTACAGCTAGCAATGTCCTGATCCGAGGTGTCTGAACCACCGTCCGTTGGCCTCGCTTCGGTCAACTCAGCACTAGAACCAGGCATTGATGACAGGATATGCATATTAGATGTTTCTGAGGTAGTTTCAAGAGTCTCCGGTTTCTGTGACATTTTAAGAAAACTTCAAATAGATTGGATGAAGTGAAATGTGCTAATATACCTATAGGTACCAATAATACCTTTGATATGAAACAAACACCCAGCTATCAACGGTGTGACAAGAATTGTGCAAGTAGACTTGAGTGTTTATGCAATAGGTACTGCAATCTACAGTACAATGTGATATTAGATATCAAATTATGTAAAACTGTTCATGAATATCCTAAGAGTATATTATATACCACTATACTGCGTAGTTGCAGGTTTTAGTTCATATAGAATTTGTGTTTTGTAGTCTATCTTTGATCTAAAAGTTGTTTAGTTGTGTACTATTAAGTTTGTATTTCAGGGTTATATAAATAATTTAATTTTGGTCTAGTACTGGTTGCAAAACTGTTTACAATGTTATGATTTCCAATATTGAGCCTGTTATAAAAAATTTCACTCAGTAAATAGTAAAATACTAATAATTATGTTGCTTATCTTTTACAAATGAAGTTAAGTTTGCTACCAACACACTATGAAAATTACTAACAAGGTTTAGTATTCCTCTATATGCACTGATATTATATGAAATAGAATGATTTTATGATAAATTTTAACTTAATAATGTTTACTTATGTACAGAATGTTCAATATAATAATTATGAGAATTTACTAACAAGGTTTATCATTTATCTTTATGCACTGATAGTAAGTATATGAAATACAATGATTTTATGATGAATGTTAACTTAATAATGTTTACTTACAGAATGTACACAATAATAACATACAATGAAGTACAGTATGAATTCACATGTCAGATCTTACAACTAAAGGATATTGAAACAACACAAATTTCTTTTCAATTAGGTATTCTTATTGGGTTAGTATATTAGTACATAAGTTTTAATATAGCTGCAAAACTAGTTTTCACCAAGTGGAATCGCCAGTGTAACCTTTTTAAAAGCTAAACCTACTTATTTTAACTAGGTAGATAGTAAATGAAAGAAAGCGACTGAGAAGGATAAGGTTATTTATTAATGATACTTGAAGAAAATAGATAATATACAATAGAATTAACGCAGTGCCTGAAGGGCTAAATAGACTTACAGAATTTAGGTTTTAGAACAATAAATGGGCGCCTTAGTTACAGAATGCCAGCTAGATCAGCAGTAGATGTTATTCAAGGTGGGTTTCGAGCCTACATACTAGTTTTGCAACCATAAATCAATTAATTTGTTAAGGGACAATACATTAAAATTTTGAATGTGGGTAGGCTCGGCCTACCCACTGTTACCCTGAGATACAGATGGCCCGAAGCCAGGTGCTGCTGCAGCGGCGCAGGGGGTTGTTTAGGCAACCCTCAGGCTGCGGAGCTGACCAGCAGACCGTCGGGTGTAGTGTAGTGTAGCGAAGGTGGAGGCACCCTCGCTTGAGTTTCAGAGGTGGTATAAAAAAACCCTGTGAGCAAGGAATAAATCATTGATCACAGTTTTCCAGGTGAAATATAGATTAATTGAAGGTTTATGGTACAAGCTACTTACCCGAGACGGGGTTTTACAGAAGTTCCGTAGGTAGTTATAAAAATGTGTGACTAGGCAGATTAGAGGCTTTCAGCAGCCAGCTGGAACAAGGTACCGTCGACACAAAGACCCTGTGAGCAAGGAGAACAACTGATCACGGTGTGCACTGATGAACAAAGGTGAAAGATAGAAGCCTACGGATGGTAGACTTACCGGCAGAGGGTTTCAAAGATCGCGCACTTCTATATGTAAATTTTACTATTATGCACTTGGGGTTCAGTCTCCCCGGCGAGTCAAACGAGTAAGGAAGGACAAGCGACTGGTCTCCAGCGAATCTTATTAGCCAAGAAAGAACTGGAAGCCCCGCCGGCTGGTGGTTGCAATGACCATGCCGAATCGACTTGGGCCAGAAGGTGACAATGACAGCTAACTGACATTAGGATTGTTTGACTTTTTACATTTTCTGGCATCGCACGACTTGCGCATTAAGCCAGAAAATGAAAAAACCAAAGGATTCAGAATCCAACGGTTACAGTATGTCACTCTCAGGAATCATACTACAATGGTAATATAAAAAATTTGAGTGATCTTTCGTCGCTCTGTTGTGGCGTGAAGGCAGAATAAACAGACCAACAAATTCAGTTTCGCTTTTACACACTATAATGTATGACGTCAAATTTTAAGTAGTATCCATAATTTATATTACATATAACATTTATAAGTATCAAGAGCATAACTTAATAAAATACAGCCGAGTTTCTATGATGCCGGTGTAGGCCTACTACGAGTATGATTATTATTTGTAGCAAAGCTTTACAGACTTTATAAAGTTTTATTTTTCAAAGGTACGAAACTGACATAAAAAACTTTACATTTTGTGACATTAAAATGAATAGTTGGCTAAATGAAATAAAACTCAAGTTGAATTAAATGATTTAAACATTCAAATTCAACTATACTAACATTCAAGTAAATCTTATAAGCTAAGAAAAACATTAATGCTGATAGAGATGTACCTTATCTTTAATTACATTTTATATATGTATAACAATTCACGTTATCCACAGAATATAATAATAAAAATCTTGTAAGTAAATAATAGGTGGCCAACAAGAGTTTGTAAATTGTATATTTTTATCACAAATCATATTTATTGCCGTTTTGGTAATATTAAAGCAGGAAATCTATCCCAATTACAAAAAAGAGGTAATAAGTAGGTATTTTAAATCAGCATTTATTCGGTATGATTCTTGTGCAGTAACTTTATGGAAATATGGTTTAATATCCTTTATCTACACTAATGTTGTAACATTTTACTTATGTTTCCAATACTTGATTTATTATTACTACTGTTATAGCGCAGACAACAAAACACTCAATTTAAGCAATTTCACATGATGGTATAATATCCACATCGATATCGTAATAGCTCATTATAACATCGATAAACGCGACCAACCTGATTGCAGAGCCAAAATCGCGATTGGCGCGCAGCTGCGCTCTCATTGGTTAGATTTTAATGGCGGCAAAATCACTGTGACAATACACGTACCTACGCGTGAATTTAATTTAATAAATTAAAAGTTAAAATGTTACAACATTAGTGAAGATAAAGCAGTGTATGCAACTGCATATAACACGGGTATTAAAACACTCGTTACTATTATGAAACTCGCTGCGCTCGTTTCATAAACTCACACTCGTGTTTTAATACCCTTCACTACATGACAGTTGCATAAACTACTATTATAGGTGATGTATCGTCACCGTCGGCTCTAATTACATATTTTAAATAATTGCAACCACTGTAGACATTTTGAATCTGTTATCAAGTTATTCAGATAAGAGATCAAATTAAGCTGGTATATTTGTAAAAATAAATTCCATGCCATAATTTATACGTAAAGTTGTCTGTAAAGAAAAGTGTCTGTAGAAACTATTAAACTGAAATTTAAAGTAATTAAATAAGCAATATTGCACTCCTACCACAATATTTTCTAAACATCATTGCCGTCGGCACGCGAAAAAAGTTAGCGATAGAAGCTACAATGTCTTGAATTCTAGATAATGCTCGATGATCTTAAAACTCTGTTAATATCATCAATTAAATCAACTCAAACGCGGTATCTTAATCGACCCGAAACCAATAGCCCAAAATAAATTTCAACAAGCTTCGAGCCACCGAACGCAAGTGATGTAACCCAAGCCGGCGGCGGCGGTCTTACGAAGCTCTCCGCTCGAGCACTGAGTCATTGTCTCTGCACAAAGGACTAATTATATTCCAATAAAGGCCTAATTATATTGCACGCTACGCTAATTAAACTGAGGACAAAGCAGTCGCGCCCCCGCGCGTTAGGTTACACCGGTCTTTAAACTTAAGCATGCTCGTTTTAAACACTATAATATATTTTTTAAACACTAAAATAATAAGTAGATGCATTTGGCTTTGTCTGCAATGCGTATAAAAATTGCCCAGGTCACGCTAAAGAGGCTACACCTACATACTATGTCGTAAAAAAACACAAACGCTCCGTTGCTGCGATAAAGAGAAACTATCAGAAACACAATGTTTATCTTAAATAATATGAAATGACTTGTTAATTTAAATCCTAGATACCAGGTCAATCTATTTTTGAGTAGATATGAATGTAACAACGTCATGTGATTTTATTTATATCATACAACTAGCTGGTGCGCGCGACTTCGTCCGCGTGGAATAGTTATTAGTGTTGGTTTATGGTTTAGTGACTTAACCTTAAAGGATAGACATGTACTATCTGGGACATTTTGTTAGATCATTTCAAGAGGATACACATTTATTTGATATCTTGAACCGTTTTCGCAGCGCACGCAACGGAAGCCTTCAAAGATGAATAATTTTCCCCGTTTTTTCCACATTTTCTATTGTTTCTTCGCTCCTATTAGTTGAAGCGTGATGTTATATAGCCTAAAGCCTTCCTCGATAAATGGTCTATCCAACACAAAAAGAATTTTTCAATTCGGACCAGTAGTTCCTGAGATTAGCGCGTTCAAACAAACAAACAAACAAACTCTTCAGCTTTATAATATTAGTATAAATATGACAGTTGTAACGTAGCCAAGATGTATCATGGGTTTTAACATCCATAGCCGTTGATGTAAAGGAAAATCTTTTCAAAACGTTAAGAAAGAATTTTTGCCTCTGTATTCTATTAAAATAAAATTACTTACGTGTAGGCAAAATTAATTTGGCCACAATTTAAAACTAGAAAAGAAATCTAGTTGGATTTATAAATGTTAAAACTGTTTTTAAGTTGTTGTTTGTTTGTAGACTAGTTTACCTTTAATTTAAGGACAAAACAATCATAATTCGTTTAAAACTTTATTTAGGTATTGTAAAGGATTGCTGCAACTGTCTCCGAATTATTGTAACCCCGTTAAAAAATATATATGGTTATTCAAAATTAAATATTATCTTGAAAATAGGCCCGTCCTCCTTTTACCTATAATATAGCCCTACGCCGCTAGATTTAAAACTAAATTACACCTAACTCATTTATGTTTTAATGTCTTGTTCTAGCCATAATGTGTAAGTGGTTAGTTTCTGATAGATTGAAATCTGACAAATACCTTCTGTACAATTTTACCTACCTACATTAGTTTTTAAAGCTGAGTAAAACTATTTTCAACGCTCAAAATATAAGTAGAGTGTGACCAAGTTTTTTTAGATTGGTGTGTAGATATTTTAAGGCACATACCAGGTGGCGGGTGCAGCAGCGGCGGGCCCGGCATGAAGGCGGCGGCCACGGCAGCCTGCGCGTTGAATGCAGCCGCGTACACCACCCGGCTGGCCATAGACGCCGGCAGCGGGAAGTGTGGTGCGAAGCCCCGTGCGTCCCCTCGCTCCGACAGGTTGAGGGCTCCTCGCTCGTCCCGCGCGTCGTACAGGCGCTCCCTCTCGCGGCCCTCGCCCAGCCCGAGCAGCTCCTGGATGCCAAAGGGAGACCGCTGCGGCGCGCGCGGCGCCCCCGTGCTCGCGCTCATAGCCTGCATGCTGCCTGCCTCGACCACTTTACATTACTACCTACGAAGAGGATGCAGCAAATAAATTCGCTACTTTAATCCGTCATCACAATCTTTCAAGTCTTACGAACACTTTCAAAGTCCACACTTTGAGATCGACGGACCCAATTAATCTCGATTTAGGCCTAAAAAGTTAAGCCCAATTTTTTTGCGGAAGCTAAATTTCGTGCGAATTTTCCTCGACGCTGGAAAATTTGCGGAAAAGAGTTGCGACGTGCGAAGACGACGAGCGCTCTCCGCGACGACCGAAGCGCTTGTGCCGGCGGCGCCGCCCGTCGCTGCGTAAAAACGACAAAACCCCCCGCCTGGCCGCGCGCCGCAACACAACTACCTTCCTAATTCACCACCCCTCGGGCGGCGCTTACTGCCTTCTGTCGCGGGCCCGAGCTGAGAAGCCCGGCGACAGAACATCACAAGTCTCGCGCGGTGCGGTATCGTTACGTCGTTCCGTTTCGCGCGCGCGGCCCCCACCCCGCGCGGGCGGGGCCTGCTAATAGCCAATACGGATATTTTGTTACCGCACTGTATTGGCCAGATTTGTTCGCGGCAGGCACGCCCCCCGCGCCGCTGCCACGTCGAATGGAGCTCTAGCGCCGGCGAGTAGGGTGCAGAGTGGCGGCGCGCGCGGCGGCGGACGGCGGCTGATTTAATTTTGATTAATTGTAAGAAATGAATAGGAGCGGTGTGTCGGGGGTCGGCGGGCGGTGGGAGTGCGGCGCGCTGGGCCTGCATGCGGGGCTGCGTCTCGGAGCCTCGAGTGTGTCCTGCCGCCATTACACTGCACGCTCCCAGGGCCGGCCGCGACACTACCTGCCTCCTATTCATTACCACTACAATCATGACAGGTGGTGAATGATCATTTGGTAATCCGTTTGTGTAAATTGACATCTGTATTTTTTTGTCTAAAAACCTTGTCAATACTTACCTATAGAAAATATGAAATGGAGTATGAAATATTTCTTAATTTCAAATAAAAAAATAATAAATGAGTATAAACTGATATAGCTAATCTGTACACCAATACAATTTTAATTAGAAATAAAACAAAATTAAGAACATTCAACCATTATTTCAGGTTTTATCGCAAATCATGGGTAAAACTTTATCTCAGTGAACCTATTAGATAGATTCCTACTTGTCAGCTGATCAAACAATTCATCTATTAATTACAAAGGTAAGGTAATTTGTAAGTATTTACTATTTGTAAACGACTTCAAAAAAGGAGGTTATCAAGTCTTCTAAAAGTGTTTTTTTTTCTTTTTACTTTTTAATTTTAGGATTTGATCCAATAGTTATTTACATCTCTAAATAACATGATGCTTAACAAACATAGGTTCATTACATGATGCTTGTTTAATTTATTAAGCTGTTTAAAAAAAAGTATGAATACCTACATATATAGCTACAGATAAATAAAAAAAAGATAAAGAAATCCGTGTGAACGTTATTATTATTTTTGCATGTCCAGTGTTTGCGGACAAAGCCGCTAGAGGGCGTATCGTGTTGTGTATATCACAACACTGAGTTTTTTATATGTTTTTTGTGTAACTCGAACCTTCAGAATAAGGACACCTGAGAACACGTCAATACAAACTTTAAAAACTTTATAGAAATCAAATAATGAATTGATCAAACAAAACTCCACCATTTTTATCAGGCTTGAAATAATAATATTACTTGCATTTTGCAAACATAATGATATCTCATATCCTTTCGATGGATGCGTGGCTGGGCAAATCTGTTATCTTGATTACAACCAGGATTAATATTGTAAATATAATAACAAATTCATATTCAGTATTCGATTTTCATTTATTCAGTAAAGCATTGAATTAAACTAGACAACTTTGTAGTTTGGTATATCATGTTTATATGTATGTATTTTATTGAAAACTATAAACTCCTACTTAGTACTACTACCTACCTATTACATCTTTTAATTATGCCATCGGTAGATCGATTTGGCACATGGACGAATTAGAAATATATTGGTAATACTTACATAGCGTATTAAGTAATATATTATAAATGAAATAAAATATGTTATTTTTTTTTTTTTTTTTTTTTACATTATATAGGCTTACGTTTGACTATAGCCTGCCTGATGTTAAGCACCACTATAGTCTAAGATGTAGCACGCTTGCCTAGAAGAAACCTATTTACTCTAGATTTGAAGACCCCTGGGTTATAATTTTCTGGGAACAGGGCTCCAGGTAGAGAGTTCCATAGTCTCGCTGTCCTTACTATGAAGGTAGAATCAAAGCGCTTCGTGCGAGTCTTTGGAACTTCCACCATAAACCGGTGACGCCCCCCGTTATCTATGTATATTTCACTTTATTTTATTGAAGTTAATCTTTCTGTCAAGATTTTGTTTTATTTCCACTCAGTTACGGCTACATAATTGAGTCAAAATAGTAGTATCTATCTTTATTTGTTTTTTATATATTTTTGATGAATTTAGTTTATTCTTTTTGGAGTTAAGATTTCTGAAGCTGTAAAACTATTCCATTAAAATATATTGATAGTTTGAGACCCACCAAACTTTATAAAAGTTTACAAAAAGAATTGCTAAAGTAAATCTGAAGTAGGTGATTAATTATTGACATATTAAATCAATTTATTGAGAAAAAAAATAATAGCGAAATAATTGTTTGTTACATGGATTAATTCACAATTCTATTCCTGTGTGTCAAACTAAACACTTTCCTTCTTTCTTTCTATAACAGTATGTGTTAGAGTTAAACCGTTTTTCCTGGTAAAAACTGTTTCTTCTAGGTAACTTAACTAATTAAAAATGTATCAGTTAAACTTTATTTCAAACAAGTGGACGCCCGCGGCTTCGTTCGCATTATTTTAGGAAAAATACCTATGACCCTTCTAAGAGCTCATATTACCTATATACCAAAAATCATGATGATCCGTTCAGCCGTTTTTGCGTGATGGGCGTTTAAATAAACAGACTAACATAGACACAGATAAGCAGACAAAATATCTAAAAATTGTTGGAACGTGCTCTGCTATCAATTTGAAATATCTCCAAACAATATTTTTTAAATATGTATCTTCAATGTTCAGACTTTCGATCCTCTTCGGCTTTATTATTTATACGTATAGATATTACATGAATATGTAGATAGATTGTGTGAGTTAGAATTTTTGGTTTTTGCCCTTGTCTTTATGTATTATTGTAGTACCTAAATAAATGATTTTTGACAGATGATGAATTGATTTATTATGAAGAAAATTACATGAAACACATGAGCGCAACTTGCACTTGATCAAAAGTAAATTTTCTTACAAATATGCAAGTGCGTTGTTGTCTCTGGAATTTCACATAGCAAGTATTTAGTCTGGCATTTAATCTACAAATATAATGAGTTATTTGAAATTAAAATATCTACATTCAAACCAGTTTCTTTTTCTTTCTTTTTTCTTTAAAAGTATAAAGTTTAAGGTGGGTTTAACCACCTTAGCAAGCATTTGTTTTTTTTTTTTTATTACAAATCATGACATTCAAAAGTGTAATATGTCTTATGTCAACTAGCCAGATACCAACTTGAAGTTAATATTATATGAATAAACAAGGAGAATTTCTATAGGAATGGTTCTAGACTTAAAACTAGGTACCTTTATCACTCTTGATTAGGTATCCACAAACACAATAATTTTATCTTGTGAATCAAAAATATTAACAAAAAAATACAAAAGATCTATTAAAATTAAACTGAATAAGAAGTTTTTAGACTTTTTTGCTTTGAATTAACAATCTTTATGCCAAAAGTCATTGGTTTCATTTAAGAAACGAGTCTTGAACCCGTTTATAAATGGAATTCTAAATCGGTCTTTATTTGACTAGCTTTCAATATTATATCTCATTCTTTAATTATATAGGTTATAAACTTCGAATAAAATTGTCATCAAACCAAAGCAAGGTGAAGAAATCAGAAGAATATGTAGGTAAAGATGATTTGAAAGTTGGCTTCTCACATTAAATAAAAAAGAGAAGGTCATAAGTGACACTATGTTAATGTATATATACTTATCCATTTTCTCTTGTAAGAGCTTCTTTTGAGGTTGAACCCAAGAATTAGAATGATTTTATCAAATTTGTGCCTTGTTGAGCGTGGAAGCAAAATTATAAGTAATTTACAAATTCTGTTCTAAGTTTAGTGGCCGTAGACTTCAATATCAAAACATAAACCAACTCATGTCTATACTTATCTATACCCTGGAAAAGTATCGTAAATTAATGCTTCCATCAAACGTTTTCTGGCTCAACGGATTATCTTAGTGAAGATATACGAATGCTAAATTGATTTGTCAATTGGTCAAATAAAATTTTATTTATTCTTTGTCACCCAGCGTGGTAACGCAGCCAGCCCCGCTGGCAATAGTCTAGATTTAAACCATCTTTAGACTCACCTTAAGATTTTCTTAGTGCTTTTTTATTTTATAGTATTTAGACAAAATCCGTCTTATTACAAAACGTGGTTTAAATATTAGTCCAGTACTTTGAAAATAAAAAACCTGTTATTGTTGTTCAACAACAATAAAAAAAAATTAGAACGTGGATTTATCATTGGTAATTGACAATTAGATTATTATAACAGAAGAAAACTATTTTCGAACAACAAGAACTGACTATATTATATTATTTTCAAAGTTCTGAACTAATAACTAAATCACGTTTTGTAATAAATAATAAGACCCATGATGTTTAGTTTGTTAAGAACAGCAGGTTTTGTGTATGTAATGTGTACATTGTGTACAACAAACAGCAGCTTATCGGACAGTCATACTTTTGATTTGAACCTTTTTATGCAATAGAAAAAATATAAACGACTAGTCGTGAGCGGCTAACAGTACCTACCTATAAGCTGGACCAAATTATTAGAAAAAGACCAATATAATATTGAAATCGAATGAAAAAATTATTTGCAGCCATAATGTATGGTAAGTAAAGATTACAATATGTTACTTTGTGATTATGTGAGAAGCCATCGGCATCCGAAACACAGTTATATACTAGTTCGGATGTCTTTGGATTTTCATACAATGTTATGCCATAAGTATAATGCAAAATAAACAAATAAAAAAAATATGACGGCGTAATCGTCAAGGAGTTTGAATAAATACTGTATGGTTGTTACTAATGATGCCTTTTTAAAAACTGAAACGTGTTTGGACTTGGCCATAGTTTGCTTGATGGTAAGCAAAGGCCTAAGATGGAGCGTGCTTACCCGATAAGAACCGATTCACTCTCGCTTTGAAGATCGCTGGATTAAAAACCTACATTATCTTCAACACATTTTTGGCCAGCTTTTATATTAAGCACTTATCTTATCTAACTTGTTACAAAAATATCGTATGTTGACTATTAACACTCTGCCAAAAGTGTTACGACTGAGAAGAAGAAGAGAACAAAAAATAGTTAAAAAAAAACTAAAACCACACTTAGTGCGCGTACCTACCTTTAAAATTATTTGTAATGATTTTGTACAGATTATTACATTTAAAAAAACCGATTACAAACATGACTTTAACGTATGTAACTACTTTCCGAGACCAAAAAACTCACGAATTGTGTTTGTATTTTTTTACATTAATCTATTACATATATAGGTACGTATTGCTTACCTTCAGGCTTCAGCAATTAATAAATAATAAACTCACAATATTGTAAGTGTGCATGTAAAGTTTCACATCGATACGAGAAACGAGAAGACCGTGTTATTATGATCCTTAAACTTATACATAGTTTTTCTATAGATTTTTTGTCTGTATTTAAGTAGATACGTTTATAGAACAATTCCTGGATTCTCACATAGGCACACGAGAAATCTTGTATTGACGCGTAATAACAACGCGAGGTATTTCAAAATAGGTTTTTTTTTATTTATTTCAACTTAAATACATCTATCAAGTCAAAAAATCGAATCCGATAAATGAAATACAGCATCTCAAACAAGCTTAGAACTCAAACTTGAGTCAGACAAGCGTAAGCGGCCATCTTCAAGAGTGTTGCTAGTACATAAAATCCCACCACTAAGCACTAACCCTGTTCCGTAATCCTCTTAAGGTGGCAACCCTCGCAAACATTTGCTCAGCGACCCCACCGGTCGATAGGGCTGCCACACTCGTGAATAGCAGAAAAAAACGTCTACTCTACATATATTAGAAAAAAAGTAGTAAGTACACACTCTAGAAATGTTTTGAAATGAAACCTGTACAGGATTTTTTTATAATTGATTGCTACAATTTGATGCAATTTGCTTCTGCTGCGTTATCAGACGGGAGAATCAGAATGTCCTTTTATCCTTATCTGACTGGTTTGATACCGATCCTACACTTACGACATGTTTGTTAAGGACTCCGTAATGTTTTGGAAACTGCAAAATATATTTTTATAGCTAATATAATACAAAACATGAATTAAAAGTAGTTGTCTCATTATGAAAATTAGCCTATAATGCTATTATTAATATTAATCATGAAAATACCTTGATCTCAAAAAAAATATTTGAGCAACTAATTGAATTAATTTGTCGTGATGTTGCCTGGTGAAAAAAATGTAAAGTAAGACTAGACTAAATTTTATATTGTTTGATTCACGAGTAATATTGGGCATGAGGCATGAAATAATAAATATTAAAAAATATTACCAAAAAAACATTGTAGATCATGCATGACAGTGCCAACCCTATCTCCGAGTACCTAGGGCCGCCACCAGCCGCGTACTTTTCTCGCGCCGCGCCCCCGCGGGGGGAGAGGGGCGGAGGGGTGCATAATTGCGAGCCTCTATGCAGCTCAACTCACTTATACGCGTATTGAGCTGGTGCCGGCGTAATAGTCAGCGCTATTAGCTGGCTGTATCACAAAACAATTGTTTGAAAAAATAAGTTCGTTTTAACTAATAAAATCTCTTCAAGCCAAAGCTGGTAAATTCTCAAAAAAATATTTAACGTTTTTATGTATACAATTTATTGGATTGGTTACCGTTTGGCTTGATTTCGCAGAACACTAGTTTTTCATACATCGACTGCAATCGGACCTCCGCCGCCAGATAACGTAGCATAACTATATTAAAATTATAAATATCAGTCCATAAGACACTGTTACATTATTTTGTGACTGACTTCTTAAAAACTACTATTTAAGGTACTAAAGATAATCCGATTCGTTCGCTTAAAATGCTCATCCTAATAATGAAATTTGTGTTTCACTATTCTTCTAATGAACAATACATTATTAGTTCATAAGATCTAAATTACTTTTTAAAGCAACCCTTAACTTTTAATTTGGTTTATAAGTATGTAAATAAAATCTGTCTTATCCTAAATTTATACAATTTCATACACTGAATGTAATCCTAATGAATGTTTGTGTAAACTTTAAATCCTAAAGACTTTTTTTTAACTTTTTGATTTGCTGTAAATAGCAGTATAAATAACTTAATATCGAGACATATGAAAAGATATAAGTAATGTCAAATAGTTGTCCCAAGACTTTGAAATCTAATCTTTGAAATGTAGTTGGTTGAAATCTATTCTAAAGTATATTTAATATGTTATTTATATGACAGAAACTAAACTATATATGTACATGAATTATAAGAAATACATTTATCATGTAATTTTTATAAATTACGCGTTATAACCCTCTCTCGTGACTCCACCATAAATTACTGGTGGAATCTAATCTATGGATTAATTAAAAAAAACTTATAAAACAAATTTTACTAATTTAAAATAAAAACTTAAGTAATTAATACCTAACTTATAAACTAAAACTTTTAATAAACTTAAAACACCTATAAAAAAAGTATATCTGTAGGCAACGTTCCTAGCATGCTGGCGGCATTGCCACGTTGGATGGCAATGCTTATCCTTTGCGCCAAGAATGCGCCAGCATGCTGGTCACAGGTTGCCTGAACTATCTGTTCTACTAAAAATTTATATATTTTATGGGCTCCCGGTCCCCACGGCCCCAATGTTTCCACGCCAAAAGGTTCAAATATATTATTAAATATGTTATTTACCTATCATACTTTTTTTTTTTTAATTTTACCTCTTTTTAATTTATTACATTTGTACTAAGCCTCTTATCTGCTTTAATCTAATAATTGTACATATTCACAAAATAAATAAATAATAAAATAAATAAATAATTTTTGTTTTGCGTCATCATTAGTAACCACTTGATTTTGTCATATCAGGAAAGAAATAACAGACCTGTAAAGAACGTTATGATTAAACATTTCAGCGTATTCCCCAAAGTCATAGCAAGAAAATTTCTCTTCTTTTGTATATGTGCTATTTTTCAGAAAAAGTTAAAATAATAAAAACGGATACAAGTACCGCCTGCATATCAATATAATTTATTTATTACAAATTAATAGAGATTATTATTATAATATAGATTGGTAAGTAATCAACGAAAGAAAAGGACTTGTTTAACTATTATCACAACGAATATATAAAGCTGTATTTACATTTAATATATGCCGAAAACATTTGATGATATTAAGAATAAGTTATGTTAAATGTAGAATCTTAAAAATAATAAATTGATTTTACGATTATTATCGCTTAGGTGCTGTGTATTTATCTACCTTTGTAGGTGATCATTATTAAATCTATTCGGCTTACCTTCCGTCGATTTTTAAGCTGTGTCTTGTATGTGTAATAAAGGAGGATATAAAAAAAAACCGCTCACCTTCAGCATAGACAAGTGAATTCTAAAGATCGCCTACCATGGTTATGCCGTCAGGACTACTGGGCGGACATTTAGACTAATTTTATTTGACTCAGTTATCTTTTACCTTACTAAAGCTTAGGTATATTTATAAATCAGTTTGAGTTTGTAATTACGCAAAGTGGTATATATTTTACGGAAGTGTGTGTACTATATTAACTACTTATATGGCGAAGTATTTATCTATTTAGTATCAGGAAGTGTCATACAGGATTGTGTGATAGAAATTTGGTATTGGTACATACATATGTATATTGCCATGGCTCAAATATCCTGTTAAATTACTGGTTTGCTTAAGTTATAATAATAATTGGAAAGTTTTCTTGGGCTAGTACATCGAAGTGTCCACCAATTTGATCCAGATCTAATTGATTTGCTTAAGCAGGCACTGTTTTATAGGTCCGAAGGAATGTGTGTTTCCTTAACATGTTTCTATTTTCTCTAAACTTATATCTATATATCTGTGTTTCCTGCGAACTACAATCCAGGCGTATTTGAGTCTAAAGTTAATAGGTACCTTCTGATAAGCGTGTTACACCCTAGGCTGCAGCAATGCTTAACATCAGGCAGGCTGCAGCAATGCTTAACATCAGGCAGGCTGTAGGCTAACGCACCTATCTTCGTAAAAAATCGAAACATTAACTCCGCTATAGCACATACGAAGAAAACACGTACATAACAAACTAGCAAACAGCTAGCCAGGTCGACATAGCAACTGCATAAGTACCTAAACGCATTAGCACGTATTATGCACAGTGTAGGTAGGTATAGCACTCCATTATACTGCATACTAATGACAGGGGCGGTTGATTAAAAAACCTGAGGCGTGGCACCCAACCCCACACCCCACCGCTGGGCTAGGGCTGCCCCCACCTATCGATCTACTAACATAGGGCTCTTTTTATTGACTGGACATACACTAAATATCTTAAAGGAACTTTAAAAAGAGGACAACAATATTAATTAAAACTATAATTACTAAAATAAATACCACCTTACAAATAATAGTTGTGAATGAATTTATACGAAACGAGTGTACGCCCGCGGCTTCGCTCGTATTATTTTAAGATAAAAAGGTTTAAAATGAACATAACTTTTTTTATTTACGAACCGATTGAAATGAAACAAACACTAAATGTTAAGTTGAAAATGCATCTACATGTTAGTGAAAACCGTAGACAAATTGGTTCAGCCGTTTTCCAGTCTATAACGAACAAACATACCAACAGACAAACAGAAATTTATTTTTGAAACATGATTTTTGTGTTCTATTGCATTAATAAAGACCCCTCAACTATTTTTTTTCCATTATCTTCAATGTACAGACACCGACCGGTTACAGTTTTATTATATGTATAGATTAATAGTTTGGTATTTTACATAGTTTATACAGTTTTACTAATAGTGAGATTAAAAATAATAAAGGGACGATTGTTCAGAGCTCGTATCTAGAAAATCAACTGCATAAATTTAGTAGTTTTATAAAAAAAACGCTTCGCGGTGTGGAAATAATATATAGCCTTTTATTTTAATTAACAGTCTAACATACTTATTCAGTTTAAACAAGTAACAGTCATACACACAATTTTTGACTTTGATATTTTTAGTGTAAAGTGAAGTAATGGGTTTTCATGCAAAAATAATGTATGAAAACTGATCTCTATACAATAAATATGTTTAGTTTGTTTTTTTGAACATAATAAAGACTTTATTTACAATAATAAAATATAAAAACAAGGGAAGAAAAACTAAACATACTACTTCTAACTACTATAAAAAGGGGCACTTAGAAAATCTTTAGAAAAGCCTAAAGATAATATAAGTGCTCCAGCCCACTACCAGAGGGCAGCATGCCCAGCATACTGGCCGCATTACCACGCTGGATGGCAATGCTGATACGTTGAGCCAGAAAAAGGCCATATAGTTTGTTATATTCGAATTTGCTTGTATAGTTACCATCATAGATGTACCAACTCGGAGTTGATAATGTGCAGTGTCCAGTACATGTTTGTATGTACAATGAACAAGCTGATGTTTTGCGACGTCCTATCTACATGTTACTACATCTTCACCATCGATAACTTCGTAACGGCCAGTGATGGAGGCTGGTCGATGAATGATACCTTGCAAGTAACTAGTTACTAGGATATTTTATATATTAGGAATTTATCTTATTTGAAATTGTAGTGTTGACAGTTTTACAGTTTTTGAATCACCTTAGATGCTACTGACATAGCTACTGTACCAAAGTAGTAAGAAATAGCAGCCAACAGATTCTGATTTGCTGTTTAAACCTAACGATTTTGTTTTTTTTATTTCGAGTTTACGGTCTTTAATACGTTATATCGTAGGTCTCGTCTCGGCTCTTTATTATTGTACGGCAACGTTCAGCCATGTCAGAGGCCATCAGGGCAATTTGAAAACACTGACACTAGAGTTGGCCAGTCTAACACGAACATACATACATACAATCTTTTCTAGGTCCCTGTGTTAATCGTGTCTACGATCAAATGATTAAACATTTCTAATTTCAAGTTCCTTTTGTTGAATGACAAAATTCTTACAAGGTTATGATATAATGTGCAAAAGTGCAAATAAGATGTAAAAACATACTACTACTATAATTCAAATTATTTCTTTTACAATGAAAAGGCTTACGTTTGCTTAGAAAAGCCTGTAGTTGAAAGATAATCAAATAAAAAAAGAAAATAACCAATTGATCATTAAGATGTGATTGTTGGTTTGTTTGTTATCGTTCACAGTAGGTACATTTGAGAACCTTCAATTACGTTTTTTTATATGGATGTGAAACTGTCAACACCAACTCGCATAACCTTTATAATTATCTGAAAGCTACATATTAACTAGAGTCATCTAGAAAGATCAGATATGACATTAAACAAAAACAATGTTATAAATTATATATAAGATATCGTTGACGAATAAGCATTAGCAACATTATTTTTATAGATTAAATAGGTTTCGTCTAGGCAAGCGTGCTACATCTTAGACTATAGTGGTGCTTAACACCAGGCAGGCTATAGAAAACGTACGCCTATTTCGTGTTAAAAAAATTAAGTGTTATGAATATTTTTATTGAAATTTACAATTTTTCATTTTAATGTAGGTATCAATAAAGATTTTAATTAAGTACCTACTTAATTTTAGTATTTCTCGGTGACGATGTTTTATTAGCTGAACAGTAGCACCCTATAACATAGACAAGCATTCAAAATTCAGTGACAGTCGGGCATTTGACCTCATCCACTGTACTGTAGTTTTTGTAAGGCATGATTAAATTTAACTGGGTTTTTAATGACCATAATAAAATAAAAAATAATAAATTGACGCAAGTGCATATATAACCAGCATATTAACCAGCTAGGTTAATGTTAAATTTGATCTCGTCACCTGCAGTAGGTATATCATCCGACAAGCGACATTGTGGCCTAAGGCGAAGTGTACCTGTAGGTACTTTGTTATCTGGGTAGTTGTCTTATCATTACGAATATAAATAACCATTTACATAGTAAGGAACTATTATTTGACTAGTAGGTGTCAGCTAATTTGCTCGTGGGGATTCAAAATATATACTGGCCTATACCACTCTCTGGACCCTGTATCTACAATCAATAATAGCAATAACCCGTCGCTGCGTTGTGGCAGTAAAGCGAAATCAGAAACAAATCATATTCACCACTAGCTGTGCCTGCGACTTCGTCCGCGTGGTATAGATATTTTGGGCATTAATTCTTTGAATTTTGAACCGTTTTCGCAGCGCACGTAACGGGAGCCCTCAAAGATAAATAATTTTCCCCGTTTTTTCCACATGTTCCATTTTTTCTTCGCTATTAGTTGCAGCGTGATGTTATATAGCCTAAAGCCTTCCTCGATAAATGTAACACAAAAAGAATTTTTCGATTCGCACCAGTAGTTCCTGAGATTAGCGCGTTCAAACAAACAAACAAATTCTTCAGCTTTATAATATTAGTATAGATAAATCACAGCTTAAATAGAATGGAATGGTTTCATGTGCATTTTTTTTACTCTGTTGTGATTTAAAACAATCGGACTATTTTTATAGCAACATAAAATTTAGGTTAATTCAAAATTATTTTAACAAATTGTAGAATAATGTGCCAGTTAACTTATCTTAGTAACCAATTCATTCTTGCTTAATATTACAATTAAAATTGACTTACAATAGTTTTCAAAGTGTTAGTCTGTCACTGTTTGTAACTTTCACTTAATGATCACTGTTCACTGAAACATATACAAGCCACTGAAGTAACAGTGATCGAAATAGCGCCGCCATTACAACTGGCACGTCGACAAATTGAGGAACAATAGTTCCCGCCGCCATATTACCAATCAAGTGAGGCTATTGTCTCGCGCCGGCCAATAATTAGTTCCGCGGGCCACGCCGGCCAATCAGCGGCCGCGCTCGCTCCCTGCACCGCCCATTGGCAGCATTCGAAATTCGAATTCCCAAATTAACGTTAAAACGCGCGGGAAAACCTAATTACATTGATTGAGCATTGATCCGGGCACAATGGCTATGTCGATGTTACAACGAACTAATGGCAATGGGACTTACATTTTGCTATTACTCGATTTGATTCACTATCATATAAAGTGTCATAAAAGATCTTTATCTTTATCTTCTCTCTTTATTAGTCTCTATCCAGCAACGAAAAGTGACTTCATTCAAATTAAACAAGGCCAGGTGGTACAATTGAAATAGTTGGGATTTGTACCTCGTCGCCATGGTACAAAACAAAGTAATCTAATAATTTTAAAATATAACCAATTTAGCCTGGATTGATTGACACAAAATTTGGTATGCTTCTTAAGTTTTAATGATTATAAAATGACAAATGCAACAAATTGCGGATCGCATATTTTTTCAATAACCAGTCAAATTTAATAAATATTTTTCAGTCACAGACTAATTTAAACAAATCATGGTAACATTTGTAATTGAATGAATGAACCGCTTATCTATTTTGGCACAAATCACTGAATATTTACCGGTGTTACCTGTCTTATAATAAGTTTACCTCGACACCATAATATGTATATGTGCAGATCACCTTCATTTTTTTCCTGAGAGAATGGAGGCAGACTTCAAAATACAGAAATGAAGAAAAGAGACAAACATAATGGTCGGATTAGGGTGCCCGCGGTTACGTTGCCATTAAGAAATATTATTATCAATTAAAGTTTATGTTACATTTGTATTTAATTAATTTTTATTAATATTTTATAAAGAAACACAATAAAATATATTTTACTCGAATATTAACATCATTAAAACAGAGACTTATCGGATTAAAGTTTCATATAAACTTGCGACCCCTTTTTCACCACCTTAGAAATAGAATTTCCAGAAATCCTTTCTCAGTGTATGCCTACATCATAGTAACTATTTATATGTCAAATTACATCCCGATCGATCCAGTCAATTGGGCTGAACGTTGATAGATCAGTCAGCCAATCAGTCACGTCAGCGTTATAGTATATATGTAGATAGATAGATATAGATTCCAGTCTACAGTGTTATACTTGTAAACCTTTTGAGAACACCTGCCAAACCGGAAGTCAAGCTGATACTCTTCGATTTCCATCTTCGTTTACTGCTTGGTCTTTTACAGGTATGTATGTACAACCTAAATTTAAATAAATCGTGGAACTGGACCACTGATCTCTGGCAGTGGGCTATACCAGTTGAACTATCTCTGCGTATGCTTGGCCCATTATCTGAGTGCTTTATTATCTTGCATTAGTTACAAGTAATATGTTTAGGAAGGACCGTGAAAGGACCTGGACACCCACCACGATGTATTCGCCCAAGAGAACTCCCTTAACTAATGAATTCTGCGGGGGAGTCACGACCCCCAGTTATGAGGAAATACGACTCAAAGAGAGAGAGTATGTTAAGTATAATATGTCTTTTCTAGTATTGGCATTACAAATACTATTCAATAAACCTATATATTTGAGGATTTTGGTAGTATGATTTATTTTTTTCTTCTTATTTAGTCATTACTAGAACGAAAATCCTACACTAGTAACAAATAAGTCCAATGATCGCGGCCGACGCCACAGCAGCGTTCATTGCCGCTAACGAGCGACTGACAACCCCCCGCCACCACCCGCCACCTCTCACGCAATACTGGCAATCAATTTACACAGGATGTCTCGATAAATAATGAAAATATCATATTAAACACACATTGTGACAGAGTTACATGACATATCAAAGACATTAACCGGTTCTTATTGGGTAAGCACGATCCATCTTAGACCATAGCTATTGCTTACCATCAGGCAAACTATGGTCAAGTGCAAACCTGTATTAGTTAAACAAACATTGTACACATAACAATCTGCCACAACTCAATGCCGACTGCGTGAGAGCTATCAGCGCTGGTCTTCCGTTGTGATTACTTGTGATTACTTGTGCACGCTTACAATAAACATAATGCGAATTAATCTTCTATAAGTTTTCAATGATAATTTTGACAGTGGTCGTCTCCATAAAATTTTCGCTAATTTGGCGTAAAATGTATGGAGATGTCAAAATGATCTGGCTTAGAACACCATCAATAAAAGGTTTTATATATATACTTCTTCCTCCTTCTTGAATCGTAACCCTCAAGTCTGAGGATCGTGACCACCACCTCCCAGCACCTTTTTGATGACCTCCTTCCATTATAAATAGTAGGTACATTTATACTTACTATTAAAAAGTATATATCCGTATAGTAAGATATATATATATTCTACCTTCTAGTATTTACTAAACTGTAGCCATAAATGTGTCAAGTATGTACCTATTATAAAATTAAACCCAACTTCATTATTGAGAATTTCAAACCGCCCTAAGTTTAAGAGTTTTCTTAGGCGGACATATCGTAATGACAGGCTTATGCATTGCTCAAAGCGGCAAATTTCCACTCCGAAAGAATAGTATGAAGATAATTTGCAGATATCATTGGTATTAAAATATGTCAATGAAACGTCTTTAATTTGCGCTGGCGTTAGCGCATGTATATATAACTTACTCGTATTACGACTGCATAGTACAAAGAAAAATCGCTTTTCACGTCTGTCCCTATTTGTGTACGTAGGTATGCTTAAATCTTTAAAACTACACAATGGATTTTGATGCATAATGATGAAAATTGATGATAATAGATAGAGTGGTGATTCAGAAGGAAAGTTTATATGTAACACGTGCGAAGCCGTGGGCAAAAGCTAGTAAATTATAAACAAGCGGATGAAACTTGTAAGATAATTTTAGTAAGATTATTTAAGTTTATACGATATTTGTTGTTTTTGAAATCACTCTGTAGCAGCAGCAGAGGGAGGGAATCAGAGCGAAAATGATCGTCAATATATTATGATATAAAATAATTTGAAATTACGAGTCGGGCGTGACTCGGCGAGCCGTGACGTCACGCACTGCCCGCGGCCGCGCCTCGGGCGCTCGCTGGCTAAGGAAGGGACTCACTGGAGATACCAAGATTAACGTCCATTCGCCTGGTTGCTATTTCCATACAAATTGTTGTATAGTTAGACTCAAAAACTAAGAGAGATAGACATATAAAGGTGGATGTTTATGTGCGTGTGTATGTTCCTGTGTTAGTTACTTCTTCACGTTCAAATGGCTGACCCGATTTGGAGGAAATTTGATATGTAGATAGACTAAACTCTAGATTAACACAATTAGCTATGATTATGACGCAGTGTACTGCTAGTTATTTAATATAGGTAAAGAAAACAGCATTTACGCGCCCATTTCGGTAAAAAAATGTGCATAAGTTAAATCACAACAATGTCATATACTAAACATATAACGCCTTGGCTCATATTTATTTGTAGATTGTTATTCATAAAAAAATCATTCCTTAATATAATAAATGAATACTACAGTTTAGAAAATTTATTGTATAAAATATATCTAATCGTGCCAATCGACGTCAATGCCAATGTGGCGCACGCGATCGCCTCAGGGCGGTGGACTCACGCCCTTATCCTTATTTGTACTTATTATTCTGTGCCTTAACTCCCAGTGTGCCCACGCCCTTACGCCGCATGTCAAAACTCGCTCACAGCTGATGAAGCTTATCTAGCTGTAAAGATCGTTAAAGCTGTCACATTGTTATACGCAAATTAGCGGAATCAGACAAGAAACTGTAGCGTTATATGTTAATTACTAGCTTTTGCCTGCGTTATTATATAATATACATGTAAACTTTCCTGTCCAATCAGTCAATCTATTAAAAAAACTGCATATAAATCCGTTGAGAAGTTTTTAGGATCTTAGCATACATCATTCATAGGGACAGCTTAACTTGACTATGTAGTGAGAGTGAAGTGATACTACTAGAGAAATAGTGATATTGGGCTGACTTAATATAATAACTGCGGTTCGTGACATTGAAACTGTATTTTTATATCAAATAGTAATTTTAAGCCATAATATTTGTTATGTATTTAGCTAACAACGAAACGTTATGTGATGATAAATGTTTCTATTCTGTTACTAAAAAGTCTTCTTTTTAATTAAGGTACGTAAAAATATCGGTCTTACTCGTAGCTACTCATATTGCTTAGTAAGGCCCATCTCTCTAGTCGTATTTTCTCATGACTGAGGGTCGTGACTCCCCCGCAGAATTAATCGTTAGGGGAGTTCTCTTGGGCATATACATCGTGGTGGGCACCCAGCATATTACATAGGTAGCTAAGAGATCTGAGAAATAATTAAATCTATGAACACTAATGCAGATTTGTAGGTGCCAATTAATCCAAAATTAGGTATCCTTAGGTACGCGTGTTATAACGAATGCAGTGATGCTTTCATCTACATATAGCTACGGTCTAACGCAAAAATATATTATGAGGACGAAGTGGTGATGTGGTTTGATTCTTTAGTTTTTCTTGGTCCTGTGAGTTGTTTTACTTGGGCTAAAATTTTATCCCGAAACAGTGCGAGCAAAATTCATACACATATCCACTAACGCAAAATTAATAATAGCTTAAAAAGTAATTATGCTCAAATGTATGACCAAAGGTTGTGCTGATGATGGACCGGGGTTTGTAACTAAGTTTTAACTTTCGAGGTGTATGTGCGTCTCACATACCTATATCTCGTAATTTCTGGCAGTTGGACAATAAAATCTTCTGTGTCAATCTACTTTCTTTATTAACTTTCATAATTTTGTTGTTTGTCATGGTATGACAGTCGTTAAGCCATGTCAGAGGCTCTAAGGGCGGCTTCATAAACTCGACACCGACTGGCCACTTTCAATCGATAAGAAGAAGGAAGTTTACTTACCCGCATAATTGAGCAGAAATCGTAATAGATTTTTAGCCAAATCCTTTTAAGCACAGAATAAATTACAGTTTAATGGTAAGGTTCGATTCTTCTCGCCCGTATATTTAGAAAGGCTACGTCGGCTCTGAGGACCATCGTTCAAGTCAGAGAGCACTTCTCGTCACTTCCAATGGCTCTTACTTGCAACCCTTCTGTTCCCTGCTGAGAGAAGAGACAGATGATAAATCATTGATACTAAAGTTACCGAAATAAGTGACACTAGCAGCAGTCAACAGTTTACCCGTATTTGGTACTAATAAGATCTATTCGACAACAATAATTGATACATTACAACTCAATCAAAACGCTCAACAGATTTGGATGTAATTTTGATTATTATAGTTACGTGGGATAGGTTTGCGTTTGACTAACAGTTATTGTTGCCTGATGTTAAGCGTTACCTACGAGATAGGTAGTATTAACTATTAACTCTAGAATTATGAAGCTCATTGTACATTTTATGTACTTAGGGATAAAACATGTAGTGGGTACCTAAATTCCTATAATTAACGAATTTATTTTTACACACATTTGAATGGAGCATTCAACTAATAAGAACAGTTGATATACGAATTACAGTTTCATTTTAGTACAGGTATGCTCCACCATTGGCCACAGAGTGTTTGTAGTTGTAAAAATAATAAAACTTTATTCATGAAATACTAAAATCTATGAACAGTTTTAGAGTTTGCAGAACCTACACTAGGTATCCAGTTGGACCCTGTATTGTAGGCTTGCAGTTCCACTTACCGCATCTACCTACTACATCTACCTACTACATCTAGGTAGATGTAGTAGATGTAGTATGTAGGTGTATAGGCAAGTTATGTAGTAGGTAGATGTAGTAGGTACTACATCTACCTACTACATCTACCTACTACATCTAGGTAGATGTAGTAGATGTAGTATGTAGGTGTATAGGCAAGTTATGTAGTAGGTAGATGTAGTAGGTACTACATCTACCTACTACATCTACCTACTACATCTAGGTAGATGTAGTAGATGTAGTATGTAGGTGTATAGGCAAGTTATGTAGTAGGTAGATGTAGTACCTACTACATCTACCTACTACATAACTTGCCTATTCTACTCTTATTACATTTTAAGCATGTTATGCATTATAAGAATTCAAAAGAATAAAAGGAAAAAACATTATTTGCAACCAAAAAAACACAACAAAACACAATAAAATTTGATTTTACAGATAAAAATTGTGAGGTTATATCTTGAGTTATAGATCCCGGATTAACATGGATCGTGGGACACGCAGCTTAGTATCAACATACATTAATAGTGCCATTAGTTACTGGAAGAAATAATTTATTGTACTACATGAAACTAGTGTTATTCTTGTAACCAGCATTCTTCTGTCGATATGACATACATATAGTGGATTTTATATAATAACTATGTATGTTTTATAAAAAGAAAATAAAATAAACTGTGAAGAAAGGATCATGTTACATGTTTCAGAAATTCTCGTTACAAAAAAACCACTTACCCCAAGTATGTATCCTAAGTACTTTCAGTTCTTTTGCTGACTGTACGCTAACAAAATGGCGGCGTCATATTTACCCGTTCCATCGCTCGAGGCACACAGCCCCTCTATGTAAACATTCACAATAAAAATGCGCCATTACTATTTGCATTCATATCTAAAGAAAACATACATGCTAAATATTTCGAGAACAATTTTCCAACTCACAACACGAACCAAATCGAAACTTATGACTATAGAAATAAGGTTCAAATTTAAAAAGTGGAAAGGAAACCCATTCGTAAATTCAAATGCACAAAGCGTGAATGCGTATCGTCTGTCCTTTTCTGGCTGGTGGAGAAAGTGCGACTGTCTCGCTCTAACAACAAGTAAAAGGTGGGATGATTGAGACGTAACTGCCAACTGCCACTGGTCCCATTATACTTATCGAGAGACAACAAACTATCGACTAGATTTTATCGATAAAATATCACTGGTTATTTTTAAGTTGTGTTTTTTCTGCCCTCTAGTATACTTCTTAATGTGAGTATTTACAATTATCAGTAATTTTATACCACGAGCTTGTCAATTCTTTACATCGCCACAATATTACCTATGTAGGTACGGTTTTTTTGTAAACATGTGTACATATATTTTTTTGTTCATTTTGGTGCACTAAAACCACACTTAAAGTGGTATTTTTTATAAATGAATATGGTTCAAATACCAGTAATCCTATTACTTAAATAGAAAATTAAATGCAAAAATAGAGACATGACATGAAATTTTAAGCAGCATATTCATTATAATCTGTCACGAGAAATATTTTAATATTTTAAAAATACATGGCAGTCATTCTAGTAAGTTATCGATACTCGGAGTCTCACCCCTAGCGCCCCGGGCACCCGTTCATCCAACCATAACTAATAGTCGTGAATAAATCGCTGGAGTCGGCACAAAGACGATTTTTTTCTCCGTGCGCTGTCCGACCAATCACAGCGCGCCATCATGCCATCGCTCCGCCAATCAGGGGCCGAGTTTCGTAAAAAGAAACTCAAAATTATGCGCGGCTCAATTCACCACTCGTGTGCACACTTCAGCCTCGGGCTTTAGGTCGCGGTTTTGAAAAACAGAACAAGCTGACGTTTTTCGTTCTATTTTAAACTTTATGTTGTATATGATAAGGGTTATTGTAAGTGCATAGTTCATGGCTCCTGAAGGTAGAGAAGCAGAGGAAGGGTGGCAGTAATTTTGATTGCGATTGCAAATGGCGCCGAGCGAGGGAACACGCACGGTTAATCAAATAAGAAAATTGCTCGGAAGTGATTTTTATTAGATCAGAAGAGAGACACATGCGGGTGTCGAGCCTTGTAAAGCAATGAGAAAACTACATTTCTTTCATAGTGACTTCCCTCACAAACTTCCTAAATCTAGGCTTAGATATAAAAATTGCAAGGGCTTAAATTCTGTACATTGAATATATGTTTTACCAAAATCTTATAAATGTGGATGAACAAACGTTTTATCAAACTTTAATTAGACACAAATCAATATAATACATGTTTGTATAAATAAGTAAGACGGTAACGTTTCTAATTGTTTCAGAAGTCAGCTAGTAAGTTTTCTTAAATCAATCAAAATGCTCACACTTAATGTTTGACGATGTTCGATCGTATTGATACTAATAATAATAATAATAATACAGCCTTTATTCTCTGACCATAATTTTACAGTTTTAACTTATTACCCTAACATAGAAAATATAAGAATATGATAAAATAAAACTTAATTAAGATTCATCAGCAACCAGTTTGTTGGTCAGGTTGTCCTTTGACATAGGCCTCCCCCTTTCTCTTCCACTCTTCTCTATTCCGAGCTAATCTTCTCCATCCTTTCGGTAAATCATCCTCCCATCTTTTAATTTGACGCCCTTTTAGCCGTTTCCTATTTCTAGGGTACCACTCCATTACATCCTTCGTCCATTTCTCTTTGTTGGTTCTCATGATGTGACCAGTCCAGTTCCATTTGAGTTTTCTTATTTTTTGTAAGACGTCGCTAACCTTTGTTCTTTTCCTTATTTTTGAAGTCGTCCATTTGTCCTTTAGCCTTACGTTTAGCATGCTTCGTTCCATATTGCGTTGGCAAACTGCTAGTTTTTGGTTGTTTTTGCTCGTAGAAGGCCAAGTTTGACACCCATAAGTGAGACACGGTAGAATGCATGTGTTGTAAAGCTTGTTTTTCACGAACATTGGCATTTTATCATTTTTAAATATCTCTTTAAATGACCAATAGCGTTTCCAAGAGTTGCTTATTCTTATATCGATTTCTTTAGAGTATTGATCTTTAACTGATATCAACTGTCCTAAATATAAGTATTCATCTACATATTCGATTACCTCTTCTCTTATTTCGATGGTTTCTTTTAATGAATTCGTCATCACTTTAGTCTTTGTTGGATTCATAGACAGCCCCGCTTTCCTGCTTTCATAATCTAATTGTTCTAGCATAGTTTGCAGTATATCTGGTTTTTCAGCGAATATCACGATATCGTCAGCGAATCTTAGATGATTTAGCCTTACTCCATTTATATTTATTCCAAGATCTTCCCAGTCTATACGTATTGATACTACAAAAGCTTAAATGTTATCAATTCATTGACCATCTCACACAGCAACAAAAAAAAATTATATTCCCATAGAAAAAAATCACAAAATCCTAATCTCACTTCAACTTCACAGTGACGCCTCAATGTCTAATGTTGTCATCGATGTCGCCTCTTATAAAGACATTATTCCAAATTCAAACATCTCATAATTCCATAAAAGAACATATTTTTACTTGAGGACTGGCACATTACTGTAGTGGCCAACGAAGAAAAAAAAGGATCGCATTGTGGTCACATTTCACAACAAACGGTCTCGTCTTTCCAATCCGCCGCCGTGACTCGACACAATCTATTCACTAACTGGTCGAGTTTCAAAGAAACTGCAGATAAATCGATAACATACCTGAACAGCTGCATTGACCGTGGAGTATCTCTAATTGTATTAATTCCTGCCCATTGTGGAGGTCATTGTCCTTTTGACGGTTGAAAAGAGCGCGGTAAGTTGTGACAGCTCGTTCTAATTGACAGTTGACAGGTGTTGGTTGTCATTCATTTCGCAAACAAAAAATAAGTGCATGTGTAAAAGGAAAGGCGTAATGATATACTTCCGATCCACGCTTTGTTTATATCGATCGATTACGGATCGATAAAAGGGTGTTTGTTTTATTATCTTTTTTGTGGCTTCCGAAACGTTTGTTTATGTTGAGTGAGAGACAGGACGTTTTAGTCACCTATTTTAAAAATATGAATGCAGTTTGCAGATAAAGAATTGTAAAAGAGTTTCTTATGACAAAAAAAAATGCGTTACTCAAAATTCAATGATAACTTTAAAGAGTTTTCCATAACAACTAAATATCTATCAAAATATTTTAGTTAATACTCGAAATCTAGAGAATTAAATGTCATGTAGTACGTATATATAAAATAAATAGTAAAAATAAAAACGTCACGAAACGCAAACAAAACACGTCCAAACAAACAAGCATGTAATTGGATAAAAGCTCGACTAGTGATTATTCCCTGGTTTTATCGCATAATCTGGACGTGGCGTGACAAGCCCTTAGCGAGTGTTTAGTTACCACCACCTTGTATTTGTTATTGTACAACGTGGCATCACATTTACATAACGTAACGATTTTTTAGAACTACAATTCAGGGTTTTCATATCTAGCATTATCTAACACCTAAGCATATAGCATATAGGGTGTAAAATGCTTACCTAGACGGTACCTAATAAGTCTGCAGCAATGTTTAAAATCAGGCAGGCTGTAGCAAAACGTAAACCTACTCCACGTAAATAAAAAAAAGTTTTTCAAGATGAATAAATACCTAAATGTTTTCTTTCTTTCTTTCTTTATAAGCCTACATTTGTAATGTACGAGTATGTATCTCTTCTATATGTGATTGATGACAACACTTCTGCTAAGTAAGATTTACATTGATTTTAGGTTTAGACGCTCTCGAGTGAGTCATTCAACACTGCAATGTAATTTTTTTTTTAAACAATATAAGCTCACGTTTGACTACTACTCGCCTGATGTTTGCATCTATTTTTTCCGATATAGGTTCATTTTATACGAATGTAAAGTTATCTTGTGCGAAGTATAATAACGTCGTAATTATATGAATAATTAAACTAAATTTGAGTGAATTCTAATTATTGTTGCATATTCGATGCTATTACATCACGATTTCATTTATGACCGTTAAATAAAAAAGAAGGAAAATCTTATATTTTTGTACAATTTTGTACAGCTACGAATATTTTGATTTTGCACGCACGATTAGACACGCGTCAAATGATTAACCAACAGTCAAACGTTGCAAATATTGATATTCAACGTCAATCCGCTCAAATATTTTGATGCCACGTTGTACAGTTCTGCAGGCACGTAGGCGTGACAACAACATTCTAGCTATTATTTATTCTATTATTTATTATATTATCACATCTCTCGCGACATGTTTTGTTCGTTCACAATGCACACACATTATTACGTTTTGTTATTTACATAATAGGTTTTTAACAATGATTCCCGACGCGATAAGCATTTTAATTCCTCCCTTTTTGTGAGACGTGAATACCCAAATCATATATTTAAGGGGTAATATTTGAGAATATAACAGATAAATAGGATGGATTTGGTTATTTTAATGAATGGGAGTTGTTGAAATACAATTGGTGTTTTTTATGAAGCGCATTATTAGTGGCCGTGACATTTCGATTCAAGGTTTGTTATTTAGTGGTGTGAATATTTTAATAATTATAAAGAATGAAAACTAAAGTAGGAGTACATTATTTGCTACGAGCCGTAGCAGTGTCCATGGAGCGCTACGAAAGTGCTACGCTGGTATATGTCAGTTTTAAACGACTTTTCATGAAAAGTTTATGATATTGTCTGAATTTATTAAATTAGAGAATAATTTTCTTTGTATGATATCTATGTTTTTCAAGTAATTGTCGTGATTTTATCCAGCACAGCCATGCTCCACTTGTGGCCGCAGTGTTCGCTTGTGTGTCGTTTTAGGTGGTCAAATGCCCAATGATTGTAAAGTGTAAAAAAAAGTATGACAGACATATTTCAACTAATAGGAACTCGTATAAAGCCACGAGCATTCACTAGAAATAAAAAAATGTTCTCTGATCCCTGTCAACCACCGTAGATTGCCAATAATAACCAGATTACCTCCCCTCGAGGGAATATTCACCCAGCTCTGCTACAAGGAGATATCACATCTATTTTCCTCAAATATTGCACTAAATGCCCGGGAAATTGATTCATTTGACAAATGTTCACGACTAACTTGTATATCTACTTGTGCAGTTGCAAAATGTACAGTTCATACATCTCTATTCCCCTTGAACTATAATTTGTCGGTCTTCAAGTCGAGAGTAAACCGGTTTCTTCTAGGCAAGCGCGTAAGATCGTAGATTATAACGTTGCTTAACATCAGGCAAGTTGTAGTAAAGCGTGAGCCTATTACATGTAAAAAAAAAAAAAAGTTTGCTTGATATTTTTTGTGTTGTTATAACTAATGTGTGGGCACATTAAAGATGCATATTTATGATCAGATAAAATCAGTAAAAATATTGTAAGCAGGAAATTATTGTAGGTAGAACTCTCTATAAGAAAATTTTAAATATTTTCAAAAAATTACAATTTAAAGAAACGACAACTCTTATTATTGTTGTATACGTAGTGTTATTATATGTTCAGTAGTAGTACTCGTACTATAGCATTAATATTAACTACAGTGCGTCTGATCTGAATAGTAAAATAATGATACTACTGTCCACTACAATCCAGGGGTTTTCAAATCTAGAGTTAATAGGTATCTTCTAGGTAAGCGTGTTACACCCTAGGCTGCAGCAATGCTTAACATCAGGCAGGATGTAGTCAAACGTAAACCTATCCTGCGTAAAAAAAAAGATCCATAGCCAGTAAACAAAACTGTCTGATGATGCAGCAATAACAGGACGTTACTACTATAAACTTAAAAACGTCAGATCTTATATGCCAGTTACTCAATATATCCTTGTGGCGCGCGCCGCTCGCAGCCGATTTGCGATTTCCAAAGAGTGCTTACCGGAAGTGCCCTCCACGTAACCGTCCCCCCTCTCCCCTTACCTCTCCTCCTTCCATTTGTAAAGAGCCCTTCTTTACGTCTTTGCGCTGGTTTTTCCAAGCCTTTGATAGTTTTCACGAATTCCCCCGTTACGAGAGGAAAAACGATTGTTGACTACAAACGTCATTTTGAGAAGTGCCCGCTTAGCGGAACTTGCTTTACTTATTTGTAGTTTCAAAAAATGACCACCATCACGACTTTACAATACAATACTAAAGTTACTAATACTTTAATTGAAAAAATTGGTAAAAAAATTAAGCAGTGGCTTTGTCTATTGCTTGGTATTTTTCACTCCTTGTCAAAAACAGCAATGTGAGTAAAAACCAGATATAATTTTGTGCCTCTTAACTCGTTATTTAAATTAAACAATAACTTAGCTGTAGCCTTGTTTTGTTTTCTTCTTTCTTTGTCGAATTGTATCAATGAGTAAAAAGTAAAACCTATTAGTTCTTAAATTAATTTCATTATGGATATACATATACATAATGTAATAAGCTTATTTATGTGTACAGCATTATCTTTTTCAAACATGTACTCTCAAAAAATATATAGAAAAAAGTGAAAGAACAAAAAATATTTTATTCCAGCAAAAGGGAGGAAATAGCAAACTGCAAGCCAAGGTAGTTGTTCAACATCGTTGTCAGTAAGTGTAATCCGATTCGATCGTGCTTCGCCTCAACCACTCGGAATCCTATTCCTTTCTGCTGATTTGTACGAGTAATACATAATTTATGTAGCTTTATTTACTTTCACAGTAGGTAAATACGTTTTATTTTATTGGGGTTAGATTGTACGTAACTAGAGTTCGCTAGTTTATGACAAAGGTGGTATTACACAGACAAAAAGGTACATATGCCTAAATTTGACATTAGTATATAGCCTTTTTTATCACAGCTGTTACGTAGAGAGGCCGCTTGCTTTGCAAAGCTGAAAATACGCTCTACGCGATAAGGCCGCCCAATAAACCTAGGTTAAGTAATATTTCTATAAATTATTTTGTATTTTTGTTTTCTGGTGTACAATAAAGCTGATTGTACACCAGAATTACCGCGGAATTACCTAACCTAAAATTACATGACTTCATCTGTGGCATAATTATGATAACTTAATTAAAAATGGAATGAAATTGAATCTATTTGATCATAATTCTCTTAATCTTGCGGCTTTGCATCACAGGATCCCAGGATACCTAGCGCATAGCCCAGTTATACCTGCCTGGATTAGCCAAAAGAAACCAAAAACTCTCTATTTATGTAACTAGGTATGTACATAGACATTAAGTTCTTTATATGAATAAACGATTATTATTTTAATCATATGGTAAGGCAACCATTATGGTCTAAGATATAGCGTATATATACCTGCGTCCAATTTGCTATTAAATATGATATAACAACAACAACTTACACTATTATAACTTGAACCATTGGCTTTTGCGCAACTTAATGTTTGTCATTTTTTGTATTTGTTCATAGTAATATTCTACTAACAACTGTCACAACACAACATATGTGTAGCAATTGTAGACATATTCTATTCTAGTTAAAGCAGTGAAAGAGGACACCTTTGTTTGCTGGCGGGCGGAGTCGGGTGACTGCAAATGTATTTATTATGTTGCTCTCGGAACATCCTTACAAATCGGCAGCCATATGTAAGCATACAAAAATAAACTTTATGAAAAAATTGTGACGTGCTTTTAGATCTGAATTTGTGTTTTTTTTTCGTGTCCCTAATTCTGGAGGTTAGCTACCTAGTTGAGCTGGTTTTAAATATATATTTTTACAGATTGACATTACTTATCAATTTAGTTTTGAACTTACATAAGAACGCTAAACGCTACAAATATAAAGACAAATCTATGTAATTGATCTATTTTTAGAATACTATTAACACTACTATATATACGATATACTTTCATATCATCATTCATCCCATCTTTGCAGTTAAAATGCCTCTGTAAGTGTATGATTTTGTTTGTTGAATTACTTTTGCTTACTTTTTTTCTTATAAAGAACACGATAGGATTGCTGTAGTGGCAGCAATTGTCGTATTTTTTTTTTAATATGAAGGTACAGTATCTTAATAGTAACATAGTCATTTTATATAGGTATTTATAAAAACAATTTTTTGACAATTAACGTTTAATTTTAGTATCGTTAGAGCAAGGAAATTGATGTCTCTCTTTGTCATGCGTTAGAAATAATACGTACTCTCTATTTTTAAAACAATTTATTGGAAGCAAGTTTCAATTAGAATGGAATCCATTATGATATTGTGCACAATAATTAATTATATAACCATCAATACAGATGTACAAATCTGCTGTTTGATAAAGCATCCTATTCAAAGCTGCCTACTGATGCGGTGGCATTACCGCGGCCGCAAGTGATTACAGAAGCCAGGATACTGCCCACTCTTAACACAAACGGGGCCGGTTCGATATCTACGTACATTGCTATACAGGTATAATGGCAAGCTCTATATAATTAATCTATGTTTTATGTAATAAAGTACTGATGTTTAATAAACGTTGATTAGTCACACGATCATTTTGCTAACCAGTATATACATTTATTCAATAGAGGATTAGTTTGTAATTAGTATGAATGTGTGTATAAACGAGTTATTTTGTCAAGTGCTAAACCCGCACTATAGTTGTTTATTTTAAAGGAAAATATGGAACTATGGAACTCTCTACCTGGAGCCCTGTTCCTAGAAGATTATAACCCAGGGGTCTTCAAATCTAGAGTAAATAGGTTTCTTCTAGGCAAGCGTGCTACATCTTAGACTATAGTGGTGCTTAACATCAGGCAGGCTATAGTCAAACGTAAGCCTATTTAGTGAGGTTTCTTCTAGGCAAGCATGCTACATCTTAGACTATAGTAGTGCTTAACATCAGGCAGGCTATGGTCAAACGTAAGCCTATTTAGTGTAAAAAAAAGGTTCGAATCCTGCCAGTCGTGATTATTTTCGCTCATTATCCAATAAAGATGTTTAAAAGTAAAGGTATTTAATTACTTAGTATTAGATTAGGTATAATACAACTTGAATATCAGGAAAGGTTTAATTAAAGTCGGTTAATTATGTTCAGTGATATTATTTATGGTATACCTTTGTAATTCTATAGATTTGCGTACTAGAAGAGATGCTTACTACGCTCAGCAGTGGGCGATAACGGGCTGATTGTGGGGATAATGATTGTAAGCCTAAGTTTTGTTTTCTATTTAAAATATATTTTTGCAAGCTAATATCTTTAAACAGAAAAATATGTAAATGCTCCTTTTCCCATGTAGTGCAGTGTAAGCCCGGTGAGTATTGACAAAGCAGTATCGTTATCGGATTGGAGCGCCGCCGGCCGCGGGGAGACGGTCTCTCATTTTTCATTTCCACATTACTTTGTTTCGCTATCTTTGCTCGAGCAGTATCTGAAGTTACTTGTGAAATAATATTATATCCTTTTCACATGAACCTACCCACCTAAAGAAGTAGATGTTTGTGCAACAAGAGAACAACGTTATTTATGCTACGAATGCAGATTTTTATCCCGTGCATCTATAGAATTGTAATAACCGTAAAAGCTTGGTTTGACTCTCATGCTTAACTCAGCTACTTACCACTCTCATATAAAAATTTTGTGCCAAACTCAAAGATTTGCTCCGTTGGCATCATTCCCATATGCGTATAGTTCCATATGACTTTGTGGTCATAAATGTAACTTTAAAAACAGATATTTTTTAATAATGTGATATCTTCATCTCTGGCTGGTACTGAAGACGCTGGATTCTCGTGTCCTTTGGCGCGGCCTCATTAACGCGCGCAACTTCAAAGCGACTCTGAATTTCAGATAAGTATTGAAATGGGAACTTTTCTTTGTAAATTGGAGGTCGTTATTACTCGTTGTATAATTTATTTCGGATTTTGCGGCGCGAAGTAAATAAGGGGCGGCCCATCTCATTTGCAGCTTTTCATTTACATCTCAAAAAGTTGGTAATGCTTTCTGATTGTTTTGCGTCTTTAGCATTTTATGTTTTTTTTACGAAATGAAAATGCCAGATTAAATTTGGATTTTTCTTTTTATAGAATTGACTAGTGTATTTTACTTTTAATTTTAGTGTTTTTAATCCAGCACCCGTATATTTCTATGGCATATTTGTATTACTCGTACTTATAATATTTGCTACCATAGAAACCTACAAAAATGTATACTTAGATAATAATATCAACAGTAAACGATTTTTTTTTCATATTGAATATTTTTTGTTTTTTTTTTGTCTTGAGTGAATTTTATTCTAATGGTGTTGTATATCAACATCAGTAGAATAAAATAAAATTCACTCTTTTAAGCTCTACACCCCTCTACGGCGTAGCAATGTCTACGCTATGCAAATGACAGCGTTGAAGTCTTTTACACCGCGCGTAGCACTACTACGGAGCTACGGGCTGTCTACAACGTTTATCACAGGTTGCTGTGCTTTGGCATAGATAGATATGTATATATCTTTTATGATATTAGAAAGTTAGAAGGAAACATCTGGGCAAGAACAGCGCAAGACAGGGAGTATTGGCGTAAGAGGGCGGAGGCCTATACCCCGCAGTGGGTCCCGTTAGGCTGATGATGATGATATCTTTAATGCACACCAAACAATCAACAAACTTAAAGAAACTTAAAAACTAATTAAATTTACAATTTACATTGAGCGGCCTTATCGCATTAGGCTATTTCTTCCAGTCAACCTTTGAATTGTCAGAATTTAGGATTTCAAATAGGCTCAGCTAACACCTGCTAACGTTAGATCAAAATAACACATAGAGCTAAGACTATTATTCTATTACTTTTGTTTATTTTACGCATCGTTTAAGTGTTGATATCGACTGACAAAATAATTTTGTTACAGATCAGATACAGCGTCGTTATGTCGTATAACTATTTGTAGTGTCTAGTACTAGTCATTATATACACTACTCATTACGACTTAGGCACTAAGCATATTAATTAAAGACAGTACATAAAACATCAACGCATAATAGTGGGGTCCTGTATTCAGAAATCATTTTTCAAAAGACCACGCCAACAAAAGCTAGATAAATAAAAGAGGGTGGAAGTAGATTGTAAATTGTAAAGTGCAGTCGTGAAGGGGTTTTATTTGAATTTCCCTTCGGCAGCACTATCGGATATGAAAGCGTTTATCGCCAGGTACCTACAGGAACTAGGGATATAATGTCATTGTTTTAATAGAGATGATCTATAGAAACACCATTTTATGAAATTATTAGAACTGATTGTACTATTTGTATATTCGACGTTCAGTCCATTAACATGTTGGATTTGTTGTCCAACAAACACTGATTATATCAGAAAATATTTTGAAGCAAAGTTTGATCTAACTGGTAGTATTGATGGCAGTGAATGATGTTTTATGCTCAGTGCTCAAAACTAAAGCCACTAATAGTTTTATTCTCAGTACTATGAACTAGAATAGAAATGGTTTTCATAACTTAATGGCAGACTACATAGCCATGTTTCATATATTGTAATATTTGTTTCGCAATATCATGCACTTAAAGACATCGACAGTTTTACAATTAATAAGTAGATACAGGTTTTTTTCTCAATCCAATTTATAAATCCAAACTAAGTTTAAAGCAGTCGGATATAATTCCATGAAACAAATACCTTCAATAGATAACTACTCCTAGATATGCACATTTTATCTGTCCTCTAGTTTTAAACAACTTCAAAAATAGGAGGTTCTCAATTTAACATATTTTTTAAATACAGTCCATCCCTAGAAGTTGACGGTGATGACTCCCCTCAGGAGGTAGGGGGAGTGGAGGGGAGTCATTACGCTGAGGAGGTCGTTACTGGGCGGATCTTTCGTTAGCCGGAGACAAAGCGAGATCTACCCGGCCAGTTCCAGCACGATAGGTGAGGAGATACTACACTATGTACTTACTAGTACTTCATTACTTTTCATTGTAACGGATTTCCTCGTAATTGAATCATGATAACACTTTTTTTCACTAAAGTTTATTTTTGGCAGATTCTAAGACAGATAAGATAAGAAGTTTCCCTTCCAAATCAAAATACGTACTGTACCAACTTTTTTATATAAAATAATTTTATCCATACAATCAAACATTAAACTTAACTTTATGACCAATTTAAAAAGTAACGTACTAGAAGAAACACACACCATTTTTACGGATAAGAATTTTCTCTGCATAGTTAAATAAAAATACACTATCATATTATCATCATCAGCTCGTTATTGTCCACTTAACATAGACCTCTATTATAGTACGCCTTGTACTATACATCATCGTATTTTATAAGTATACTAGTGGACAACCGCGACGCTCACATATTTTGAGATAAAAAGAAGTTAAGGACACTTCTAAGACTTCATACTACCTACACACCAAAAATCATGATAATCCGTTCAGCCGTTTTTTCGTTATGAGCGTTTAAATAAACAGACAAATTTCTAGACATTTCTGAAACGTGTTCTGTTATCAAATCGAAGTGTCTCCAAACATTTTTTTTTTTAATTTAGGTACTTCAATGTTCAGACTTTCGACACTCTTCAGCTTTATTATATGTAAATAACATATTATAAATATAGAAGTAATTACTATAGTCTCCTCTACTATTCTTCCTATGTACTCGTATTCTCCGGTCCACAGCGCAGTGGGAGGAACATATCGTCATCACATTCGTTAGCAAATGCGTCCGTAATGAGCGTTTTGTGCCAGCGAATGTAAAAATATATAAAATGCACTATGAAATAATGCACATGATTCCACACTGCAACCCCCCAGCTCCAGGGGGCGGACTAAGTGATTGGAGACAGGAGTAGTTTACGATTTACTAATTCGACTTTAAAAATTACAAGTACTTTTAGGTTAGGCAATTTGTTGTTGTTTTTTGTTTTGTTTTTTTTTAACATTTTATGTTTAGTTAATGAGTGATGGGAATGGGTGGTTTTGCTTCTTTGATTTCGGTTATTAATAAACTTGGCCGTTACAGTGTCCAAATTAGTTTTAGTAGCTATGAGATAAGCCTGAAATAAATGTCTTTTGTTTATTTATTAATATTTAAGTATTGTTTCCTGATTCATCCATATCAAAATTCGTCTACAGAAAAAAATGCTGGCTTGTACTTTGCCCAAAAGGTTAATCATACTATTCATCGGGTAAATGCAACTAGCATATTATAGCTTATTCGAAAAGAAAATTCAGTGTTTTTATTTTCTAATTGTATTGTTTAAAGTTCATGCATTATTTGTAGCGGCTATTTTATCTATAAATTGCAAGTCGTACATACATCGTAAGTACATTACAACAAAATCGAATTAATTTTTTAACTTTTATCATATAAAACCCCTTCCAAATCCCTCCCTTAATAATACGCGCAGTAATCACCCCCGCGTCATCTGAGAGTAGAAACACGACTTTTTTATTATAATGTACAAGCATTATGTCATAGTTGTTTGCTTTATAGTATACTTCATGTACATATTTGTTGGGTGAACCTATTCCAGGCATCCAGGCTAGCCAGGTAGGCGTATCCTGAAAATAATTTCAGGATACGCTGTGTAAATTTCAGAGTATTTTTATACCTCCAAACATGATCCAACTTGTATTTGTATTAACTAAATCAATATAATTAAGTATTAATCTGCTATGTATCATAAAGTATGAAGTTTTGTTGGTAATATTGTTTTACTGTACTCAAAAAATATGTCATTTACGTATGTACTTATCATAGTAAACATTTATTTTAATTTAGACTCTAGTATATGATATGTTTAAGATCAGTGATTAATCTCAGCTAGCAGCTTGTAGTCAGCTTTGCAAACATAATAAATTTAGTAATCAAAATAAATATTTTAAAACATAAGTTTAGCAAATTCCTTAAAGCGATAATGTGATCGAAGCTCTAATCTCTGTACTTTTATTACACAATAAATATAACAGTGATCTATCTCTCTAACATAGATAAAATGAAAGTAATTTCTTCCACTATGAGCCCTCTAGACCCCTCTAGCAATTACCGTGAAAGCCTTCCTACAGTACCTCGTACGGAGCGCACCAATCTTCATTTATAAATGGACTCAACCACTCTAATTGTGTTCACAATCTAATACAACCTTGTCACTATCGGATACTTACTAAACCTCATATAACAAGTAGTTTAAAAAGTATTTATCGACTATGACATGGTTCTAAATGTTTAATATAGACAGCAACAAAATGTAAGGGTATTAAGGGGAAGCAGTGGATGGTGGGCGTCTTTTATTGGAAAATATTACAATTGCTTGAGTGTATTAAACGTTATTTAATCGTTAGAGGTTGGATGTGATTCGAGATAAAATGTTACGATATTAATGGGATTTATAGAAGAAAGCCTGCCATGTTTCCTTTCATTCGGTTTTTGATAGACATGTCTGTATCTATGGCGTCAAACTTTGAGTTTAGTGATTCATTGAAACAATAAATATAATCAATATTTTTTTGTGTAAACACGCTGGATAGCCCTGTAGTCAGGACTTTTGAAAACTACAATTTATACTAAAAATACCGAAACATTTACGTACCCCCTTTTTCTCTAAAAAAACCTGGCCTGCAGCAAGTCCTCCTGAATGTGGTCGTCGGCGAGTCCTGGACGCCTCCTGGCATCCAGGTAAAGTCCAAGTATCGGAACACACAAGATAGATGTACGGGATCACTGATTAGGTTATAACACTCGCTCGATATTTTTAGATTGTGCTGCTCCAACCCTTGAACAGAAAGTACGTTACGCAAAACTTTTTTATTACAAATGTATGTATGTTTTAATATCTTTATAAACGTGTTTTTAGCCTCAGTTTCCACAAACAAAAATACCCAGTAGGTAGTTCAAAATCCAAATACTTGTAATATTATCGTTTGACATCAAGGCATGGAACCAACTCCTTCCTTTTATCGAATGTGAGTGGCCATTTCTGGCATCTACCCTCAAGTTATCATATGTAATATGGTACAAAAAAGTAGTAAAAAATGACTGAAGCGATTAAAGCCAAGTCTCGCCAATCTCTAGTTCTGCTCTATCCCGGTAGAGGTCGTCGAAGGAAAGAAGGGTCCTCGTGCGCGGCGCTAATGGCAATCTATTTGTAGCAAATAATCCTCGAGCCTTAATCGAAGCCTCGTCTCTGAGGCTTTTTTGTGGAACCTCGATTGTACGCCCACAGCCACCAGACTTCAGAGAGTAAGTAAAGGTTTCTAGAAGGAATATAATGTTTACTTCTAGGTAAATACTTCTAAAAGGAATTGTTTGTGTTTGAATGTAATGGAGTTTTAGGTAGAGATTTTGAACATTTTATAAGTTTAAGTTAGTATAGTCTTTATGCTATGCTATAAGTTGATATAAAATTTAAAAAAATATAACTTAGTCCTTTCCAACAAATAAATTCATGATACCTTCTAATAGTTTTTATTTTTTTTCATTCTGAAACTTATAGGGTTTATACTTATAGGAAACAAATACGAAACTTATAGGCCCGTGCTTAAAAAACGCAATTATTTGAGCACACAATGCAATTTTTTTTGTTATTTTAACAAGCGTGTATTTTAAGCTAAAGAAACACACACAAGATGTCTCTACGAATCTCCGTAGCCCGTAGCACATCTACATATTTTCCCAGAAAACCCCTCCCTCATTGCTATTTCCATATAACTAACTCGTTACTAAATACATGATTTATATTCAGCACTTTTCCATAAGAATCAACACTTTCTTGTAAGAATATGAAACTTGGGTCAAATATGATAATGTCGTAACGACATGTCGCGCAGCTAAACTTTTCCGTCCGGAGTTGCCACTTGAATTATTTATAGACTCGAACGGATGGAAAATTGTGTAGTTTATTTGTGTAAGTACTTTTATATTCGTTTTACAAGGCTAAATTAGGTAGAAAGGGTCATTAAGTTAAGCCATGTTGTAATTTAAGATAATAACTGGTCAATCATAAGGAGTTCTGTGTTTATATAATTTTTTAACTAAAGTTGTCTTTATAGCGTTTAATGTATGAAACATTTTTAGATCTATACATGTATATATATATATACATATATATACTTAAATATCTTAAATATAAAGCTTAATTTTAAAATCGTTTTGCACTAAGGCTAAAAACGGGTATAGGACTCCTAATATTTATTTGTTCATAATATTTTTTTCATAACTGTCTTATTTATATTGGAAATAAAAATTAAGTAAAACAGTAGAATGTGTTATTAACTGCGGAACCTCTCCACTACTAAATAGATAGATTAGATAAATAATAAAAGTGATACAAAACAGACACACACTAACAATACTGACTGGCTGTTTTTACATTGCAAAATTAATCACCTCTATATTTTCAACACTAATGTAGCTCGTTAATCTATATGTTACCGGCAATCTATATAATTGTATTGAATGCCTGAATTATACAGATTGACGGTGACATATACATCATAACATACCAGGAACTACTGCGAAGCTATAATCAAATCTGCTCCATTATCCAATCAGGGAGGGCCACGTCCGGCGCGCGTCTCACTGATTGGATAATTCACTCGCGGGCACTGTGGGGCTGAAATAGGCACATTAAGGCACATTCACGGCGACCTATTACCTCGTAATTGATGTAATAGTGCACATTACTATAATAGCTTCATAGAGAAGATTGATACTTCTTAATACGTGTTATTCTCAAAAACGATACATGGACTGGCATAATAATTATACTCGGATCAGAAGATACATATTAAATCAGATTTTGATCAAATATAGAATTCGCAAAAAATGATTACTTTTTTATAATGTGCAGTCATTATTGTAATAATTAAATATACTAATACTACAGTAACAGACAGACACATTTAAAGTCAAAGTCAAAGTCATTTATTGATAAGAAATTTCTTACAAGTCAGATAAAGTTGTAAATGTTGTTGTAAATGTTTATTCTTTGAATTACCTGTAGTAAAGAGCTGCTGCAAAGTGTAGAAGAATCCTTTCGGTAAAAAAGAAATCTGGTTGGCAGAACTTCTGTGAATCTCTTTCTCCGTCTACTCCATCCTACGTAGTATGGAACCAAATTCGCAGGTTTCGAGGATCCTTCAGGTATTCCGATGTGTCTTCAAATGATCCCTCAGTGTGGCTGGAGGATTTTGCGAACAAGCTGGCTCCCTCTCATGTCCCGCAGTGTCCCTCACCACTACCTATTTTCTCTTGCTCATCTTCATACCATTTTGATATGCCTTTCACTTTTGATGAATTACAGACCTCCCTGAATGGGCTATCGGATTCAGCCCCAGGAGTCAATGGCATCCCATATTCTTTTATTTCCAAAGCTAGTTTGAATGTTAAAAATTACTTCCTATCATTAATAAATAACTTTTTTGAGAACAATTTTATTCCGGATGCCTGGAAAACACAAATTGTAGTCCCCATTCCAAAACCTGGCAAAAACCCGTCCGACGCTAACTCTCATCGTCCAATAGCTCTTTCATGCGTTCTGGCAAAAGTGACGGAAATTCTCATTAAAAATAGATTAGAGTGGTTTGTGGAAAACTCGGACATTCTAGCCAAATCACAGTTTGGTTTCAGAAAAGGACTTAGCACCATGGATAGCCTCAGCATTCTTACTACTGACATAAGGCTTTCCCATTTAAATAAAGATTTCCTTATAGCTGTTTTCCTGGATATCGAGTCTGCCTATGATAATGTTATTCTTTCCATCCTAAGAAGCAAACTATTGCAACTTGGGATCTCGCCAAAACTAATTAACTTCATTTGTTGTTTTTTAATGGAAAGATACATTAATATTCGGATACCTTCTTTGCAACCAATAACCAGAACCATCTGGAAAGGTTTGCCCCAAGGCTCAGTTCTTAGTCCTCTTCTGTTTAGCCTGTATACCGTTGACCTAGATGACTCCGTAAGCCCTTATTGTAGTACATTGCAATATGCTGATGACCTTGTGCTTTATGCTTCGTCCAGGAATATTTCTGTTGCTGAGGAAAACATTAACAATGCTCTTGTATACCTGAATACCTGGCTAAGTGATCATGGATTTTCAATTGCGACATCTAAGAGTAGTGTTGTCGTTTTTACTAGAAAGAGGGTTATACCTAGTATCATTGTTGAATATGGAGATGAATTTATTCCTCAGAGTAATACGGTAAAATTTTTAGGAGTATGGCTGGACTCGAAACTCACTGGTGTTCCCCATTTTGACTATGTAGTAGAAAAGTGTGAAAAAAATATCAATATAATTCGTGCCCTTTCTGGTGTATGGTGGGGGTCCCACCCAGTTTCTCAAAAACTTCTGTATAATGCTATAATTCGGAGCCAGCTAGACTACGGAACATTTCTCTTAGATCACGAGAACAACATTCCTCTATCTAGATTATCAAAGATTCAATCTAAATGTCTCAGAATAATTCTGGGAGCCATGAAATCTTCCCCTATTAATGCCATGCAGGTTGAGAGTGGGGAACCCCCTCTCCATTTACGTAGGCAATTTTTATGTAATAAATTTCTGTGTAGAGTCTTTCAAAATTCCAAACATCCCTTGCTGTTTTGTCTGGAAAAACTGCATAATGTTATATACGGCAAGCCTAATCCATGCCATATCCCGTGTATTGTCAAGGGATTCACTAAGTTTTGGTATAGTATCCCATACGAGATTTCCAGGTCCCCTGGTAATCCCTTATTTATTTCGAACTACTCTGCTCTCATGTTTCATCCATCTATTCTCTTGAACTTCGGCGTTGATAAAAATTCGTTGGAGCCTTCAATCCAGTTCTCCCAATGTATTGACAAGAACTGGAGGGATTGGCTCGCGGTGTATACTGATGCCTCCAAACTTGGTAGTAATTGTGACGTTGGGTCTGCCGTGTGGATTCCAAAGTATAATGTTATTCTGAGTCATAAAAGTCCTCCGCTCGCCTCGGTGTTTACCGGGGAAGCCATCGCTCTTCTAGAAGCCATCTTATTCGTTTCCGCACACAAAATCCGTAAATCTATAATATTTTCTGATTCTCAAAGTTGCCTTCAAGGAATTGCATCCAATTTATTTAGATCCAGAAACAAATTTCCTATAATTTTGCGAATCAGGGAAGAGTTATATAAATGCCACTCTCAAGGTTTCGAGGTCGTGCTTGCTTGGATTCCGGGGCATGTCGGCATCCCAGGAAACGAAACTGCTGACTTATGCGCGAAAAACGCTGCCTCGTCTGGTAGCTCTGATCATTACCAGGTATCTTGCCACGACCTTTCTTTGGTTTGCCAGTCAGATCTTTTCGCGTCCTGGGACCGCCTTTGGCAGCATTCTAAATTAGTTACAGGAAAGTTTTACGGTCAATTACAAAATTCTATTCCTACAAAACCTTGGTTCATGAAATTTAAGAAACTCAACAAAAGAGCAACTTCTACTTTATGCCGACTTCGTTTGGGACATGCGTGTACTCCTGTATTTTTGGCCCGGATCAGAGTTCGTGACCACTCCTTGTGCGAGTGTGGAATTGATATTGGTTCCCCGGATCACATTTTCTTTGATTGCCCTAGGCTCCGCTGCTCCCTGTATGATATGATCCCTGACGATTTGCCTCGCCCTACCAACTTTGCTAATCTTCTCCCTCTTGTATATACTCCATTTGTTTATATTCTTAACAAATTTATGTTAATTAATAATATTAAGTTGTAAAATATTTCCCTGTGTTATTGTTGCTTAAACGTGCTTTTAGTTTATTTTGGTTAGCTTTAGAAGCTTCTATTTAAGTTTTCATAGTCATAATAATGACCGTTTCTTTTATAACTTTAATATGTTTAACGTAATAAGCTTGCTTTTCAAAATTTTTGCTTTTGGTTTTATTTTATCGACCGAACCATTCAGCGTTTGTTTTTTAGCTTATCCGTTACGTGAAATTGGCAAAATTGCGGTAACGCTGCAGAAGCCATATAAAAAAAGTGGAAGTGGAAGTACCTGTAGTAAATATATAATACAAACATTTCAGCTCTAATGTTGAACCTACATTCTTTGTATCTTTTATAGCATACGCAAAAATAAAATCGTCTTAAAAGCCACAAAATCAAATGTGTACTTCAGTTGCTCCCATTTCCAAATTAATGTAAGCAAACATTTAATGTACGCACATTCATATTAGAAAGCAACCACACATTTACAATATCTTACAAAACTTCTACATAGTGTAGTGTACACAAAAGTAAATAATGGTGGACTCTATTATAAGGTGGTAAGTAAAATCTCGCGCGAGTCGCGGTACCTAGGTGTAAGAACAGAATAAATAATAGTGGTACAGTCTATGTACCGCCTGTATTTACCGAGCGTCAAGACCATACAAGAGGTACAGATAGTAAAAAAAAGAAAACTTTTTTTTAATTTTTGTATAGGTTGAAATATGTGATATTTTTTTTAAATACATGTTGGTTGAAGAAAAATACTCTTACTTTACTCTTTTACTTTACTCTTTTTTATTTTTAAATAAACAATTTTTTTTTTTAAAACTGATATAGGATATGATAAAACTTGTTTTTTATTAAACATAAAAGCTCAACTAATTTAATCATAATGGAAGTTTTCTTTTACATTTGATAGGCTCACGTTTGTCTACATCTCGCCTGATGTTAAGCAACATTGTTTTTTTCTGCCACGATCATAATATACATAGCAGTAGCACTATCCAGACACGACTGACCATTAATAACAATGTCTCCTGTGTGGGTGACGGTTCAGATGACTGGTGAAATATCTGAATAGCTGAAATTAAAAAAATGGCTTACAATCAAAACACTTTGGTCAAACTAATTTTCATTTACACTATTATAAACAGACTCAAGATAATGAGGAAACCCATAATGAATGAATAAGCGGCTATGACCACGTTGAAAAACAGACCTTTCTTTCTTCTGCCATATCTTCTATCAGTACCATATACCTTCCGAATAATTATAAAGCCTGCACATAAAGCCTCAGTGAGCTATGTACAACATAAAAGCATGTACTTACTTATTCATACTCCCACCATTCACCGCACGCCGTATTATATGCTAAATGAGGCTCTACCGCGCCCAACTATGTATTATTTACAGAAGCATTGTATGTTATAATAGGATGGCTTTAGTTTTTGTAGTGTAATCTTTATACGGTAGTTTTTATCCTTAATTTCATTTAACAAGTCGTAATAATAGCGGTTCGTATCAAAGTTTATTTTCTACTTTGACATAGCCAAAGATCGTAGTCGTTTTTGCCATAAGGGTATAGAGTCAAGAGTATTTTTGATTATAATAGAATATAAAATAAATAAATATTATAAGACAGTTACATAGCGCCATATAGTCCTATAAACAAACGCTTGTGTCATGTTAAAGCAGTTTTTTCGAAAAACAAAGCGAGTGAAGGCGCCGGTAACCACTAGTAATTTGTCAAACCAGGCATAGTAAACCAGTACAAAGTAAAAGTTTTTACTAATTGTCACACAGATTATTAAAATTGAAAATCCAAGGTGAAAACAGCTTATCGTACATTATAAATGATGAGCTACTTTGGAAATTAAAACATGCAACAAATAACTAATTAAAACTAAAATTATGCACAAATGAATTTTAACCTTATAAAAACTTAGGATAGGTTACAGGATAGGAAGTCACATTGCTCTCAGTACCTACTCTTACCAAAAATCAAGAAAATCCGTCGCTCTGTCGTGGAGAAACACATAAATGTACAAGCATACTTTCGATTACATGTAAATCCTAATGTTTGAGTTATATCACGAGATTTGAGAGAAATTGATAGATATACCTGAAGTTCCATTTTATATGATAATAATTTCTAGAAAGTAGCAAATATTCATATGATTTACAATATATCTATTTTTATGGACGATGTCCTTTTTATTCAGCAAACAATTAAAGCAAACATTCTAACTAACTACAAAGTATTATTTGTGACCTTGTGACAAGCCTAGAGATGACTAAAGATGCAAGTGCTTTTGATCACAATTAGCTGAAATCAATTAGTTATAATTATTGATTCAACCGATTTATGTGTCATTCTGTATGGCACCAAAACCCTTTAAAACTACAAATATTGAAATAACACTTCATTTTAGTAAAAAAATATAATAACGGTGCCATACATGGATGTAGTCGTATCCATTTTACCGCAATGTAACCTTAGCAAAGCATTTAAAATAATTATTTTTACAAAATCTAAAACTTATCACATGCATAGCTCTTCCAATCCAAGTTTCGAATTAGTCCAGTGTTTCTACTGATTACAAAATTTGTACTAGCCTGATATTTGTTGGCTTCAACCATGCAAAATCATACCAGACTAAACAAAATCAATTAGTGTGAACAAGACAACATTTTTACAAGTTATCGGTGAAAATAAATAATATTATTATGTTCTACTAAAAGAAATGTATGTAATGAAATTGTAAAATGTTGGCGCGAATCACTAAATTGACAAACTGTAATACGGATCACCAAGATACAGGCTGATAGCCTAGTTTGGGATCCACTGATTATTCTGTATTGCACACAGCTTAACTATTTACTTGACAATCTTTTGACGGCTAATACCCGAAGTGCGGCTACACCTAGTTTTAGCCGGTTAGAACTAGGTGTAGCCACTTAGTCTTGGTTAAACCTAGTACGAGCCGATTGTTTTCGGGTAAAACTAGGTCACAAGTCCTGTTGTAGTGCAAGTGTTGGACTCGAAGTCACTTGTCTGTGACAGGAGGTAGATTAGGTTCGTTAGGTTGCTTTCTACCACGCACATGCGACGACGAGCGAAGCGAGGAGGAGCCAACTTCTTTCAAAACATGTCTCGATTCGGGGTTTAACCAAGACTAAGTGGCTACACCTAGTTCTAACCGGCTAAAACTAGGTGTAGCCGCACTTCGGGTATTAGCCGTAACATATATACCTAGGTTAAGTTTTTCAATTAGTAACTAAACATATTTTTACTTTTACTTTACTTTACTCTTACTTCTTCTTTTTCTTCTTGTATGTGGCCTACCCTAGTGTCGAGAGTTTTCAAAGCTCCCTAAAAGCCTCTGACATGGCTTGACGACTGCCGTACATTTGCGTAAACTTAATTTATTTGTATGCTATTATAAACGATGATAATATAACAACTCGTACAAAAACAAACACAATAACAACGCATTGTTTGTGTCGATAAATGTATTTTTTTAAATTTAAAATATGGGCATCTGTTGTTACCGTAAAGGCTATGCAAGTAAACTAACTGTGTAATTTTCATAAACCAAAAACATGTACATAGGTAATACTACTACTAGCATTGGTAGTAACTATTTTCTTCTGAATTCTTACTTACTCTTAATAGATTTACAAATATCAAATACTTTGTGGAAAAATAAATAAAGACCCGATCGCCAGATTTACCTGAATCGACACCTACACAAGCCACATCGTGGTCGAAAGTGAAATATGATCAAACCGATATAGAATGTCAAATAGAACTATGGCATGTCATACGAGGCTGCTACGTTAAATTTATTATAATCCGTAATGCCGTAATTATTTGTTAACTTTTAGTAGATGTTTAAATCAAAATGTGAACTTGAATGTTTTAATGATTATTATCATCATCCACAGCCCTTGAGATTCCACTGCTGGGTATAGGCCTCCTTTAGTATGTGCCGTCTGCGTCGATTCTGTGCAGACTTAAATACATAGATAGTAATACCTACCAGTTTAATAATAAATCTTCATTATTAATTTTAAAGTTCTAGTCGACAACAACGAAGCATATTTACTTATTATGTTAGGATGGAAGTGCTGTGTTAAATGTCCCGGGATATTAATTTATTTATTTCTTAGTGTTGGAAGTGAAAATGTTAGTCTGCGCAAGTTGAGTTTCGTAAGGAATCACATAAAATTAAGTTCTTAAAGACAAATAAGTTGCAGAAAAACATATTGTCATCAGTCCCTAGTTCGAATAATTATATCTAGAATTAAAATTATGCGCACTTATAATATCTTGTTGTTCGAGTCATTTTTCGTAATGTCCTGGCATTTATAAATAACCTCTCTGAGTATTTAGTAAACAAAAAATGCCTCCTCACCAATGACTAAATCCATTTTTCCATAACATAGTTGTATATATAAAATTTTGTGTATATGCTAAAGAGGCAGAAGTTTTGGCGCGGGGAAACTGCACATCATACATTGATCTCCATCAGTACAAGTATGGAGATCAATGACATCATAATACAGAGTCGAAAGATAGGTACCTAGTAGTAGTCACAAAGCTGTGTATAGTCGTAATTGGACTCTTAGTTAAATATTATTTTTAGAAGTGTTTAGTATATATTTTTATAACTAATTGTCTGTGACTGTACCAAACTAAATAAAATAAAAAAAATAAAAAGTATGATGTACAGAAAAGCCTCAGCGTACAACACAAATTGCAGCAATACAAAGGTAAATAGAAATGAACGCCCACCTTGAATGGATCAATAAAGGAATTTTGAATTTGAATTGAATATATTTATGTACTGTACACATAAAAAATGTTGCTCAAGTAATCCAACATTGCATTAAAATAAATCATATACGGTTATTATTAGAGTGATACATTATGTAACTTTAAAGTTTTTTTCTGTGTTGTTATCTTTGTCATGTCCCAAATCTCAAGTTTTTTTTTTAATATTTTGTTTTAGACACATAAAATGTTCGTATAAAATATATATCTAGGAAAGTCTAGGCTCTAGACTGTGAAAGCAGTGGGCTGGTTTTTAATCTCGTTTGCTTATGTACTAGCTGGCCTATGTATAACGTAATGATACGCGTATTTAATGCTATGGAGCGGTGGTACTTATGTACAAATTACTATATCTTATAGATATAGTGAAAATGGCGCATACTTAGACTTACCTAGTCATAGAAATGTACTTACATATGCCACATAGGTATACATTTTTATCTTTAAAAAACCTCAGATCATTCGAGCTCATAATTTGTACATAAGTACCACCGCTCCATAGCATTAAATACGCGTATCATTACGTTATACATAGGCCAGCTAGTACATAAGCAAACGAGATTAAAAACCAGCCCAACTGCTTTCACAGTCTAGAGCCTACTCGTATCCACCACAAGGGGGGTGCCTCCCTAAACTAACCCTATCCTTGTCTTTCTACACTTAAAGTATATTTACCTCTCACTCTCACGGAGGCAAAAAAAAATCATTTATGGCAAGAAAGGTGTAGTATATCATTAACTTAAATAATTATGTTTGGCGAACTCCTACCCCGTACTCAGATAATGTTTGTGCCAAAACTTAAACTACAGTATCATAGACTTTTTATTTTTTATGTCGTGTGTAAATAATACAATAAAGAATATTCTATCAATCTATAGATTATTATTTAGATTATTAAAGATATTTGGTAATAAAATAAAGAAAGAAGAAAGTATGTAGGAAAGTATTTATTTGCCAGGGTAAAGGTTGAGTTGGTTTTTAATCCTGTTAGCGGTCAGTTTAACCTACGTTTATTCCAATCCTAATCTAATTAACAATTCATAAATAAAACAGTGTTGTGGCCAATATGTAGATATACTAAGTAATTCAGCACACGTGTTTTAGCAGCAATTTCATGAATTAGGACTCAAAATCATTTCCTAGGCAAATTTTTTTTGAGTAATGTATTTTTTCAATAATTATTGTTTGATAAATGCATTGAAAATATATTATGAAGATATTATGCTAAAATTTGACTCACATAAAGAATTCAATTTGGATGTTTTTTTTAATAAATAAGACTATATTCATAAGCAACGGCTCCTCCAAATCATAGCATTTTTATGATTAAAATGAAATAGTAACTTTTTCCAATAACTTGTTTCATTTTTTTCTGTTTTACAAGCCTGCAGTTCTAATCCGCTAATGCGTAGACTTTTCTCGGAATCCAAGGTATTATCTAGCCAACATCACACACCTAAAAACATCACAACATCACGCATACAGAGGAATTTGTGTGTGTCTCAATAAAGATATTTGTATTTTAAACTACTAGACGCTCGCGGCTTCGCTCGCATTATATCAGGATGAAAAGTTGCCTATGTCGCTCCTAAGACCTCATTCTACCAACATACCAAAAATCATGATGATCCGTTCAGCCGTTTTTGCGTGGTGAGCGTATAAATAAACAGGCAAACAAAGACACAGATAAACAGACAACATTTCCAGAAGTTGTAGGAACGTGTTTTGCTATCATTTCGAAGTATAAATCTTCAATGTTCAGACTTTCAACCCTCTTCAGCTTTATTATATGTATAGATGAACCATGATGGTTGTTCTTAGTCCATGGTAAGGTTGTTTGGTAGGAGTAGGCAGCGAGGTGGGGTGGATAGTTTCATGATTACAGTTGTATAATGGAGAGGGAGCGGAGTGCAGCTTTAATCATTGGGGAAATATTCACGGAAAAAAAACCCCTGTTTTTGAACACGGGTTACGAATAACTAATACTGTTGATATGTAACAGAACCAAAAAAAAAATTCCACGAGATGGTCAACCGCCGCAGTCGTGATTGAGTTGGTAGGCGGAACTTAACTTAGTCACCAACTGTGACCGAGCATTCGGCTATTTCCTCATCGTAACCAATCAAGAAGTAAGTCGAGAGTGAAACGCTTTCTTCTAGGCAAGCGCGCTAGATCGTTTATTACAACGTCGGGGTCACCACTTTGCTGGTGCGGCAAGGATAATGAAATAATATAAACACTGGTATATGATATGCACAAAAGTATATTGTAGACCTTAATTAGTTTAACACTTTAACTTAAGTATATGCATAATACTACTTGTGCTACGTGCTACTATGTAAACAGCATCTTATCTTCATATGCAGATAGATCACATATGCAGATAAAAACATGTCGCCTTTTGCTCCTGGCACACTTACCATCAGGCGAGTTGTAGTCAAGCATGAACCAATCAAGTTTAGAAAAAAATAGGTGAATGGGATAAGAAATGTAGAAGCATTTTCACTTTGACATTTGCAACGAGTTACAATTCTATATTAAATTACAATTATTCGCATAGCACAAGCCTTACTCTTTCCATTACCCGGGTTTTACATAATGAAGCGATAATTATTACGCGTGATGATTAAAATTTGGTTTGTATCGTCAGAGGGCCCACCGGCCATTATGTTTACATTTCTATTGACAAATGCACTTATTTTCGAGTAATTGCTGAGGGGATATAATGATGCATGTAAATTTGATATATAAGAGAGATTTATGTACGCAAGCTAGACTTTAAAAGTATTTAATATTTAAAGGAAAGATTTTATTTATGAAATATCTTACCTACGACTTACGTCATATAGTGTAAGGTGAGATTGATTATTAAGCACAACTGCCATTAATTTTGTTGTAAAAGATTGTGCCCAAGTGCATTACAACTATATTGCAACTATCTAACAATTCAAGGATCAAGGAAAGAATGTATGCCCCAATAGAAATATTATTAGACTATAATATATAAAAAAATACTTTTAATCTTGATAAAACTTTAAATATTATTGCTTGTTTTACATAACGTACTATGACTGACCGAAAAACCAAATGTCAAAAATCTGCAGATTCGTTTTCGAATAACGTTTTTAAAGAAAAATTTTGATTTAGGTACCCGTGTTCGCAAATATCCAATCATGAACGAAAATTTGGCAAAATTTTCTAATTTAATCTGGGCACAAAATGTCTTAAAACAACGTGAAAGTTTTGTATGGATGTTGCTTCCAGTGGTTAAATAAATACCGTACAGTCCAGGATCAAAAATCTAGAGAAATCTAAGCGTAGTGACATAATAATAGCAGTAAAATCTTTGCCTTGTGGTCTTCTTTACTACTTGGCTCACATATTTCTCTAATCTTGGTCAAAAACCCAATAAAATATCAAGCGAGTTTCGTCAAAAAATTTATGTTTGCCCTTTTGAAAGAATTAACTAGCAAATCTACTAAACATTGGGTAGTTTATTAAAGAAAAATATAATACTGTAATGTAGATTCCTTACTTTTGTATTTGTAATACATATTTTGAATGCATTCTTCTTTCTTGAACTTTATGTACTTTGTATCGTTATAAAAAGGGACTTTTCTTTATTATAAATGAATAAAATAAAAACAACTGGTTCTGATATTTTTTTGTATACACCTAAAATAAAATATAAGTAGCAAAAATTGTAATGCGGGTATATTCACGGGGCGCTGCTAGTTACAATTCTAATCAGGGTGTTGATAAATCCAATCACAAGTCAAATAAAAAGGATTGAATGGCTTACAAAAGGCATACTGCAGTCCGCCATCTTGTAGTTGCATATCTGAAGGTTATGTAGAAGTATTGCAGGTACAGTCCGCAAAATAAGTAATAAGGCAGGTACAAATATTTTTGTGGCGATATCATTGATAAAGGTCATTATAATAAACAGTCACTTATTTTGTTTTCATTTATTTTCTATTTTGAAGCTTATACTAGAGCTACCCCGTGGTGTTGCTCGTGTTTGCTGTGATATTTAAATAACATAGCTTATGAAAGAATATCACAACCTATCTATATCTGGGTTCTTACCTTACATATGAAATTAGTGTTTTCGGTTTTTTGTTTTAATCACGATGATAATGTTAAGCTGCCATAGTCGCATAAGACAAGTCGGTCGTCTTGTCAACATTGTCCATCAGTCATGCCAAGTCTAAGGTTCTTTACTGGCCGTTGAACATTTTTAATGCGTTAGTGGGTACAAGTCAACGGCCAAGTCACACAACATTAACTATAATGTCTATAATACCCGGAGTACGAGGACCGCGTCACACACTTCAAACTGAGTCCGCTGTCCGTCCGGAGACAGGTCGCTGAGCTATTATATCTACATAGGATTATACACTCCACTGTAGATTGCCCTATCTTGCTTGCTTCTGTTAAAATAAACTTAAAATATAATCTCAGACGCTGCTCCTTCTATGTATTTTACACTAATGACTTGTATATAAATAACTAGCTGTAGCCGGCGACTTCGTCCGCGTGGAATAGTTATTTTGGGCATAATATTTATTTTTGCAAACAACCTCTTTAGCTTTCTAGATTATAGCTGTTACCCGTAGTACATTAAGCTCAATGTGTTACCCACGACTTGAACCGTTTTCGCAGCGCACGCAACGGAAGCCCTAAAAGATGAATAATTTTCCCCGTTTTTTCATGATTTTCCATTATTTCTTCGCTCCTATTAGCTGCAGCGTGATGTTATATAGCCTAAAGCCTTCCTCGATAAATGGTCTATTCAACACAAAAAGAATTTTTCAATTCGCACCAGTAGTTCCCGAGATTAGCGCGTTCAAACAAACAAACAAACACAAACAAACAAACTCTTCAGCTTTATAATATTAGTATAGATGTGTCTAAAAATAGCCCTGTGGTGCGTATGTGTCGGTCCTATAACGAACTTGAGAGTTGTAACGCCTCGGATAACAATGATGAACAATCTGTTAATGTAGATCTAGACATATTCGGAATTAGTCTCAGTACTTTTAGAAATAACTTATATAAGGTGTTCTTGTGACCTTGCATTGCAACGCGCCGAGTGTACATCAGTGCTGTTGTATTGCAACGTTAACCCACAACAATGTTATGTTATGTATTTCACCTTGTTTTGCTTGCGACACAAACTATTTTTGTACGTTAGTCGTGTTTTCATGATTTTGCTTAATATTTATAATTAACTGTAATTTTTGTATCGTATTATAAGTATTATTTTAATTGTTTCACTTTAGTTTAACTTACTATCATGTTGTGCACGCATATGTTTGATGCACAGAATAGGTCATTATATTTAAAATGTTATGCTGTCACTCATGTATTTTCTGTGTATTGTATTGTGTGCCTAATAAAATAAATAAATAATAAAGAAATCGCACTAACGAACCTTAGACTTGGCACGACGTTGTCTAGATTTCATTACTATTTAGAGATAAGCAAGCAGCTCCATCGAGACTTGGCTAGTTTTTTACATAATGTTTTTGGTGGGATAGTATTTAACGATAGTGTGTGCACAATTTATTCTAGCGGTAGTTAAAGAAAATTCATATAAAATATGTTACTAATAAATGATAAATATTTCAGGACATATCACACATCGGCATCTTATTACGAATTTTAAAATTCATAATTACTTGTGTTATGCGGTAATCAAACCCGCATCCCCAAATTAGAAGGCAGATCTACCACCAACTAAACTAACAGAGCAGTCAAAAAGTCAAGTAGGTACTATAACAATATGCACATTTCTTTCTTGAAGGTGCACAGCAAATACATAAAATCAGCAATTCTACAGTCGCCCATCTAAAAATACCAATACTCAGATCAAAGTCAGGCCGGTCCTCGAATCCCTCCGACCTCTGAATTACCATATCAAGCAGCTCTCGATCACCCCCCGCACCCCGCACCCCGCACCCGCCCTGGGGTGCGTGCTAACTGATCAATCAGATTGTAAGAGTCGCGCCGGAGGGCACGCGTTAACTAAATTGATAAATCGAAACGTTACGATTGCGTATCACGAGTTGTTATGGAATTGCGCGGGGAAAAATCGATTACAATTTTCTATTTGGTTTGTAAATTAATGCTTAGATTGGTATTGGTAACAAGTACATAAAAGTTGTAATGTACCTTCAAATGCAGTAAGCATAACTAAAAATAGTTTTCGTAACAGTGTGAAATTCATAAATAGCACGGGTTAGCACCGCGTTCGTTACGGTGCGCAGCTCGGGAGTTAAAATACTCGCACTAATATAATATATCCATTCTGGATATGGGACGTTCTTTTTCGGGTTCATGTATTAATTAAAATAATATGAAAAATGAAATATTACTTACTAGTGAAAAAATACCATTAATAAATTACGGCATTATGTGTCTAAAAATTCCACCTCAACAACAATATTTGTGACTCGGTGGTGTAAACGTCTGCTTTGCATTCTGACGCACACTGGTTCGAATCCAGCTCTAAACCAGACTGGTTTTTCAAGTTATGTGTGGATTTTCGCTGGCTTGTGAAGGAAAAGATCGTGAGGAAACGGACATGAGAACATGTGCCTTCTGTGGAAAGATCTGGGCGCTCACCACGATGTATTTGCCCAAGAAAACTTCCCCAATCAGTAAAATCTGCGGAGGAGCCACGACCCTCAGTTATGAGAAACACTACGTGACGAGATTCACACCTTTCCTTCAATTCTTTAAATTCTTTCAGTCTCATAACATCGTTACAACTTCGTAATTTTTTACTATTCACCAAAAAATCACGTTAGTCATTTAAAGGTCATAATAGCAAATATTTATTAGAGGAAAAATATGTTTTTTTATTAAAAAAAATAAGTAGATGTGGTCTGAAACCAGCGTGTAAGAGTTGCAACAAAAAACATTAATATTTCTGCTATTTCTTTCAGGATTAAATTAATCACAAGCGCATGATGTCTTAAAAATTCATATATCCTGCAAACCATTTCATGAAACATTGTACATCTAATGTTTGTTATAAACTATTTGAAGCACAGAATTCTTGTTTTTAGTACAATAATATGACAAACTGCGTCATTGATTGCGTATTTTAAGATCTTCTTCTTCTTCTTATCGAATGAGAGTGGCCAACTCTGGTGTCGAGAGTTTATCAAGCCGCCCTTAGGGCTTCTGCCGTACTAGTCAAACAGCCGGGACCTACAATTTAACGTGTCATCCGACCCACGGAAGCGCCAAAAATGTAATGCCACTTTTCGGTCGGTAACCCTAATAGAGTATATCGTCTTGATTATAAAAATATTTATCTGAATAATGCAGATGCTCTCTCTCTCTCTCTCTTGAGTCGTATTTCCTCATGACTGAGGGTCGTAACTCCCCCACAAAATTAATTCGTGAGTGAAATTCTCTTGGGCAGATACATCGTGGCGAGCGCCCAGGGCCATCCACGGCAGACACATGTCCTCGGAATTGTGGTCTTCAGACATGTCGGTTTCCTCACGATGAATTCACATGCTACTAGGTTAATTTTATGTATTTTGTGTTTAAACTATTGCCTACTAAGATGATACAGAAATTTTGCAATAGCGTCAAAACATTATTGTTAGATCAGACACTATACAGTTTTAAGAATACTTTGAAAATGACTACAGTCAACTAGCAATTGATTCTAATCTTGCTTAGAAATTAAGTAATTAACTACTAGGTAAGGAGTGTGATGCCAAATTGTCATTTTAGCCCCTATACAGCTAAAGTGACAGTACCAAGATTTATTTAAGTTGAAATATTGTATGATTACATACCTATTATTATGTTTGACATGTTTCTAATAACAAAAAATTTCATTATGTTATTAATAAAACTTGACATTGTAACTTCTAAAATTTTATTAAAACTAAGTAAATGTTATAAATTCAATTTGACGAGATATTGTAATTTGTGTAGCATATTCATTCTATGATATTAGTACTTATACCTATGTTACAACTTTACATTATCAATAAAGATTCTTTATCTTTATCTTTGATAAACATTTTTTAAAACTGTACAACATACAATACAACAACAACATACAATCATTATTGCACAAAATCATATAAACGACACATACAGACATATTTTTCAGAAATATATCTCATTTTCCCTTTATAAGTCAATTAAATTGATAAATAGGTACAAGGCGCTCATCAAGGCAGGTCATCATGATTTGCTTTTCAGTTTGAAAACTGTAGGTACATATTACAAAATATTTTAGTACAGTATTTTTGATCAACTAGTAGATGCAAAATGTATGTAGAAGGTTACTCCATACGAATACTAAGAAGAAAACTTTTTCAGGCAAGAAAACCTTATCCAGATGGGTAAATACTTAGAGGACAGATGAATAATCATTTCTTCAGAAAATCTTGGCAAAAAAATCTTGATTGAAAACAACCTGTTTTGGTGTTTTCTAATGGAGATTTTCCAACTTAATTCAATTTTAATTTGGTTGCAGTGCAATTCTGTTCAACGAAATGCTTCGTTTATAAAATGCAAACAACAGTTATGAAGCAATTTAGCTTGATTCAGGGAAAAATGCAAAATATGAATAGAAGCTAAATAGGGGTTCATTAGGCGTCCGACGGAGCCCCGGAGCCGCGGCCGAGGCTGCGTGCGAATTATGCAATTTCATTTCAATTTGCGGGCGAGGTCTCAGCCCCCGGCCTGCGCCCCGGGGGCTCACACGACGCCACACACTTTTTCAACCACCCCCCGTCCTCGCCTTCGTTCTAAAACACACCTTATTCCGACACCGCAAATCGTAAAACGTGGCGAGGCTGCGTTGATTAAATTATTTCTCCATTATTTGATTCGCCACCTCTTTCAAAATGGCGGCAAAAAAACCGCGCGGCGTGAATAAGTGGGCGAGAGCATTACAATGCATCGCGGCTCCTTGCGGCGGCGTGGCGCTGCGGTGGCTGGCCGACACCGCTGCGATAATTAGTGGGCGCTGCGCTCGCTCGAACAGCCTGGGAGTGGTCACACAACCTTGCTGGACCTTCATACACTAGGGTTGTCCAGATGGCAACATCTTCGTCTATTAAGCCTGCCTACATTTTTATTTCCTTTAACATTTTACTCATTAATAAATATTTTCAAGAATCATTTTTACTACAATTATTAAGTTTTAATTATTTCAATAAAAAATACTTACTTCTCCGCGTACATGGGTAGTTTTTTAAATACTTTTTATTAATTATTCAAATTAAGTAGTTAAAGTGGAACTACTCAACAATTAAATGACTACCTACCGTAGAAGGGAGGAATGTTTCATTGGCCTCAATATCATTTACTATAGAAAGAAAAATAAAATAACTTCTTCGTTTTAACAAAAAATATCGAGCGTGGAACGTGCCAATTGCCGACGGCAAATGACCTACAAGAATTTTCCAATAGTATATATAGTAAAGAATTTAAAATCTTAGAAACTTCATGTATAAATAGTTGTGACAAGCAATTACTTTTACGTACCTAGCTACTAAAAAATTATAGTTGCCTGATAATGTAACACAAATAAGCTGTTTGTATACGAGTAACACCTTATCAATTTCTAAACAAATAACTACTTAAATCGGGCACGTGATAGTGATAAATATGTATATTATAGACAGAAAACAGATATACATACATATATACACATATAAATAAAGACTATCAAAATCTTACAAAACTAATTTTAATATTATAAAGCTTTTAGCTAGCAAAGCGCTGCAACGTCTTTGGTGATGCAAATGTCCACAGGCGACGGCGACTGCTTACCATCAGGCGTGCAGTTTGCTAATTGGCGTCTTATGTTAAAAAAGATAAAATCTTATACAACTTGAGAAAAAAAAGTATTCAAAAAATAATAATTTAGGAATATTTTCTATTGCAGTGTGCATTAAACATGTGTTGATTTAACAATTATTAATTAATTCTATAGGCTACTGGGGGCTTTAAATAATTACACCATTTTTCACCAAATAAAACCTTAACTCTTCCGAAAACATCAACCAACTTAGCCCACAATCAGATCGATAAACAATCAGCCTTCATTCCGCTGACATCCGATCTAATCCCACCACAATAAGTGTTGTGGGCACAACATGTCAACACATAATAGTGTAAGTAATAGATGTCTTTGTTCCGAGACAGACAGACAGACAGACAATGGGCGAGGCGCGGCGTGTTTGGATTGGGCATGGCATGGAAAGACGGACAAAGCCACCGGCTCGCACAATGCACCGGAACAAACCAGCAAATGTAAAGGCATGAGAAATGGGATTCGTTGATAGGTAGACAAATTGGTGAATTTTCATAAATATATCCATATTTGTATGGATGATAGGTATCACCTAGTATAAATATAAAGATTAGAGAATTAATCCAACGTCATATTAAAGTGAGAGTTAGAAAAATGCTTTACAAATTAATTAAGTCATTACATAATCATTATATTTCTATCTATGGATGCATTACAATAAACTACTATTTAAATATTATTATTATGTATTGTATCCGTTATCTAGTACCCACGACACAAGCGTTTGCTTAGTGTGGGGCTAGATGGCGCTGTGTGCAATGTCCCGGCATATTTATTTATTTATTTAAATATAAATTCTTTACTAGAGTTAGTTTGGTTTGGTACTTTAGTTAAAATTAGTAGTGGACTTTACACTACGACTTTAATTTTTTTTAAATTAAATAGATTTGTAAATAAAATTTATGATTTAAATCAAACTGTATTTTTTCTTCGAACATACTTACCTACTTATAACGAAGTATATCAATACAAAAATATAAATTAATTACAAAACATTACATACATATGTTCATATTACTTCATATAGGTAATGAATGTAATGATGTAGGTAGGTACCCTCTGATGTTGTGAGACAAAAAGCAAGATCTTCCAGTGGAACGATAGTTTTTAAGATTAATAACAAAATAAACTTAGTCATTATTAACTATAAACTTGTACCTATTTATCGAACATACCTACAATTGCGTGTATCTAATGAGTGATTAAAATTGGACTTAATTCCAAATCAATTTATTGGCAAAAGAATCTAAGGTACAAGAAACCCATATTCTACCATATTACCATAACCATATTCTAGGTGTAAAATAATGCAAAAAGTACAACTATAATCAAAACGAGATAAATCTGAAACGCGATTCCAAGTTATCACGACAAGTTTAAAATCTGAAGGTGTCACCGCCTAATGACGTAAGCGGAGCCTCAGTCTTTGTTCGTCTACCCGCAAACCCGATATGATTGGTTCGCGTAACGAGCTTCAATCACTCTCCTTCAATCCTTCGCGTAATCAATACCTTGGAAACTACGATGCGTCGATGTTATAGAACTGTTATCCCTTACGAATGTCGCATAAAAAATGCTACCACATTTCATCTCTGATCCACTCTCCACTCGCATAGGCAGCTTGTTTGAAATTTGATATAGTGCCGGAAATAGCCAAGTCCTACCGAAAGCTTGGTCGCTAACCATCTCACCATCTCATTAAAAAAATAATTTTTTGACTCAGTTACGTTTCTATACTATCAATAATTCGTAGCATCGAACGAATTATTGAATCCTGTTTCCGGCCGCGATTGGACTTTCTTTTGACACGAACACTGATCGCGTTACTCCTTACTTCCCTTTCATCGTCGACTGTAATGAAATACTTATTAAAAATCCGAGAACGGTGTCGATGTCTTTTACCAAAGCTTTTATCATTTTCAATGAGTACCTACTGCTGGCTCAATCTATAAAATGTTTTGATCTGTTTGGGATGGAATCAAATCATGATCACATAAATGCGAAGTTCCTGTGATATTATTATATTCCTGTGTATAAATCACACAAATTAAAAGACAAGACAAGTTTTGTGTGTTTCATTGCCTAAGATATTGAATAAGGGGTTTGCGGAAATCCATTGTAAATAAAACTCTGGCAAAATATATACTGTTTTTCCGCTATGACTGCTTCTTACTTCTGTTTTTTCGCCATGACGAAAATACGTTGCCGAAGGAGAACTACAACACTTGATGACACAAGGTGCAGTGTTGGTGAGATCTTAAGAGCCACTGGAGCTAGCTTTGATTAGGAGGAGAGGTGTGGCGGTGTATATGGAGGAACACACCTAAAAACCATCAAGTATGTTGTTTGAAGCCACAGCGGAAAAACACTATTTTATATACACACTCCAGAGTTTCATGGCCTATTTATTCTTGATAAACAAATGAAATGTAACTATAATAAGTTGGGGTTTTAATAAAGTGTTATCTGTTTATCTAATTCACAAACTTCAATGTTTAAAATGCTTAATATTCTGATTGAACTCACCTTGTATGCCTTAGTGTTAACTTGTCGCTTTGCTTTCTCTTCCTCCTCATTCCAATCATCCCAGTCATCCTCATCAAAGTCAAAATCAGAATCCACAAGATCAGCTATATTATTTTCCTGGACTGTAAAGATTAAAACAATGATTTTTATTTTTAACCTAATGTATAAAATATATGGATTGGGATAGATTCCCGCATATTTTTTGAAATTACTTGTGTTGAGTCTACTTGTTTCTATGTACCTATGTATAATAAGTACATATGTGTTTATGAAAGAAAAAAGAAAAGTATATATGAATTACATCCGTTATAAGATATATTGCACCCATGATACAAGCGTAAGATTGGTATGGGGCTAGATGGCGCTAGTGATTATGTCCTTAATTATTTTATTTAATAGCTAAAAAACAGCCATATGGGGTTGGTAGATTTGGCGGGTTATACAGACTATGTTTTCACACAAAAAGGTTTCTTTAATGACGCCTCAAAAACCACAAAAATTGTTGGATTTCTAGAGGATCGTTCTTTGGATACAATTAGTTATAGTTGTTGTAATTTTAGGTGGCCAAAGTTAAAAAAGTGAGTCTCAAATTCAGATTAAAATCGGAGCGCTTACATTTCCTCATGACTGAGGGTCGTGACTCCCCCGCAGAATTCATTCATTAGGGGAGTTCTCTAGGGCAGATAGATACATCGTGGTGGGCGTACACGGAAGACACAATGTCCTCGGATATTGTGGTATGTGGTCCTCAAACATGTCGGTTTTCTCACGATGTTTTCCTTCAGCGTTAAGTGAGTGCAAATCCACACATAACTTGAAACACAAGTCACAACAGAATCGTAGACACAACAGTTGTTAAACGATGTAATATTATGTTTGGGTGGTTTGCAATCTCTCGAGAATTCTTATACACACTCTCAATTACCTAATTATTTGTTTACAACAAGTGAAGATGGTTTTCAAGCACAGTAGGTACCTAACCTGTGGAAAATTTTTATTATTTTACACGCCACTTTTTTGTTGTATATTATCCACGTTAAAAACTTTTAAATGAATACAGCACAAATATATTTTTAAAGTGGTAAGGATCGAGTTTGCCTAAACCAAAAAGTATAAAAAAATGATGGCACTAAGTACTTGTACTTAGTATTTTGTTCAATTTATTTGTTTTTTCAGGCTGTTACACAGTTAGGACAACGAAAAAACGTGTGTGTTTGTACTTTGATTCCCATAAAATATGACAACATACTTACGTACTAAGTAATTTTATTATTATAGGTACCTAAGTGCAAAAAAATAGTACCATGTCTACACTTATTGGTTGCAGTGTAGAGAAGTCACATACATGTCTTAGAACTCAAATGTCCAAAATGCATGATATAAAATAATCGAAGCCGCTCCTATTCTCCTTCATGACAAAATGCGTGGAATGGAACGGTGTGGCAAATAGTGAAGCTTGATCAAAGCCAAAAAAAAGAAAAATTACAAAATGATTATGAGAAATGTCACTGTCAAAAAGTTACAAAATAAGTTCATAACCTTAAATTCCTATTTTATGTTAAAATTTTGTAAAAATGTTTAAATCTTTACTCAGCAAGCTTAACCCTACACAATTATCATGTGGTTTTCATACCACTGCATGCCTCAACGAAGTAAGATTGCTGACAAGATTGAGAGTGGTGGATAACTCTGAGATCGGCAAGCGAGCTATGGCTGAAGGGAAACCACCTAAAGTAATCTGCGTTTATAACAAAAAACGTAAGTTAATTACATTGAGTAATACAACCAAGAATATAATTTTATGCTACATTAAATTTCAGGACTACGAGACGGCCACAGAATCACAATAAATCCATAATGTATTAGACTTCAAATTTCACTTTGTTAACAGGTCAAATTCTTCAAAATAATAACTATTTGTTATTAAAAAAACCTGTTTAAATACTCTTACAGTTGTAAATTATTTATTTTAGGTGTGGGCTACATTGGTGACCGTGTGATGGTTGCTATCAAAGGTCAGAAGAAGAAAGGCATCCTTGTTGGTTTGAAGCAGACACAGAATGTAAAAGTGCCCAAGTTTGATAGTAACAACATAGTCCTTATCGACGACAATGGCACCCCTCTCGGCACGCGGATCCATGTGCCTATCCCAACCATACTGAGAACCATCCTCAAAGAAAGAACCCATGCTAAAGGAGCAGATTATACCAAGTTATTAGCAATAGCAACTAGATTTGTTTAGTATTATTCAGTAAGTAGGTAAGTAGTGTAAATAATTTGTGTTGAATATAAGAATTATTACTAGTGTGTATTGTTTTATTTGAAAATCAGGTAAACAGTCTAAATGTGGAACAGGTATAGAAATATTTACTCAAAACTTTTTGTTCCATGTATGTACCTTGCAAGGTCAAATAAGAGAGCACTACCTACTATCCAAAATCAAAATTACAAAAATAAGATAAGTGGGTCTATACATTAGTGTATGGTAAATTGATCACACTATATAACTAATAACCATTGGGTTACATACAACACTAAAGCCAATTACTATTCTGAAAAGGATTCTAGTGTTTTTACAAAAGAGTTTCAAGGAACCATCTGGACTTTAGGAACATTATATATAATTCTCTAAAGGAAGGTTGGGTATATTTTGTAAATAAAAAAACAGAATTTGATTGAAATTTGAAAATTTAATAAAACGATCATCACTTCCACTTGAGAGTAGACTTGACTTACTTATAGACACGCTACCTACCGATGGCGATGAGCAGACGACACGACACCTACTTGAGTGTATATCACGATCTACTACCACAGTATGCACCTCAACTAACATCTTGTCACAGCCATCTTGGGCTCACAATCTGACATAAACTACCCACAAATAGGACTAAATAGTCCTGATGAATGTTTTTAAAGTTATCTTGTATTTTCTGCAGGCTCTAATGCCTAAATTGTGTGGCACCAACCTGACATAGATGTTAAATGAAATGCATAACACAACAACCATTGCTCGCTAACACTACTTCTTGATAAAATCGTGGCGCCCGCGCCTATAGTTTTCAAATATGGCATCTTTAGGAACTAAAAACAATATTACAAAAAGCAAGCTTGCAGACAGATCATAATTTCACTTTACTATGTACAAATCACTGGTTGATATTGTGAGATGATGTTGGGAGAGCAATAGTTGTTGCCTGTGAAACAATGCACCCAGGTAGTACCTAGCCGTAGTACAGTTCACATAGACATGGGCACTGGCTTACAATTTACACACACAATAATGTCTGCGATATATTCTTGGATAAAATTGGTATTAAAAAGTTCTGAACAAGATACTATTTTGGTGGTAGAAATGCTGCTATCAGCTGCAGTTCTCATGAACAGAGTTATTGAACCATCAAAAGGATTAAAATAGAAAGAGGACCTTTCAATTTAAATATATTATGGCAAAGTATATTAGTTAGAAGTTTGCAGACATATTACACCAGCACCCTCATAGAATAAGGCTTTAGAATTTGTCCTATTGCTAATAGTAAAACATCAATCTTGTTAAAGCTGTGAACGATACCTACGAGAGTAATACTCTGCCTACAATACATAAACACTATCAACAATGCAACATATTTTGACTGTGGCACTGAAACTTAAATACCATAAGTGTGTTGTTCATATGACAGGTGATATTCTCAGATCTTAAAAACTGAACTGTTTAGAACAACATTTTCGAGTTACTATTTGAATTCATTTACATTCAATGGCATAACTATTGAATTCTTAAATATGATATTGAATCTTAAATATGATGATTCCGATTGATATCACAGAAATCCATTGCAGATGATGACATTAGAAAGTGTTGTTTTGATGCATCACATAAATTAATACCAAATACACAATCATTATCGATTTCGAATTAACTTAATCTTAGCCCTGGTGTACATTTTAGCGGCACAAAATACCGAGAACGAATTTAAACTTATGATTTATAAATAATATTGTTTTTAGTAAGTTTGTATGTATGTGTATGTACATGCACAACAGCGGTGACTAGAGTACTAGATAGACTGCGTGCGCCTCGCCGCCTCGCGGTGCGCTCACCACACATGTTAACTAACTTTAAACATACAATTCAGTATACTTAATAGAAAAAAAAACACTTAGTCGGAAGAAATATTTGAAAAAAAAAACGACAACATGATATTGCGTCTCCCGATAAGAATATAAATCTAAAACATTCCTTACAGATGGTGCAACCACACGAAAATCCAATATTTTGTTAATTCGTTCAGTTAAACTTATTTTGGGGCATGAGTTTACATTGCAATGTTATCAGCAGCTATTCCGTGTCGTTGCACCATCAGACATCTAACTGTTAATTAAAAAAATATAACACAAATATAGTTCATTTAATCTGTACAATCTTCGACGTAAGATCTATAGAAGCAGTAACGTGCAAGCGAGGGGGGGTGGTTAGTTCTTCGGTTCGGGGGCGGGAGGAGTCAGCGCCGCGAACACCGTCTGCGGGAGGGGAGGGTCATATAGGAGGGGAAAGACTACTCTGTACTGTGATATCATAATAAAACGTAACTTCGTATGAGAGTGGCCCACTCTGGTGTCAGAGTTTTCATACCACCCTTAAGGACCCAATCAATTAATTTGTTGGGAGAATGAAACTGATTGTTGTTCTAAAAACCGGAGGTTGGCCTTGTCTTTACTGTAAATAAGATGTCGACATTTCGCGTTACACGCAATCTTGGAAAAAAAAACTTGTTTCCTTTAATTTTACACTAAAAACATCACAGTACAGATGAACAACACAACTTGATCCTTTAGTGTCCTTTATAGATCACATTGCGCCACAACGTCGTCAGTAGGTTTATATGTAAGTATATGATTTGTAGGATGGATAGACGAAGGAATAAGATACTAAGCGTGTCGTCTTCTAACTGTTAACTATAAATCGGGGAGAAAAGGACCGTTTTCCGCTAAACTAACACGATTACTAACTGATGAGAAAAATGCTCCTTTTCCACCCTCAAAACATATTAAAGGGTTAAAACGTTAGTTAAGGGAGTAAAGCTATGACGTACTACACATAAACTTTACAATATAGTAGTTAAAAGAGAGTCCAAGTAGAACAAGCTAACCTCATAAACTTGTATCAAAATTCGGATAAGGCGATAGATCAGTAGAGTAAGGAGGCCGAGCAAACCTCGACAAGCCAATTTACACCTCGAGACCTTCACAATAAGGTCGAAATTAGTAACAGTAAATATTAAACTCCATTGCCTATTCTTATCAAGTAATTTTAGTTTACACGTAAAAGTGAAATTAGCTTGCAACATACCAGGCTTCTGGCCCAAAGACGGTATTACAGTAGCGACCCCTACATCCTTAGCACTGTCACGAAAAACAACAAAATATAAATAAATTCGATTTTTTTGATAACTTTTATAAGCTAATATATTAAGTACTTGATTAACACATCTTTTAAAGAGTGTGTATAGTATTTATTTGATGTATTCTATGATAGTCAATAAAACAAGCGTAGTCGTTGTTACGTTGTATATTGTTGCGTTTCGTGACGTCACCGGCGAGTGGAGTACGCTCTAATAAGGCTGCAAGTTAAGGCTACACTACGTGATATGAAGGCTCACACGATAGCTCCCGCGCCGCGCCGCGACAACACACTCTATTGCAATAGTAACAGAGGCGAAAATACGCTACAAGGCCAATAGTATTGCTCTTTGATGACAGATTTAATAAATTTAGACACTGACCAGCTTTCAGAGCCGTTGACTCTTTCGATCGCGATGCTGATTCAACGCGGAACGAAAGAGACGAACGGCCTCTGTCGACTGACTTTGTTAACTTAAAGTAATGTTCGGCTTAGCCATGTCACTACCAGCGTGCCGTCCCGCTCACGCAGTACGCGTGCGAGCGAGACAGCAGGCTGGCAGCGCTCGGCACGGGCACGGGTAGAGGCTCCCTTGTGCGATATTACATACCATAATAGACCTATCGTGTGACGTTGCATTGACCTGAATAAATAAAATACTAAATAACAAACTAAAATTATCGCAACAAAAATAATAAAAAATACAAAAAAAAACTCTACATTTGATTCGACTACGATAAATTTCTAAATATATTGTATAACTAGTAATAATAAATGTATAGGTATACCTTAGACTTAAATAGAGTTAAAATGAAAGTGGAGCGAGCGCGGGCCGGGCGCTGGGACCGGACACATTTGTACCTAACATTCGTTCGGATCCACTCCGATACGTATTTTCGAGATTTCTTTGATTCATAAACTATAGCAAGATTAAAGATAGTCGCGTCCCTCGTGCATCCGTCCCGCTCTCGCGAATTGAATAGTGTTCTAGCTAGAGCGAGAAGATCGATCGCGTCACGCATACTGTCTCACTCACCCGCGCCGCGTGTGCGCGTGTGTGTGTGTGTGTCAGTCTCAAAACGAAACATACACCTAACTTTAAAACTCCCAACACGCCGCCATTTTTAAAATTTCAATTCAATAAATTAACCCTCAACACAGCAAACACACGCGTGTATGCTCTAAAGTTACACCATTCATTCTTGCTTGTTTACTTATATGTTAACCAAATAGATTCACATTTTCCGAACAAACGAATAAACGTAACTTTTACGTAAATTGATTCGTAAAATTTTACAGATGTGAATTTATTCAGTCGAATGGTATAATGTCAGCTCAACCGGCGCCGGCGCCTGACAGGCACGTAGATTGTACCAGGCAAAGACAAAACATTGCAAAGTTCCCCTCTCACTCAATATCTAGCCAATATAGGTTGACAATTTTGACATCTAACGCAACCCATACATTTAATGGTTCCATAAAATATATGGAAGATGGCCGGTGTCAATTTTGTCCTGCTAATTTCGACACGATTTAGAGTTAGGACAGGAGTGAACCTTGCAACATTTAATTACTTGTTTTTACACCGACTGACACATAACATCCAATAAAATGTGGAAATCTCGACGCTATATTCGAACTTGACGTCAAATATAACGTCTAAATTTGTCCCATTAAATTCGACGTCAAATGTCATCAGTCGGTATAAAAAACAAGTGATTAACAATGCCTCACGGGACCGTTACTTCGGCGGTTACTACAAGGCAAGTGAGACAGTACGTTACAGCGTGCTACTGTTTACACGTCGACCACCATCTTCTTATGTATGTCAGTGTTGCCGACGACCTGGCAGAACTCCTCGAAGGAGATCTTGCCGTCCTCGTCTTTGTCCGCGAACAGGATGGTCTTGTCCACGATCTGCTGGAGCTGCGTGTCTTTTAAGTTGTTGCCAACCATCATCTTCAGCACCTGCAACCAAACAAACATAAATAAATAGGTATCTATAATACCTAGTCAGGTCATAAATTCTGTCACATGTTTAATATAAAATAATTGAAACAACTTTATTCTTTATGTAACCATTTATATACCAAAATGAACTTAACAAAACATAGATTCTTATGACAATAAAGTTTATTCAAAATGACCTCCGTGATTTTGAATACAAGCCTTCAATCTGCGCGGCCAGTCGTCTATCGCTGCACGAACGAGGTCCATGTCAATATCGGCGGCTGCCTTAATCAAGGATGTCTTAAGTGACTCCAAATTGGGATGACGCTTTGAGCACGCCTTTTCCTCTAAGTATTGCCATATCTTGTAATCTAACAGATTCAAATCTGGACTGGAGGAGGGCCAGTCTTCGTGCCGGATGAAGTCGATTTCACGCGCCGCCAGCCAGTCTTGTGTGCTCTTCGCTCTATGAGCTGGCGCCGAATCTTGTTGGAATACCCAGTGCTTGTTATTGAACATGATATGAGAAACAGGTTCCACAAGGTTCGTCAGGACTGTATTTTGATACACAACTGCATTCGTTTTTACACCTTTCTCACAAAAATGTACCTCTGTTAAGCCCCAATAAGAAACTCCCAACCATACCATGAGCGAGGATGGAAAATGACCTCGTTGGACACGCGGAATACGTTTGCTCGCTTCTTCACTACTGTGTGCGTACACCTTATCATTTTGTTTGTAGTAGCTCTCTTCTACGGTAAAAATTTTTTCATCCGAAAAAAGAATTTCCCGATATTTTTTTCCCGCGTACCGCTTCAACAAAGCGCGGCATCTCTTCAGTCTCAGGTCCATTAGACGAGCATTCAAACGATGTCGTGTTTTTCTTCGATATGCCCGAAGCCCTAAGTCTTCATTTAACACCCTTTTCACCGTGGTTCTGCTTAAACCCATCTGAAGGGCCAACAGTTTCTGCTTACGTTTGGGATTTCTTTGAATTCGCGCCTTCACAGCTTTTATCACTGCTGGAGTCCTAACAGACCGAGGGCGTCCACTTCTTGACCTGTCATCTACACTAGAGTCTTCATTGTATCGTTTGATGGTACGATAAACGAATCTTTTGGTTATATTCAAATTTTTCAGCATGTCAAAAATTTGAATTGGCGCGTAACCGCAACGATGCAACGCAATAACTGCAACACGGTCTTCTTTAAGCGTCCACTCCATATTTAAAAATGAGTAAAATTCTAAAAAATATACATTTTTATTTTCATAAACAATTCGAAATTCGTATTCAATAAACTTTTTTGTGGCCAGCATTCTAAAAGAAAAGTTTTTACTGTGTGACAATACTTATGACCTGACTAGGTTGGTATCTTCTAGGTAAGCGTGTTACACCCTAGGCTGCAGCAATGCTTAACATCAGGCAGGCTGTGTCAAATGTAAACCTATCCCGCGTTAAATAAATAGCCTTTACTACCTGAATTTAAAAATATTTGATTTACACAAAGTTTATTACACATTGAATTTAGTTCTTGATTGGTATGTACTAATAATTCTTAATATGAGGGCACCCAGAAGCGGGTGAAGGCTTCCTTGCTGGCGCAGGCAAAACATACATACATGTAAGTATATTCACACTTTTGTTCACTTGGATTCGATCTGCTCAGGATAAACAAAACGCGTTGTATACAATTTTCCTTACTAGTGACCGCCCGCGGCTTCGCTCGCATTATTTTAAAATAAGGAGTAGCCTATTACAGTTCTAAGACCTCCAAAAATCATAATGATCCGTTCAGCCGTTTTTGCGTTAAAAGCGTTTACATAAACAGTCACACAAATACACAGATAAACAGACAAAAATTCTAAAAACTGTTGAAACGTGTTCTGTTATGGATTTAAAGTATACCCAAACATTTTTTTTTCTATTATCTTCTATGTTTAGATTATTGACCCTCTTTAGTTTTAAAATATATGTATAGATTATACTACAAATACAACCTACCTCATCTATTGGTTTCCTTGAGCGTTAACTCTAGTGGACATACCAACAACGCAACATGGCAAGCCAACGAAGCCACATTACATTATCATGCTAATCATTTCAGAACAACTGTCAATGTCACATACCGATGGGCTTGTAGTCTGTTAGAATGTTTTTAGACTTGCATCAGTATACGAGTATTTTGTTTTTGTACGCGTAATCTCAGAGGTTAGTGTAAAAACCATTGTACATTTATACAAGTCAAGTCAAGCTAAACTGGGAGAAGCCATCGGCATGCGAAACACAGTTATTAACTAATTCAGATGCCTTTGGATTTTCATACAATGTTATATCATAAGCATAATGCAAAAGAAACATTTTTTTTATTTATACCAGCGCGCTTATTGCCACGCATCCGTACTATGCTTATGGTTGACAGCAGTTTTTCTTGGGGTTTCAGATGTAGCACACTTGCATCAAAGATCTTATCGGCTTTGAAACCCCTAATTTACTCTGAATTGGAAACATAAGCAACGTCTTTCTTATCATAAATATTTCGCCAGGATACAGATACAGCGGTATTAGCTCACTATTGCTTGTTTTTTTTTCGAACTTATTTAAAATCAATTTCTAAAAGTTAGAGAGTCATAATTAAATAATACGCTGCAAGCATCGCCACAGAGCACAGCTAGTAGTATAAACATATATGTCCGCCCGCGGCTTCCCTCGCATTATCCAGGATAAAAAGTAGCATATGATACTCCTAAGACCTCATACTACCTACATACCAAAAATCACGATGATCTGTTTGGCTGTTTTTGCGTGATGAGCGTTTAAATAAACAGAGACACAGAAAAACAAACAAAATTTCTAGATATTGTTGAAACGTGTTCAGCTATCAATTCTAAGTATCCAAACATATATATTTTTAAATATCTTCAATATTCATACTTTCGACCCATTTCAACTTTATTATATGCATAGATAATGTGTTTGTCTGAGTTTTACATGTAGATATACGTACGCATATGTGTCACCTGTACAGCCGTATCAATCTATTTGTCGGTAACAAACTACTACCGGTATTGTACAATACGAGTACCAGCCACCTTTAAGAATAGTTGATACTAATAAGTAAAAATAAGCGTGTAATATATGATAATTGCTTCGGATTTGTGACGTCAATGTCTGAAGAAAAAAAAAATATATAAACATTAAATCCATACCAGCGTTACATTTGACTTGGAGAGTTTGAGAAGTACTTACATATAATTTAGATTCGACTGTAACAATGTCGAAGTATTGGCTTAGCTTAGTTATAGTGGCAGCGCTTGTCGGTTCTGTGAGTTTTTTTTCTTTCTTAGATAATATTCTTATTAGAGGTCGCCCACCAATGCGGTGGGTTGACGACATTAGAATAACCGCAGGGAGCACCTGGATTCAATCTGCTCAGAACCGGGACGTTAAAATAAAGACGCCTATGCTCAGCAGTGGGCGATAACAGGCTGTTTATGATGATGATGAATATTCTTATTATGTATGATGCTGAAATATGATTTATATATACGTATGTTTAAATTATTTGTATAGTATACTAGTTTGCTATTCTTATTAATTTCGACACGTTTTCCACGTGGCATCCGTCTATTAAAGCTATAGTAGATGCTTTAGGTATTTACTAATTTTCTGTGTACTCTTTATTTTCAGAGTGTTACGCAGAGTCCTGGTAGGAGTAAGTACAAGTAGAAAAAAAATTTTTAGTTATTCATTTTTCAGTCCCTATTGAAATCAAAAAAGAGTCGGGATTAAAGTAACAATAGAAGCTTAAATTAAAAAAAATGTAAGAGCGATGCTCTTGTCTGTGGAGTATGCGCCATTCTTCTCTATTTTCGGCCAATTCCTTGACCTCCTTATAGGACATGACGCTTGCCTTCTCCTTGATTTGATCGATCGATCGATGCCGAGAAGGACATAACGTCCTTCTCGGCTTCGATCGATCCTCCTCTTCCTCTTCTTGCCTCTAGCTTCCCCTCGACAATGGTTTTAGTTGAAGCTACATTTTTTTTTTGTCCTGAAAAAAACCTATATGTGAACATCTAAGTTTAACAATGATAAAGGCTTGTTTGTTTACTTCATCGACAAACGAAGTAGTAAAATCTAAAAGAGTGCCAAGTTCAATGGTCAATCCGTAGATTTAATCATAAAAACTTACTATATTTTATAATAACTTAAAACATACTTTCTTCTCGTAACTTAGAATAATATTGACGCTTGAAATCTGATCTTAGTGGATGAGCTAAAATTTACATGTTTCCATTTCCATTGTTTTGAACACTAGAAGGTAAACATGCTCCAAATGGTTCCTGAATCCTGACCTATTCAGTAGAAGATAATACATTTGTGGCGCGTCCGACAGTCCCTGAATTAGGCTTGGTACATTCGTGGCGCTGTCCGACAGTCCCTGAATTAGGCTTGGCGCGCGCCTAAATATAATAAGCTCGCGAATAATCAAAAAGTTATGTAATTTATATTACTCTGCTACTCAGAAATGCCAACCAACAAATAGAACAAGAAAGAAGAAAAGAAGTGTAAAATTGTAAGACGCAATGCTTACCGCAGCGAAAGAAATACTGTAAGAAAAATACTGCAGCCATGTAACACAAGGTCCTTGTGATACCTAGTGCAGAGCTCAGTAGACCTCACCAACGTACCTACAGAGCTCACCTGGCTTGTATTTTAATTTTGTGGTATTGCACATTATAAGTACTTAAATATACGATTTTATTTATTAAGTTGGTATGTAAACAGGGGCCGGTGGCGGTGCTGGCGGTGGAGCTGGTGGTTTTGGTTTCGGATTTAACCAAGGCGCAGGCGGGGGTGCAGGCGGGGGTGCGGACGGGGGTGCGGGCGGAGGCGCGGGCGCTGGCTTTGGATTCGGAATGCACGCGGGAGTTGGAGCGGGCGGAGGAGGCGGAGGAGGCGGAGGGTGGGGTAAACGGTGAGACAGCAGTCATCGACAAAGTAGCTAACAATTTGTAAAATAAAAACAACTGCTACTCAACTCGACAGTGTTTTCTTTCCTGAACCTCATCGACTTCGGGAAGGTTACGGATGCGTCCTCAAATAGCTAATATACCCTTGCAACTGTTCTTAAACATGTTATTGCGTATTAGACTGATGTATCTACCTGGAAGACTTTAAAAACGAATATAAGTAACAATTTAAACCTCGGTGGTAACGGCTGTGCCCCTGATGATGGTACTCGTATCGTTTCGACGGTTTTGCAACGATTCAAGTTATGTATGTCTAGAAATTTTGTCTGTTTATCTGAGTCTCTGTTTGTCTATTTATTTAAACGCTCGTCACGCAAAAACGGCTTAACGGATTATCATGTCTTTCGGTACGCGAGCCTTACGCGAGCGAAGCGAGCGCGAATTTTTTTACGACTTTTCATATTCTAGTGAACCATACTAACCCGATCTACAACAAACTCAATGTTGAAAGCAGCATGTAGGTATTAAGAGGTCTTAGGCGTGTCATGGGCTACTTTCACCGTGAAATAATGCGCGCAAAGCCACGGGCGTCCACTAGTTGTTTAAGCATATGTACCTGGAACAGCTCCCCGTTGGATATGAACCCGTCGTTGTCCATGTCGTAGATGCGGAAGGCGAACCGCAGCTTCGACAGCTTGTCTCCCTTCACGCTGAACTGGGACACTCCCTGGATGAACTCCTTGAAGTCCACCTGGAACACCATCGGATAAATCTTACAACACTAGGTTCGTATTTTTTTTATTAACCTATAACGTCCCACGATGTATCTGCCCAAGAAACTCCCCTAACGGATTAATTCCGCGGGCGAGTCACGACCCTCAGTCATAAGGAGTACGACTCAAGAGAGAGAGAGAGAGAGATACTGTCCCACTCCTGGGCAAAGGTCTCCCCCAAGTCCCTCCATGCGTTCCGGTCGAATGCCTCCTCACTCCAGGCACCCCGAAACCGTTCGAGATCCTAACGTTAACCACGTTAACTAATCCTTATAATTATTTGTGTTTTTCGGGAATCGAACTCGCAACTCCTAGCAATGACGGCAAACAAACTACTTACTGAGCTAACCGGCCACTCAGTGTTTCTCTCAAATGTTATATAAAATGTGTGTAAGCCCTTGGGCATTAAATAAAGCAGGTACGTGCATACTATAAACCAGGATATAATATTTTAAAAAAATTACAAGTTACCACTAGTAGTATAAAAGAGTTTGCTATTTTGTAAGTTTTTGTGATAAATAGAAAAAAAGATAATTATGAATTCACCGCTCGACCAAATCCAAAGTCTATTTTGTAAAAAATAATAAGAGGACCAAATGTAAGCACACTGTTCATTCTATAAAAACATATATATATATTTAACACTATCTCTTCTAAGTTTTAACGCGCTTAGTACTTGTATGACTTGTTATTTAAAAGTTGTTTAGCGTCGGTCGTTCCACTGTATGTAAGTGCGAGTAATTATGTACTCCATCATGCATGGCGGCTGAACAAATAACAGCCTCACGACACCTATGGCTGAAGTCATATCACGTGTAAACGGGACTATTATATCTATACCTACTATTATACAAATTACGCATAATAGAATAGAAAATTCTTTATAACACACGATAATAATTATAAAGAAAAAAAAGCAAAATAAAATAAGGATAATGTTACTGGTTAACTTCCTGCGTCGGTAATAGTAAGTAGGTTAATTTTATCAATTTTCGATCAGTGACTCTTGTTTTTCAGAGTGTGAAATACATTAACAGTTTTAGATGACAAATAGGTTTTTGCTGAACCATAGCTCTGACCTGGTTTTAATCTACATTATGATCTGCGGTTTAGAATCAATAAGAATTGCTTTTTGGCTATTTTTTAAAGAAAAATGGGGATTCCTTACACACAATATTATTCAAACATTCGTTCATTCCAAAGTACGTATTTAAATTAGTAATTCCTAAGTGGTAACATTTAAAAACATAGCCCAAAGCAATTTTATCTACTAAGGATATTATTAACCTTGCATAGAAAAGTGTGATATCTGTTTACCCAATTATTGTCTTGAAGCAATCTGCTTTACGCGCGCTCGATAAAAGTAATCAATCAAGGTAAACGCCGAACCTTGCAGTTAATTGCCCATTCGGAGCCGTTTACGATACTACGGCAAGTTATAGCTTTCTGTGCAGCTGGTGACATTTTGTGAACTAAATTTTCAGTCGTATTTTCGGCCTTTTGTTTTTGAAAAGTGATGGTGGCGCCAAACCAAAGTTTATTGTACTATTTAATGTAAGAGAATAGGTATGACGCACTCATGGTGACATTGGTGAACTAAGATTTCTTGTTTATTTTCGACCTATTGTTTAAGAAATGTGATGGTGGCGCCAATGCTAAATTTCTATAGTATTGATATTATATTGTTATAGTAGTAAGAGAATATCGCTCGGTTATGAATAGGCATTATGAGAATTGAGTACGGAACGTTATCGCGCGTAGATATGTCACGTTGATAATTTGTAGTAATGCATGCGTTTGTTTATCAACAATCCATATCGGGCACGGCTTGTCGCCACGATATAAATGTTTCTACGCTCGGTACAAATCGGATACTATCTCAGTACAGTGTAATAAAGACCAGACAATAATTTCCGAGTGGCCGGTGGCAGCATACCTCACACAATACCCTTCAAAATCTTGCTGGACATTTTAGTTACGATGTTATCCTCTCGCAGATTTATCTCGCGTAAACTCTAGTAGGCAATGTTGGCCGGTCGCCACGTTTCTCGGGATCACACTAGTCTGACAAATTGCTCGAGCTATTTGTGAGATGACAAAGCCGAATGCTAATAAGCTTTCATGGCGATTCGGATGCTGTTTATTTATTGGAATCAGTGAGAAAAGCAGATAACAACAATATACTGTTGGTACAAAGACGAAATGTAGTAAATAAGAATCAGAGAAGTAGGTATTTCCTGAATATGCAGACTTGGAAATAAAAATGTATGAAAAGAGATAACTAACCCTGGTCACACCCTGGTTGCCTATTATTGTGTGTATTGTAATTCATTTTATTTTCTTTGTAGCTACAATAATTAGTTCACTCTTATAACGAAAACCTCTTAATACAAATATTGATTGATAAATTCTTTATTAAAACAAATATGTACAAATATAAAATACAAATATGCATTAATTATTGATACAAAAAGGCGAAAATCATCATAAAAATCCGTTAGATATTGACAGATGTTCGTATAATTATGTAGGTATACTATCCTTACATATGTTCGGAATATATTTGTGCGGTAATATTATATGGGCAGATGTCACGTATGTATTTGTATAGCATGCATGTTTAAATAAGTGTTTGTATAGACCTATGTATGTTGTACTGGTTTTATAATTGTACCTATATGCTTTAGGTATACGAAATGACTACATGTATTACCGGTTTGTTTTCATTTATCTGTTTTGGTTCTTTGCTATGTCGTTTACTTTTATTTTATTATAACTAAATCATTATCTCGTATTTGACGTCTCAGCCAGCCCTAACGGAAGACCAGCGCTGATTGCTTCCAGTAATCAGCATTATGCTGAGTTGGGGCTGTGTTGGGGCAGACTTATTGATTGTATGTAAGTGTGTGTACACAAACACTTATTAGGTACGAGTATAATAAGTGTTTGTAAATCTGTCTCAATAAATGTTATTCATTCATTTACCTACCTACTAAATGTTTGTAGTAAATCTGTCTCAATAAATGTCATTAATTCATGAATTCAAGTAGGTATTAGGTATAGAGTCTCACCTCTCCGTTGCCGTCAGCGTCGAAGATGTCGATGACGCGCTGCACGAGCGGGTTCTGCTGCAGCTCCGGCAGCGACATAAACTCGTCGATAGACAGCGCCCCCGAGTTGTCCAGATCCAGCTTGCGGAAGCGCTTGCCCAGCCGCCGGATCTCGTCGGCGTCGACTACAACGCATGCACACGTTACTGCCTCGCACGGCGCGCGCACGCGCTGCCTGCACGTGGACCTGCTGCCTACATCATGCTATGCCCAACCAACTCTTGGCAATTGTTTTTACACTAGACAAGCTACTCTTTTGTTTGTTAAAAGACAGCAGAAACAAGTGCCGGCAGCGCCGAGAATACAACAACTAATCACGCCACTCTATTAGATACAGCCCTTTAGGAGGTTATCGTCTAGCGTTCAGTCGCTTGCCTCGATCTGAGACCTAATTGTTTGCATCGTGCTCGGTGAGTTATGAACTTACGCAACTTACTTCCCGGTGAAATCTATGTCGGTAAAAGTCGCTTTGAGTCAGATGAGCTCGTAAAATTCGGCTTTATAGGGGACGCCTAAAAGTCGTAAAAACTTTGTTTTTAGGAAAGACGGCCATAACACGATGTGTTTTGGGGACAAATGTAAATTGTCTCATGAATATTGTTCGGTCGTTGCGCGTCATTATCGCTAACAGCATGTACAAGTACACAGCGAGTACGGCCGGCGACGGAGGCAGAGGCGGGGCTTATCGCGCCGAGCAAACATAGGCTGCGAGCTGGCTTTACTAATCTGTGTGTTCTCTGTACGGGACACGGCCCCGTACGTAGTCAAACGTTTACATTTTAGTTTAAATTCACCTTCGTCGCCGACTGTATTCTATAAATAACATTCAAAGCGATAATCTATTGTCCAATGCACAAGCGGCCGCTTTTAATCAGCTTTTGTCGAGCTTAATTAATTCATTGTGAAGAACCAATTTGCCTCTTGTGGGATGGTTTATATGAGAACAGTCAGACACATAGATCCGGGACAGGTCCCGGGAAGGAAGTAGAAGAGCGAGAGAACCGTGGAAAACAATATGATGTCAACTGAAAACATTGATAAACATAGAGCATGAGATAGAAGTGACCAGTCTCATATAAACTGCAGTTGAGGCCGGCTGATGGTGCGCACCTCGAGGAACCACTGACACTAGCTGTGGGAGGGGTCTGCCCTCTACTACACTATACATATTTACATTTTCCTTAACAATATACATGTTAAATATGAGTATATGGGAAAATATTAACAGGAATAAATGCAACTATAATATGCATAAGATTATAAAGGCACATCAATAAAAGCTGCTCGCCTGTTATGTAGTGATAAATGTATTCTTCTGAGAAGTAACATCACAAGTTGGGGTCATAAAGTGTCTATTAGAGAGTCGCTAGATATATATTAACAGCTTGAAATAGGTATAGTACTTTGACATATCTTTCATGTAATTAACACTTCTGTTTCACATAATATTCACCGATCTCAACAAATACTTTCATGGGACATATCTGAAGTATTTTAATGAGGCAATTAATATTGTAATGTATGTGTGCAATCTGAATAATTGCTGAGATTATTCATAATGAATCCATTATACGGGTCAATAGATTTCAATTTAATTATCAGAAGCAGCTGTCTCGTAGCCAATAACCGACATGGTTGACATTATTTTATTATTATATTTGGGTCATGTGTAGTTATGTCCTGTCAGCCACCAGCAAGGACCGGGTCGGACCTCCCCCACCTGCATAGATTCCTCACACCTGAGTGCTAGCAGCGTTCTAGAACATTCATGGCATTAGCTCCACTAGATCTAGCAACGTTACGCGGGATGCACTAACAAACACTCATGGACAATGTAGACTCTATCCAGAACAATTTTTGTATTAACATCAGGGTGGAGGAATTATGCACAGCCATTGTAAGTAACTCAATGCAAGCCAATGTAAGAAAGCATAGTATAGGAAGCTCAAACAAAGTAAAGGAAGAGAGCGGTACAAATGGCAATTTTATATCAGAATCATTGTCTGAATTATCTCTGTATTAGATCTGAGACAGCATCAAGAGATCAGTGCACATTTTCTAAGTAGCCCGTACACTGCTGGGTTGATATGAACAGAAAAATTGTTCTGGAGTGTAATGGTGTGTTCGTGCGGTTCTCTAACATGGAGATGACATTCGGACGCGAGTGGCACTACGACACTCACAGTTCTCCACCTTAAAATCAATGCAGTTAACACGCGCTGAAAACAAACCTTCCGTTACCCACATTATGCACACCCTACTCCTCCACACCGCCCCTCACACACACAATATCATTAGGTACAATCAAAGCACTCTTAGTCATGGAAATTAGTATTTTAGAAACATTGATACAGCTTTACTTGTTAAAGCCAATTAGATATAATTTATTAGGCAAATAAGCAATTAGTTTGTTGAAGTTTAAATGAAAGAACAAGGAGAAACCAAATCAGAAACTCATGTGAGGACAGCATTGTACTTACAGTTGGAACACAGTTCCATGGGAATTGAGTTCTCGTTACCCTGAAAAAGGAGGTGACATTGTTGGAATATGCTGTCTTATATAGCTACATAAGGTTGTAATAATAATGAGTAAACAATACATTTAGCAATGACAAGCAATACAGTATAAATAACATCTATACCTTTTCACCTGAATGAGATAATTGTCATGTACATAATCGAAATAACAAATGGAAAAAGAGGGTAGATAGTATTCCCTTTTTGCAACATTTGATGATAGATTTTTCCCATCAATGTTCAATTAAACATTTTTTGTATTTCCTAACAGCCAGAGTCCATGGCAATGCTATTTTCGGCACAGTATTTTGCGCGCCAATACAAGCGACATCTTAGTGGCAAATAATTTGCAAATAGTTCGCCGGCCTAGCCTGTGGACACATAAAAGGCTGCTCCCTTTGCATCATGCCCAAGACCAGAAGCTTCAATTACCATTCTTACTAAAAAGTTACGAGACTTTCATTCTACTTACCATTTTGATTTATTAGTTAATTCACTGACTCAACAATAACGATACGAGCTACAAATCTAGAGAAAACGCTAAATCAATTAAAATTGCAGAAGAAAACTCGATGCACCTTTCTTTTCAATCGATCTATTTTCCCACAAATGTTACCACACTATGGAAGTAAAATTTTGTTGAGATGTAAAAATTACTTTCTGCTGTACAATGCGATTAAAATAAGAATAGGACGGGCTCTCGGCTAACTTCACTCATATAAGTACGGTCAGCAGAACAAACTTAAAAATAGATTAATTTTAAATGAATGACTAAAAATCGTTCATTTTATAAAATTTATATATTTATAAGGTTGGCAGCACAGACGCAGTGTTGCAAAAGTTTCCGATTTATTGGGAGATCTACTGATTTTGGTCATTGTCTCCCGATATCCCGATATAGCAATTCAGTATCCCGATTTTTGAATTATCATCTAATGTAAAATAATATTCATAAATAAACATGGAAAATAATATTCTTCATACGGCAAAACTAAAAGATCTTGAATAAATGAATATATTATTAACATAAAATACTCTTGTTTTATTCCGAATATAAATCTCCCGATTTTTAGATGGCAAATTTAACGAATTTAATTAATTAATTAATTAAATTCGTTATTAATTTAATATTTTTTAACATTGCTTTTTTTGCACACTATACCAAGTTCCCGTTGTGACGTCACAAAATGGCGCTAGGCCGGTCCTATTCTTATTTTAATCGCATTGTACCTACATTTTTGATCGAAGTTTCTGCTATCTCGCTAACATTTCGACATAAATGAATGACGGTATTTATCGTTTCGCTTTAATTTGTTTTAAAGGATTTGGCATAGTAAATTAGAAACTATTTTTACCAAATACATGTGGATTATTTGGATAAAAAGCCTAATGACATTTTATAGTTAAGTGATTGCAAATCACCTTCTGGTGAATGGTTATAGAATTTTCATATATTCTTGAAAAAATATACATAGGTATTTCATAAGAAAATAATTTTGGGTGAAACTATTAGCCCTATGCTACCCATGAAATTGTCTATTTTTGTATAATGGCAATTTGCTCAGACCCAATTGCACAGACTGCAAAACCATCAACGAAACTTTATAATCTTGCCTATCAATTTTATCCTATTTGTCCGCACATAACGAAGTCATCAATTATTGTGCGAAAGTGCCATGCAGTGTAAGAACATAACATATGAATAAATTTAACATATTATATTAAGTTACATAAATTTAACATATGTACATAAAATAAAATTCTGCGTTTATTGAATCTCTATCAGCTGTCAATTTGTATGCTGTCACAAGTGAATGTCAATGTCAATGACCTAGCACCTCCCCCCGCCGTCCCTTCCCCCTCTCTTTCCGAAATCAACCATGGCGGCCGGGGTAGGCTCAAATTTTTACCCTAAAATATCTCATTAATCGAAATATAATCTCTTTTATCGCCACGGAACTGAATACATTTATCAATTGTGTAATGTCCTGTGTATTTATTTCCACAGGTACTTTATACTTATCCGGAAAACTTCCGTGCTTACAAGGCGTTGATCGCCGCACAGTACTCCGGGGCTGACGTGAAAGTAGCCCCTAACTTCGTATTCGGTGAAACAAACAAGTCGGCGGAGTTCCTGAAGAAATTCCCGGCGGGTAAAGTGAGTGTCAAACGTGAACCGTTATTGTGATAAATGCAGTGATAATGTCGGCAGATGTTGTGAGGGTGACGTGTAAATTGTGCTGTGTTGTAGGTCCCAGCCTACGAAAGTGCCGACGGGAAAGTGGTGCTCTCCGAGAGCAATGCCATCGCATACTACGGTGAGTCTCTCACATCAATACTTAGCTCTTCACACAAAACTTATCAAATCTGTAAGTTATAACCTCAAAGCGACAATATAAGCTTATACCTCTGGTAATGCTTTAGATTTAGACCTTCTATGGCCTTTTATATTGTTCGTGCGTTCCATGCAGCCTCAATTGTGTACTAAGACATACCAAATTCCTAGTAAAGTGCTAATCAGCTGATCTAACACCTGATTCAAGGTCACAGCTATCCTCCAATTATCTTATCAACAAAATTGTATGCTTATGTTTATAAGCCTATATCTGAATACTTTGCTTATATTGCTGAAATCAATCTGTTTAGAATGTACCTCAAAGTTTTAGATTTTTTTGCCATCCTGCCTTAATTTCTGTACACTTTTCACTGTTTGTATATTTAGATTTAAAGGTAGATCTTGAGGTACCTAAGCATTGCTTTTTTCTTATTTTCATGTGGACTGGCACATGTATCAGTATTAACAAAAATAGAATTTAACTGTTCAAACAATAATCATAAAATTGTTTTTATTTACTATCTGATTATGTTGGCTCATTCATACATTCATATAACAGTAACGAGAGCACTCTGTTTGTAAAAATCCTACTGTTAAACTGTCAATAAAATAAAAGAAAGCTGTCTCATATATTTAACAACAAGAAATAAATATTCTGAGATTAATAAATAATTATTTTTGATACTTTTGTAGTTTTGTTACTTCTCATTAGTTGTTTTATTGTCTCAACTGTCCAGTGTTCAAAAAGTAAAGCTACATTGGTGTTGTCATTATCTATTCCAGTGTCTGACGCGGCGCTGCGCGGAGGGGACGCGGCGACGCAGGCGCGCGTGTGGCAGTGGGCCTCCTGGGCTGACTCAGAGCTGCTGCCCGCCTCCTGCGCCTGGGTGTTCCCCTACCTCGGCATTATGCAGTTCAACAAAGTGGTAACTACATAGTTATTTCTTTACACCACCTAAGTTGAGGATGATTCTTTTGTTGTACGGTCTGGGTGCCTACCATGATGTTTATGAATTAATTCAGCAGCAGAGTTAAAACAGAACCCTCTGCAATGAGCAATTAAAATCTTGGAGTCAACAGTCAGCATTGAGGAATTCTAATCTAAAAAAAGAGTTTTAAAAAAAGCAAAGCATAGCAAGTCTAAGAAAACAAGTACTTTGCTATCTTCAAATGTAAAGTTGTTATTGATTAGTAAATACCCAGAAAAAATGCTCTAATATTTTGTTGTCTATGAAAGATATCAAGGAAATCATATTATAATGTCGGTTAATGAAATTTAAAATATTATTTATAACAACATCAGTGAGTATTAGTTAAACTTTGAATGAGACATTAACATTTCCAGTATTATTCCCCAGAATGTAGAGCGTGCGAAGCAGGACCTCCTGTCAGCCCTACAAGTGCTGGAGCAGCACCTGCTCCCGCGCACCTTCCTGGTGAGCGAGCGCATCTCCCTCGCCGACATCGTCGTCTTCTCCACACTGCTGCATGCCTTCCAGGTTGGTGTTCTATGTAACATAGTTGTAACATGATAGCATAAACTAATAAGATTTAAAGGAATCACATATTACTAAAATTTATGGAAAGTTGACTTAAACTACTTGCACAACAACTTTAAAACACACTAAGCTAATTTTGGTATAGATAATTAGGCACTAAATGCATTCTAGAATCATTGTGCAAATTGACCTCACTAATCTGTATGTTTTAGTGTTATCTCACTACTATAAATGTGTTCAATTGCTGCCATGTTCATTTACAATGTTTCAAATCTTTAGTGATTAGTTTTGTAATAAGATGGTCACAAATGTGCAAAATATACTGTTTAATTGCAAGTGTATGTGATTGTTAAATAATCTTTATTTATCCAATTTCACTTCCAGAATATTTCATATAAAAAAAATAACGACATTGTTGTAAATTCCAGCATGTGCTAGACCCGTCCGTGCGCGCGTCCCTGGTGAACGTGCAACGCTGGTTCCTCACGCTCGCCAACCAGCCCAAGGTGAAGGCTGTGGTGGGAGAAGTGACCCTCGCTGCCGCCGCGCCCGTCTTCGACCCCAAGAAGTACGCAGAACTCACACAGAACAAGAAGGTAACTTGACTACATACTATATTAAGTATGTCTGAAGGCTCAATATTCTTTTGGTAGCCTAGTTGTAAAAGTCACATGAAAATAATGAGAACAGTTTATTTTTTTAAATTTCCCAGTAACTTTCTCTGGAGAACTTTGTTAATCTATCACTATTTTGCTCCTTAGCTAATACCTACCATTTTTCTTGCAATATCATGGAGCAATAAATACTTTTTATGTAAGCATGATAATAATTTATTTATGCTGTAAAAGTTGTGTACTGTACAATGAATATCCTTTCTTTGCAGCAAAATAGCTAGAACTTTTCTTTACTCAAGTAAATTGTAATTTATCTTAGTTACCCTTAAGTAGTTTAGGCAGTTAAAAAAAATATGATCATCAAGAACCTATAACTAAGCAACACATCAGACAAAAATTGCCTTGCCCCATGTTTATTGTATGATCATTGCAAATGTTGTAATTTACATATGAATAAAATTAATAAAATACTGACTTGACAACCTCATGTATTCCAGCAAGACGCTCCCAAGAAGGACAAGAAGGAGAAGGAAAAGAAGGAGCCCAAGAAGAAGGAGGAGCCCGAGCCAGCTGACGACTTGCTGGAGGAGGAGAAACCTAAGGAGAGCAAGGACCCCTTCGACTCCATGCCCAAAGGGTAATGATTCATTTATTTTATTGTCGCAATTTAACTATTCTATTTAATTTCATATTATTTCTATTTAATTTCATATCTGAATATGAAATTAAATAGAACCAGGTCAATCTCCATCATAATATGCCATCATAATAACTAGCTCGCTAAAGACTCATTCATATTCATAGAAGTATATGTTTTATCTCAATTAATTGTAATGTGTGTTATGTAACTATATTATAGACTAATAAATGTATGACTATTACATCAACAAGTAAATCAAACTATATTCTAATTTGTAGTGGGGGTGATGAGTCCTGCACTGACAACCTGCTTGGAGCGTATTGTGCATTATCAAATTATATTGTTGATTGCAGCACATTCAACATGGACGACTTCAAGCGGTGCTACTCCAACGAGGACGAGGCCAAGTCCATCCCCTACTTCTGGGAGAAGTTCGACCCCGAGAACTACTCCATCTGGTACGCAGAGTACAAGTACCCCGAGGAACTCGCCAAGGTGTTCATGAGCTGCAATCTCATCACAGGTATGATACCTCCTACATACTTTATTTTTGTAAGTTTTAGTTTATACTAGCGGCACCAAATTTTATACAAATCGATTCAGCTGTATCAGCGTGGAAGAGGTAATAAAGTTATACACACACTAAGACACTACTTTATCACCTGTACACCCTCACATCTACAGCTACTTAGTTCTTTAGCCTAATAATTAGTATTCTGGTTGCCCTTTTCAACTAATACAAATACACAATATGCTAGATGGCGCTGTGTGATGTGTCCTGAATTATTTATTTAATTATTTACCCAGTAATTAACTGAATTAGGGTTTAATTATAATTGTCTACTAGCCTGTATATTGACTTGGCAATGCGCCAAAGCAATTTTGAATCATCAAATCGCACAAGAAGAAACAATCTATCAAGTTAAATAAGCTCCAGTTGACTACGTCAACTTTAAATAACAACTCTATCTTGCCATCTTCACAATGATAAGAAAGAAATATTTATTAAAATCAAAACATTACAAAATAAATAAATAATTTTATGCAACACTATGATCTCTTGTCATAATTATCTTAAACGTTATTACAAATAATATTTTATTTTTTTACGTGGGATATGTTTACGTTTGACTACAGTCTGCCTGATGTTAAGCATTGCTGCAGCCTAGGGTGTACACGCTTACCTAGAAGATACCTATTAACTCTAGATTTGAAGACCCCTGGATTGTAGTAATTAATTTACGCTATGGTTTGTTCCAGGCATGTTCCAGCGCTTAGACAAGATGCGCAAGCAGGCGTTCGCGTCGGTGTGCCTATTCGGGGCAGACAACGACTCCACCATCTCCGGCGTGTGGGTGTGGCGCGGGCAGGAGCTCGCCTTCCCGCTCTCGCCCGACTGGCAGGTGTGTAGCTGGCCTTATATATGTCGCAGTGATCTGGTTGAATCTGCCATTCGATTGAATGACTAGCGCATTCATATATTGACGACATTTAATTGAATGACTAAAGGACAACTCGTGAAATCGTTGAATGTAACGTCCACTTGCCTGTACGTCATTTAGTGAAGTCGTTGAGTGTTATATAGCCGACTTTGTAATGTTTTATATCCACCCAAAACACGGTCGCAGATGCCTGCGACATATACATATATGTTATATCTTAAACATTTATTCTTCTAAAGGTCGACGCGGTCAGTGCTGGGTTGGGTGACCGAAAAGTGGCATTCCATTTTGGGCGCTTCCGTGGGTCGGATGGCACATTGAATTGTAGGTCCCGGTTGTTTGTCTAGTACGGCGGTCGTTAAGCCATGTTAGAGGCCCTTAGGGCGGTTTGAAAACTCTCAACACAAGAGTTCGCCATTCTCATTCGATAAGAAGATTTTATAGATACTACATAGTCCTATGGCTACTGCGTATCATAAGTCGTTGTAGAACGTACTTTCCAGAGCGCTTAGTGTCAGTCGGTTAGGGCATGTAATGGTGTTCATATGTTATTGGAGAGACAGATTTCGTCAGAGGCAACATTGGTGTAATACTGAACTAGTGAACTTACGCTATGATATTGTAAAATCTAGTTATTTGTTATCTTTTGTTCATAAAATTCGGAATATTTTAATAAATTCGTGGTTTGCTTGTCATTAATTAAAGTTTGTTTTGGTTCTGCACATGTCCTCAACAAGTGGAGTGACGAGCCCTTCAGCAATGTAAATATTTTGTTTACTATTATTTCTCAGTATTTACAAAACAGCATTACGTTTGCATGGCGTCCTAACTAATCATTATTGTTGATTAAAGGCACACTGTTGAATAAATAGGTTTTGTAATTAGCGTAATAAATTGTTTCAATACAATGTTAGGTATCCTTATAGTTTCAAAAATAAGTAAATTATATTCAAAATATAAACATTTGTATTCCAGATCGACTACGAGTCATATGACTGGAAGAAGCTGGACCCCAAGAGCGAGGAGACCAAGAAACTAGTCAAGGACTACTTCTCGTGGTCCGGCACCGACAGCAAGGGACGCAAGTTCAACCAGGGCAAGATCTTCAAGTGAACACTACACCTTCACTGGAGACCACACTGTGGCCAACCACACACCACACTGTGGGCCAACCACACGCTACTAATATTACTCAAAACAACGAAATATGTATAAAAAGACTTATATCCGAACTATTGAAGACTCAATTCAACTGTGATTAAAGCTAGTAATGTAGAAGATCGCAGTTGAAATAGTTCTTTATTTGTTCGGAATGTTATAATAAATGTTTGGGGATTGCAAAAGATAGTTTTGAAAGTAAGTGATGTGGTTTCAAGTAATGTTGGTAGCGGTACCCTCCCCTGTTGTATCTGAATGTACCTACATGTATAATACTTGCATTTATCAGTCTGTCTGCCTGATCATTGGCTGCATTGTACCATCCGTGTAATTAAAATGTTTTTTTATTTATGATACTTTGGTTTTTTTATTTCCATCTGAAATTTGTACTGCTGTTGTTGACTGGCCTGTTAGCTTAGTTGGTAGTGGCTCTGCCTTCTAATCTAGAGGTCGCGGGTTCGATTCCCGCATGACACAAGTATTTATGTACTTTAAAAAATTATAATTACTTGTGTTGAGTCTGGTCGTTTCTATGTATAATAAGTATGTATTTACAAAAGAAAAGTATATAAGTATTATATCCGTTATCTAGTACCCACGACACAAGCGTTTGCTTATTGTGGTGCTAGATGGCGCTGTGTGCAATGTCCCGGAATATTTATTATTATTTATTTATTTATTTCCTTAGTTACCTCTAATAATAAATATAAATTGCCACACATATATGTATAAGGAAGTGGTGTTCCCAATTGCAATATTCGGGAGTGAGGGAAATTTATCTCATTTTCTTATACAGACTTAAGGCAATATGTATATCTATAACTTAAGGATTTTTAGTATGGACTTATAAAGTAGGTACACGAATATAAAATCAAACTCAACAGAAAGCAAATTTCATATATTTTCATCTTTGTTTCAGACTTTTGCCTAAACTGATAGATTTATTTTCGTTTAATTAACATTATTACATACAATTCGTACATGTTGCTGAAATGATAACTGATGGCAGCGTCACAAGGGACGACTAGCACTCCAACCCCATAATTATAGTAAAGTTGAGAGTCGTTTCACAAATCCGAAAGGTAGGTATACGCGAAAACAAAAAGCCAACCATAAAAGCCCTTAATACTTTTATGATTGGTGAATTCGCCTTCGTGTTGTTCGTTTTGTTTTCTAATAAAACGTTAGATTTTGTGAAACACCATTAATTCTATGTTTCGTAGTGCTAGTTGCCTCGTGTGAGAGATAGCTTACAATAATAACGCCAAAATTGGTTTTGGTTTGTAGATCAATTCAATTTCAATTTTTAATTATCTTTATTCAGGCATAAAATATTTACAATATATATACAAGCACCAGTGTTAATGTATCCTAGTGGTATATAACTTAATAATAGTTTACATAACACTTTGTCCAAGCACATAGGCCACTATAAAGCTTTTAATTGGTTGATTATTAATGATATGAAAACAGAGTAAAGTTTAATGTGATTGGTAGTCTAAATACCGCTACTTAGGCTTAAGTATAGCACTAAGTTACTAAGAACAAATTTGCACAATCATAATTAACATAAGATAAAATTGTGGGTATTTTCAAAATAAAGTTAATATTAATTCGTACGTCCACAAAAGGCAACATGAACGAATAGGTACGATAGTTGACAGCGTTCGAGCCCGCGTGTCGCCAGGGCGAGATCCCGCGAGCGACTAAGATCTGCATACCCGAGGTAATAGGATTCAGAGTCGCCCGCGCGGTCGCGGCTGATAGGAACTATTGTTCTGTGGCTGGGACTCGCGCGCTCGCAGAGCTGTTGACACGCTTACTCCGCGTGATGAAGGAAATAGTGATGGGGCAATTTGTACCGATTATACGTTTCGATAAATGGAAGATTTTTATGTCGAGTTTTACCAATGTTACTTATTAAAGTATTCTTATGGCGTGGATTAGTATGTATGTAAAATTTCTCAGATAATTTGTACATGTATACATCAATTTTTGGTAGTCCAATTTTTAGATGTAACTCATGTAGGTTAGTTTTGGGACGTGTACTATAAGCATATCTTAGTGCCTTATTTTGGACTAGTTGAAGCTTATTAATGTTAGTTTTGCATGTACTATGCCATACAGGACAAGCATATGTGAAGCATGGTCTTACCAGGGTGAGGTACGTTCTTAATTTTGTGTGGCAACTTAGACAAGATTTTTTGTTTAGAATGGGACTTAATGCGTTAAGCGCTTTCATACCTTTTAGTTGAAGTTTAGCCGTGTTAGCTGACCAATTAAGTTTGGAGTCCAGCGTAACACCGAGATACTTCACAGAACGACTCCAAGGTACATTATATCCATCTATTTTTAAAGTTCTAGCAGGTAAAGTTCTTTTTCTGGTAAAGAGGATTGCTTCGGTTTTAGATGCGTTTATTTTAAGTTTCCAATTTTTGAAATATGATAATAGCTTGTCTATCGATAGCTGCAAGCGTCCTATTATTAAATCGATATCTGTGGATGACGTATAGCAGGTAGTGTCATCTGCGAAACAGGCAACACTGGTTCTAGTTTGGACAGGAATGTCATTAAGAAACAACAAAAATAGGTAGGGGCCCAGGATCGAACCTTGGGGCACGCCGGCAGGAACATTTTTTGGTGAAGAGAAAATATTATTGATGTGGACCGAATAACTACGATTTGCCAAATATGACTGAATTAGCTTGACTAGATTGATGGGGAGGTTCAGTTTTAGCAGCTTGTGCAGCAGCCCCAAGTGCCAAACTGTGTCGAATGCTTTTTCGATGTCAAGGAGGTACATGCCAGTTGACGTGTTAAGATTTAGATTGTATGACACAGATTCGGCAACTCGGGCAAGCTGCTGAACTGTTGAATGGCCTTGTCTAAACCCAAATTGCTCCTCAATTAGTAGGTCGTGGGAGACGCGGATTAGGCGGCTGTAAATAATTTTTTCAAATAATTTACCCAGGCAGGGCAATAAACTAATCGGCCGGTACGAGCTAGGGTCTAGAGCATCTTTACCTGGCTTGTGAATGGCAATAACTTTTGCGTTTTTCCACGGTAGCGGGAAGTAATTAAGCTGCAGACAGCCATTGAAGATCTTGGTTAGCTTAACAATACACTTTTGGGGTAGATTTTTGGTAAGATGGTTAGAGATACCATCTGGACCCGGCGCTTTGCGCGGTTTTAAACTTTTGATACATTTGACTACTTCGTTTGGCCTAACCAGATTTAGTGGGCATGAAGTACAGTCAGTTGTGTTTAGCATAGACACAGCGTTCTCGATAGCAGGCAGCTCGTCACTATACCAGCTATGGGTAAGAAGCATGTTATTTTGGAAGGCATCAGCTAGCACATTGCACTGTTCTTGTTGACTAGCCGTTAGCGTGCCATCATTGCGTTTAAGTGCTGGCAGTGAAGTAGAATTAGAACAACGCAGGGTTTTAGCAAGTCGCCATATATCATTGCTGGGGTTGTCAACTTTTTTAAGCTTTTTAACCCAAGCGAGATCGTGGTTAAGTTTTAATGCTTTACTAATTAGAAGCTTTAGATAGTTAACATGCTTAATTAGGAGTTTTCTTTTGTGACGATCCTTCTCATTTGCCGCTAATCTTCGAAAACGATGTTTCGAGCTGATCAGTCTCTTTAGGGTACGGGGAAGTTCAGAAGTATTCCACGGTTTTAGGGTGGTAAGAGGAACACAAGCATTTCTACATTCAATAATTGTGCGCTGCAAGTTAGATATGTCCGTATCAATATCGGCTGGGCACGTATACATCTTAGAGGTAAGATAGATCTTGCTATTTATAAGTTGGCGGTAAGATGTCCAGTCAGCTTTGCCATAATTGTATTTTTGTATAGGATTACGGATAATTTGATTACTGATATTGAAAAAGACGGGTAGGTGATTGGATGATAATTTAGAATAAGTGACGATTTGATTAGGAGGATTAAGATTTTTGGTAAGGAGAATGTCAGGGGTAGAGGGGGTGTAACCGGCAATATAATGTACAAGAGTGTTACTCTGGGGAGCATGGATAGCATAGTCATTGTTGGACATATGGTTGTAGAGCAAAACACCACGTGAATTAGGAGGACCAGCCGACCACAAAGGATGCTTAGCATTTAGGTCGCCCATAGCCATTACTTGGTGGTCAGCCGACATGATACGGTCAATATCACTTATAGCAATAGGTGAGTTAGGAGACTGGTAGACTGAGAAAATTGATACCCTACCGTTGGTTAGTGTCAAAGAAACACCGACAACTTCAAGACCGATAGTGCTAGGACAGGTGATTTGGTTGTGAGGCAAATCACAACGTACAAAAAGTGCCACACCCTGGCCAAAACCATTGCGATGTTTGTCTGCGCGATAGCATGCAAAACCTGGTAATTTGAGAATAAGTCTGTCAGTCACCTTAGTTTCACATACAGCTATGATGTCAACATTTAATTTACTTACGGCTAGTTCGCCTAATTCATGTTGCTTTTTATGGACGCCATCAGCGTTCCAGTAGAGTACGCGCAATTCGTGGGACTTATACATAGTGACCTAGGTGCTTGAGTATTAGAATCACTTTTTCCATAAACGTTTCACACTTAATAAACTCTTTCTTGATAGATTGGATGGTTGAGAGGATTTCTAACATCTCTTCAGTTTCAAAATCTTGATTGTTTTTCTCATACGGTGTTCTATCGCAGGGTCGTGGAGGCTCCGCTTTTCTCATTGGATTTGATAATTGGGCTGTTTTAGCTGGCTCCTCAGCTTTGGGCAAGTTCATTTGTACTGCAGATGGGATTTGTGGCTGACCCGATGGAGTAGTTCTTTTGCGAGTGCCAGTTTGGGCTACCTGTGCCCATGATTTAGGAGCATTCTCAATGGGATGGACTGGAACACTTGCTACCGTTTTGCGTTGCGCAACACGCTTATGCTCAATCCGGGCAATATATTTGAGCCGTTCAGTGCACTTGCCAAAATTCGCGGGATGGTCTTCTAGACAATTGCAACATCGTGCTGGAGAGTCTCTCGATGTTTTGGGGCATTCCCATGTTGGATGTGCTTCTGAACATTTGACGCATCGGGGTGCTCGATTACAGTTACGAGCCGCGTGACCAAATCCCTGGCAACGAAAACACTGGGTGCCTGATCGTTTTGTTGGCTTGAAACGTTCTATTTCAATACTGCAGTTTGATATGTATCGTATCTGTTTAACCCTTAACATGTTGGTGTCAGCTGGAAACTGGATAAGAGCTGGGGGACATTCTGTTGGGTAGAATGTCTTTAATTCAGTGATAGTAACTCCTGGAAATCCTAATGAAGCAAGTTCTTCAGGCAGGGTCGCATGTAGAAATTTTGGAAGTCCCTTCACAACTGCTTTGGGTAGTTTCTCGTCTTTTCTGGTGAAGGTGTGGTACGTAACGTTTTCATTCCGTAACCCTTCTTTGAGAACTTGATGAGTTTTAGAGGTATAACACTGGACTCTTACGGTGCTTCTGCCTCTATACTTCATAAAGAAGTCCTTTGTATATTTTTCAATAGTGTCCTTTATCTTCTGATGAGTCCATGACCCATTTATTTCAATAATGATGGGGGGAGTATTATTAGCTTGCTTCTTCTCTGTAGCATTCTTGAAGGGTTCTGGGTCGTTGACGTCTTCTTCATCAACCGGAAGTGTACCATAGCGGTTTTGCGTTGGTGTATGCTTGTCGGCTATTTTTGGGTTGGCGAAAATTTTATTCTTCTGTTTTGACGGGGGCGATGTATCAGCGGGCCTTTTTCCGGGCGCGATACGAGAGCCAGGTGACGATTTTTTCAGGTACTTGTCCATGATAGGCTAAGATAAAATCGATAAATAAAATTTATCGACTGTACCCTAGCCCATCCCTAGTCACGAGCGAACGCGGGTATTGCGAGTCTGTGCGTCGAGAGTGTGCGATCGCTGCGACAGCTAGCGGAGAACTTTTGGTTTGTAGATGTCAGTGACTGAATGATCATTTATAAACGGTAGGTAGTTTACTAAACTAGAATCAGTTTTGATTTGAGCTCTCTGATTCATAATAACTAATTCGATTGGATGATAGATTTTGTGAAGGTGTTCTCGTATATTTTACACAGATAGTTTTGCTAGAACGAGATGTCGGAAGATTATAACAGCGTTCTAGAGAAACAGTATGAACGTAACTATGAGTTTGAGCAGATTACTGAATAATTATTTTGTAAATCTTGACTAAGAGATGGGTGTTATAAGTTTGACATGTAGGTATATTTTCTTGTCAATTTTCTAAAGTCTTTGTATACTACAAACCAAAACAAAATTAATTAGAATTATGACAGCGATGTCGGCAGCAATTATAGCAGCTTCAATAACTAGGTATATCGAGTGAAATCAGAGGTACTCAGGCTTATGTAAATGCATAGTTTGCGCATAACGGCTACCACGCAGTTTATGCAATTTCTGTAAAGAACATAATTGTTAGTTTCTATGTTATTTTAATATGTAAGTAATTCAACACTGCTTTTTACTTTATAACAATGACAGCCAGTTGATTTATCCAAGAAGTTAGCTGATTGGTGGATATGAAAATTCCGAACAAAATCACACTGTGAAATAAAATGGTTGTAAATGTATCATTCTTCTAGAAACCAGAGGTTACTATAATGAGAAATAGCTGTATTTTCAAAGAATTTTTTTTTTCATAGCTAATACTTACTCAAAAATATCTTTAGAAATGGAATTAATATCTTTTCGTGGAAGGATCGGCGCCAACCACACAAAGAGGAGAATCTTTATACCTAAATTGCATCAACTAGAATGGTAGATACAATATGTCCGCCAGAGGGCGACCAACTAACTTGTATAAGGCAAGTAACGCTTACAAACAACTAGGATTTGGCAAGTGAATACCTACCTACAGAACTGAAGGAACGACGCTGCAAATATATACGCACATACGCGCTAAGAAAAAACACTGGAGTAAGTATAACATGTTGCGCCATGGAATGCTGATGGTTTTTACAGGTAAGATATGAAGTGGGATCGTTACAGCTTCCAATGGCACTAGGTACTGATAGAACGCTTGTCTCGGCTCGAGAAATGTATGAATCTATACAACAGATGTACAAAAAAACGTGGTTTTGGTATTGTACCTATTAAAACACGATCTGCGTGTCTGTTATTTTGCGTGGTGGTAAATTCGGAATGTTTTTGAGTAGGTAAGGGCTTCTAAGATCGACTTATTTTTCGCTGCAGAGAGAGACTACGTGGAGCCCAGTAATGCTACGCACCCCTACGAGTGCTACGCAATAGTGCTACGCGCAAAAAACAACTCGTTATCTATAATTAAATGGGTAGATAATAATTTTATAATATAGGTACTGTCTTATAAAAAATATGCAATCAAAAATAATTACGAAAAACTAATTTGAGAGCCGAGAGTAGCAGAGCAGACTAGTGTCTGTGAGACGGGACGAGTCTTGTAGACTCCTACTATCACTACACGTCGCTACAACGCGGGACTCGGGGACATTTACAATGTACAGCGATAAATATACTTTAAAATTGCCTCCAAAGTCAGCACGTACTCCTTTACAGATATTATCTATCACAAAATCGTCTTAGGGGTACTATTATTGCACTGCAGGTAACGTACAACTATACCGACTAGAAAATAGGACAAAATCGCCAAAACTCTCGACTGCGTCGAATATTTATACATAATTACATATTAGATCAATTTGATAAAATTTACGAAGTCATTTAATACATTAACAACGGATATGGTATCAGCAAATTGCCACATGTAAGAACGTTGAAATGAAGACAGTCGAAGAGAAGGCAGACAGTCGTGTGACAGGAGCGGTGTATGGCGGGTGACAGACAGACAGTCTGCAGGCCCGCGGTACATTATGTCGGCGAGAGCACAAACACGACGAAAGCTCGCTCTATGGTGCCTATACTAGTGTCAGGTCATGTCCTTCGTGCGATCACAAGCGTCTCACTTTAGAATAAGAACTATAATATTAAATAACATAATAAACAGGATAACATTGGTTGCGGAGTGCCGACGCATACGAGCACGCCCGAACGATTCAATAAACATCGAAAAATGCAAGGTGGCTAGTAGGAGAGATACAAACGTCGCTATAAACACGATTTATACCTAATGAACGGGTAAATTTACATCTCAAAAAAGATAACATCTCGTCCGAGTCAATAGAGAATACGATTTATAAAAGGCGGTGTGCGCGTGCGGGCTAGCTGCCGCCCGCGGCCGCGCCCGCCGACGCCTGCGAAGCGCCCTCCGAGTCGCCGCCCTCTGCCGACGATGTGCTGCAACAACAGTGGTCTGGTCAGACGCATCTAACTACCGCATAGCACCGCTCTATCTGCACTTATACAATGGTCATACTATGCGGAATTATAATAGGTAGATACTATATCAATACTCTATACCTTCTCTATCAAGTCATCGGGTGAATTAAAAAGGCATAAAAAAGTGAGCGTGACGTCAGATAC